>RWGZ01001203.1:30456-254148 GCA_009725065.1 Utricularia reniformis | reverse complement strand
TGAAATTCGGTTCAGTTTCATTATTACCGAATGAACACCCCTAGTGGAGAGTGTGTTCGGATATAACGTATAAAATAAATAAGACAACACAGTAAAAACTTGAACAAATCATTTTATAATCCACGTTCTTACTTATAAACCAACTCACACCACATTCAATTTCCAATGTGAGACAATTTCATTATTTCAACAAAAACTCGTACGATCGTTACAAAACCGATTTTATTCGATCCCAACTAATATAAACAAATTATCCAAACTCTGAATACAAATACAGCAGAAATCGAATGCAAAGAGCTACAAGACAGAAGCATCTAGACTAAGCCAAATCTGGACATAAATTTGCTATGGTTACAGTCCAACATTTCACTCAACCTACATTCCATCCCTTTTTTTCTCAACAATTTTTCCCTAAACTCCAATCTCTTCTTCAAACTGTGCTTAAAAAAATCAGGATACTCAACAATTTCATCTATTTTTCTTCCCATAACATGTTCCAAAAACTTCATTCTCGGTTCCAAAGAGTTACGTACACTCTTGATCAAAACCGGAGGATAACCAGCCACAACCGCAGCTATCTGACCCGCATCGAACCCACATGATTCTAAGTAGAGTGCATTAGGCTTTAAGATTTTGCCAGCATTTCTACAAAGAACTTCAGGGAAGCTTAAAGCAACTCTCTGGAGTTGAGCCTCTGTGAGACCTAATGATTTCAAAAAGTCATAAGTTGGCTGTAAACGTTTCTCTACACTGTAGCTCATGATACATGGATGCTTCACTAGAACTTTACCAATCATTCCATCTTCATAAAGGCCGATAGAGGCAAGAAAATCCACAGTTTTTATAAGCTTTGTTTCAATGCTATAACTAATGACTCTGGGGTTCAGTAGTATAATTTTACCAAGCTGTTTCTCAGGAGCACCAAGTGCTTCAAAAAACGCTAAGAGAGGGCATAGCTTCTCTTCAAGCCTGTGTAAGAGTATATGTGGAAACTTTACTATAACAGAAGCTACCTCATTTGGTCTTGTTTCTAGAGATGCAAGGCACTGAACCATCGGAATGAGCTTCTCCCGCAAGTCTAGAGTCAAAAGTTTAGGGCATTTTCCAACTATGGATGGAAGTTTCCTTTCTTGGATCCCTATGTTTTTCAAGTAATCCCAGTTTTCAGATGCTTTCTCCCCATCCACATCCTCTAGACGCTTACACCTCCTCGACATTTCAGTGATGCTCTTATCATCAAAACCCTTGTCTTTGAAGAACCACATTATGCTGCAGCCACTTTGGCTGCTACTCTCCATATCTCCTGCAGAATTAAGACATTCTTAATGAGCCACTTTCTGAGTCAATGCCAAACGAACAATGCTATTTAGTTCAAAGAATAGCATTCCTTAATAATGTGTAGAAGTTTAAACTTTCAAAGTAAGCATACAAATTTTTGGATTATAAAGAAAACGCATTAACAAGTTGCATCACATTCTAATTTATCAATTTACAGGCTATCAATAAGCAAAGGTCGTTGGCTATACAGCACCATTACTTCCTTCAGAACTAAAGCAATCAATATAAAATAACCAAATAAATTAAGGTTAAAGAATAAGATATCTCTAAAATGGGAATGAAAACTTTAAAGGAAATCGCCTCAACACATCAGAAAAAAAACTTACACTACAAAACCAGATCCTTAAAATTCGAGAACTTGGCACTAAACAGACGAATCAGATGCAAGGAAACAACGAAGGCGAAAGAGAAACTTACCGGCAGAATTGAGGAAACGATGGATGAGGATCGCGGTTGAAACTGTGTTGTAGTGTTCCTTATCAGCATTATTATCCCATTTCCTTAGGCTCTGTCCATACTTCAACTCAATCAGATTTTATATTTAAAACTGGGCTCACGGCCCAATTTCGAATTTAGGCCCAAAACGTTATAACATTCATTCCACAACCACTTATTAGGATTAGGCAATCTTCTCAAATACGATTCGTACAGTGAACCGACATTTTTAATAGATCAATGAATTATTATCAAATTGTTGTTAAATCGTTATCGAATTGGTGTTGAAAATAATATTAAATTTATTTATTTTTATTAAAAAATATTTTTTAAATATTTTTTAAAAATAATTTTTTAAAAAAATATTTTTATTTTTTTATTAAAAATTCGTTGGTCAATCAATCCACAATTCCAATGGACGGTTGACGGGCCAATTTTCTGTAATTTGACACGTATAATTCGAATATTATATATAATATATAAGGGTGGGGTTTGCCTCCACCCCCAACTTACTATGTGTAAAAAGATTATGACATACCAATTATGAAATTTTAAATATGATATAATATTTAAACAAAAATCTACTTATGTAACCTTCAATTTTAATTAAATGTTATGTCGACACCTAAAATTACTAATATCATTGACTATTAACCATCTAACATCAACTTCAAATATGACCCTTCATCTTTCAACATGATAGTATTTTGACATATTATCTTTTGAAATGATGGTATTTTACCTCTCTTATATCCAAAAATTTACGTAATTAACCCTAAAAATATACAAATTAAATCAATTAGGCAATTAAAATCCGAAAAAAATGCAGATTTAACATTTAAAGTTCCTAAATTGTGCATTAGATAATCAAAATATTTTGTATTGCTATAACGTCAACCTTTTTAATCTATAAGAGTTTTGATAGAGAAATCATGTTTAATGACACTTTTAATTAAGAAAATGAGATGTTAATTTTTGTAGTTCATATATAATATTTACTCAACAATCACAAATAGCACATAATGTAAATATGTGTTTAAATGCACACACTGCATCAAAATGTTTTTATAGGGCGGCGTGCAAAAAATGTCTACATAGTTTAAGGGTAATGACAAATTCAATCCTCAAACTTTGCAAATTTTGAAAATTTTGATTATCATAGTTATAACACGGCAAAACTAGTCCCCGTCGTTTGCAAGGTTTGTCAAAACTAGTCTCCGTTGTTTAACACATGTGCCAAAACTAGTCCTAAATGTTTTCAATTTTGGCAATTCTAATCCCAAAATCAAAATAATAGCGTATTGGACCCCCGTAATTTCATAAATTTGGTAAAAATGATCCTTGACGTTGTTAAATCTCCCAAGCGTTTTAAAAAATGGGCAATTATGGTCTTCAATGTTTTTTTTGGCAAACCACATCCTCATACTTATGATTATGTTGCAGATTTAGTCATTTGCACCCAGAAAACGTTGTCGTTGTTATTCCGTTGATAGTATCATGTTTCGTCATGCGTATACTTGTTTGCCATGATTACGTGTATAAATAAAACATTATACGAAGTACCAAGATTACTTAAGTTTGAGTTGTAACAAGAATAATTAGAAACGGAATGATTGACACGCAAACACAAATGAAACTGAATGGGAGCGGACAAATAAAATGAAATTCATTACATAATTATGCTCGATAATGTGGAATACTACGTGATTTATCTAACATGATTTTGTTTTCGAGAAATGCTAATGTTTGTAAAATGTTAATAACAATATATAGTACAATAACAACAATGTTTCATACGAACAAAAGAACATGACTTTGTTTTCAGAAAATGCTATTGTTTGCAAAATATTAATAACAACATATAGTACGATAACAACATTGTTTCAAATAGAACAAAATAACATGTCTTTGTTTTCGAAAAATTCTATTGTTTGCAAAGTATTAATATAGTATGATAAAAACATTGTTTCAAATCGAATAAAATAACATACATTTGTTTTCGGAAAATCCTATTTTACGTGATCCCTCCTTTACGAGCCTAAGAGCCTCTTCTCTTGCTCACTGAACTTTATGTCGTCCTATTTGTAGCTTACAGGTATTGTTCAGATCCGTGAACAAGTCTTTGGTTGAGAAGTTTGGTTTGTCAAGAAATTTAAGATAATATTTGTTAGCAACTCATTTTGATGTAATGGATGAATTGACCCTCTTTCTATGACACTGTGGCTCGTGCGGGCGGAGTCTCTTAACACACCACATCACATCATTGTCTCTAATAGACACATTGACATACCATGTGTATTCTTGTTGCACGCTGCCTTTACAACGTACCACTAATCGATACCGATCGTTCTTCACAAAAATAAACTCCACTACATCCTTTACATGCATATCTTCCAAAGTACTCTTTGCTTGTTTTTTACTTTAGAATCACAATCCTTTTCTGCAAATAAGACAACAACTAATTAAAAAAATATGAAGTAGTATGATCAAAATAGTTCTTTCCATATGCAACGACGCTGCGCTAAAGAGTATGTCCGATGCCACCGAAATATCACGGAGTGGAACATCATGAAGTTCTGATTTTATATGTGCCTCATCACCACACTCTTCATCCATATAATCACTTACATTCAAATTATAGCATGACGTCTCTTCCACTCCGTCACTAGACCAGTCACTTCCACTAGTGTCGGATGCTAGACGTTTGGTAGGTGATTGTGGTGCGTCTGCATCTATATAAATACTAATCCATTAGGAGAAACTGCATTTCTAATGACTATAACAATATTAAAATTATATATGTACCACAATTTTGTGCAACTGATTCTTTCTTGTCATATGAGTTGTTGTCCATCGCTGAAAACTCTAATATACATCATGATACATATAATAACAAAGCAGAAAATTGAATCGAATCTTATTGACAATAAATTTAAACAACTACATTGCAACTCAACCACAAAAATGATAATGTTATTGCAATTAAACAAGTGCAATAATCATACATAATGTTCAAATAGTCACAAATTGGATCCGTGCCCCAAATTAATGGAAATTAAACATATCCAAATGATACTGCAATCAAATAAGTCATCTAATTATCCATAAGCAAATCTAATCCTGAATACAACATTATACGTTCCATCAAAATCATGTTACAAACAGTTGCAAAACCAACAATATGCTCTACCATTTTAAAGTAAAAACAAAGACACATGTTTGATATTCGATGAAAACGAAAGTATGTCCAACAACTTCTACATTTTCATCAAACACATATTGCTGAAAATCCCTAAATTTTCAAAAAAATTCCCTAAATTTTTAACAAGAAACGGCCATGGTTTCATTTGCGAGAAAGATGAAAAAAACCAAAAGACACACAACATTAACGGAAGTGGCCCTGGTTTCATTTACACAACATTAACACATTTTGTATCAGAAGCGCACCATGACAATACAACCACTAATCTTATTCAGCAGGAGCCGGGGAGTCGGAGCAGTGGTTGAATACGAAAAAATGCTCAGAAAATAAAACACGATGAAGAAGACACATGCCCAAGGAATGTAGTGGATGTTATGTTGTCCGAGATTTGCGAGGAATACGATAGCTTGCCCCACAAAATGACGATGAAGAAGACAAACCCAAAAAATATGTGATAGTAGTGGTCGTTCTCTTTACAACAGAAGACGAGAAACCCAGAGAAACGCCAAGTAGTGGTTGTTCTCTTGTCTACAAAACATGAATAAGTTTTAATGTCGTAACCCTAACGGAGTGACTTAACGGCAAAGTAATTTCAGGGACTACAAATGTCAAATGTTAATAAGATTGTGAACTTGTTTTGCAAATATGTGGAATGAACGATGACATGTTTTGTAATATTAAAATTGTAGGGACTAAATACAAATTTTGGAGACGCATAGTGGACAAAAACATAAACAGCGGGGACTGAAAATGCAAAAAAAAATGAAATCAAATCTACCAAATAAACATAGTGTCATATATGTTGTTAAAAACATAGATGACATTATCATGATTTGAAAAATGATTAATATATCATTATTATTTTTTATATAATGATTATTGTTTGTACATATCACAATTATAAAATTATAATTTTTTTAAAATATTAAAAATTCATGATTTTTGTCTCTCACCAAAATCTAAATATAATCATACTTCAATTTAAAAAGACAAATCAAACAAATTCATTAAGTTTGCATATGTCATTTTACTTATTTATCATTTCATTGTTAGTTTATTCTTGAATTTTTTAACTTCCATGTTTTGATCTCTATTGTTAGTTTACTATTTTTTTTGTGTTTCGTTACCATATTTATTTTTGTTCTATCTACTCAATATGTATGCTATTTATTTTTTCGTTTTATTTGTTCGAGATATATACTATTTGATCTTTATTTTACTCTAAGATTCATATTTTTTAAATATTAATAATGTTTTATTTATAAAATATCAGTACTAAAGTAAATTTTATCACACCCAAATTTTGTACATTATCTAATAAAAATCAATTTTTCTAACTTTATTTGATGATGATATTTTGACATTTTTATCATATTTTCTTCGTGTATTATGGGAACGTTTGGAACATCGTTTGATAAATAACGGTGAGTTGAGATAATTGTACTGTGAGGTGAATTAATCGTGATATAAAAAAAACTGTTTTTGAAACAGCGGTGCAGTGATCGTGATGTCATAAAATGACTTTTTTACCTTTATTTTTAAATAATTGTATATAACTTAAAAATTAAATTTCATATTATTTTATGATAAATTCGTTATGTCAAAAACTACATTTTTAAATTGTTATATATATTTTTATAATTTGAACATTTAATTGATAGAATATAAGAAGTTATTGATCAAAATTATTTTTTAAAAAATTCAAACTATAATTTATCGAGGGTAAAATTGACATTTGAAATGTGTGTTCTGGTGGCCATTGGGTTAAACCAAATGTGAACTTACAACTGTTTTTTGCGGTCGAACGAACGCAGTTATTAATGATGTTTGGTTAAAATAGAATAAAAATACTGCACGTTAACCGCACCGGGTGGTGCAGTGCCATTCCAAACAAAACAGCACTGATGAGAACTCTAGGACCGGGTACCCTGTAATGGGTGAGGCCCGATAACGGTTGGGCCAATTTAAATAATCAAAACGAATTCTCACAGCCCAATTACACCTTTAGGAAGAGTGGCCCGATGTTCAACACGGAGGTCTTAGGACCGTGCGGCCTTTCGGCCAGTTTGGTGAAGAGCCCACCATCTACATTGGGGAAACTGCTTCAGAAAATCAACAAATATATTAAGGTAGATGAAGCGCTGGGGCTAGGTTATCGGAAGCCTAGCGGGAATTCTGAGCCCGCAGGTGATCATCGGGTTTACTACCCGAAGAAACAGTCGCGAGAAGTAGCGGCTGTAAATGAAAAAGATGTCCCCNGGAGATTCGAAACTCATGATCCGATGATGAATTTATATTGCGCTAAAGTTCTGGAGCTATCTAAGAAGTTCAGTGAGTTCTCGCTAGACCACGTGCCACGAGAGCAGAACAAGGTTGCCGACGCACTGGCCAGATTGGCTTCGGGCATACCTGACATTGAGCCAAGTACTATTTCGGTCCATATTCAGGACCAACCTTCGGTCGAGATATCAGTGACCGAACAATCTATTGAAGAAATCGGGGCTCTATGTCACGAACTCCAGGGCTTGAATATTGATGCTACGCAATCTCCAAGAGAACCCAATTGGATGGACTCCTTTATCAAATATCTCTCAAACGGATATCTCCCTGAAGATAAATCTGAAGCCAGAAAAATAGAGGTCCGGGCTAAACGATTCACCTTAGTCGACGGACGCCTGTTTAAAAAGAGCTTTGAGGGCCCGCTCCTGTGTTGTTTATCTCCTATTGAGGCCGAAGCCGTCATGATTTATGTTCATGAAGGTATTTGCGGCATCCATTCAGGGGCCCGATCCTTATACCACCGCATTATCAGAGCCGGGTATTTTTGGCCAACATTGCTTGATGATGCCAAGTAATACACTAAGCGTTGTGCAATATGCCAGTACCACGCCCCACTTCCGCAATTACCTGGGGCTCCCTTATCGATCACCCCACTACCTTCTCCCAACCAATGGTGTGCTGCCACGTAATACTGTCCACAACTGTGACAATATGGACTGTACTCATCACGCCTTTTGAACTTTCGAATATGAAGAGGCGCGGGCTAGGATATTAATATTTAAAGAGTATCAAGGGTAAAAAGATAATTTAAGCCGATGTTAGTAAATTTTAAGCATTATCCGCCCCTACTCTAAGGCAAAGATCGGTCCCCTGGACTCTCAATATCTACAGGTACGGTCCCCAGTTATCATGAATGTATAAACATCATGTGATCGGCCTTGTATCACCTCTGCGATCAGCAATCAAGCCCGAGGGGCTAGTGATGAGAACTCTGGGACCGGGTACCCTGTAATGGGTGAGGCTCGATAACAGTTGGGCCAACTTAAATAATCAAAACGAACACTTACAGCCCACTCACACCTTTAGGAAGAGCGGCCCGATATTCAACACAGAGTTATCTGCCAGCTGGCTCCGGGGTTCGGTCCGAACAGTTATAAAACGGTTACAGGCTCACGCGTTCCACGCTTCGGGCCCTGTCACGTTTATCACGCTTCGGGCCCGATCACGCAGACCACGCATCGGTCCCAGCCTCGTTTTACATCCTGCGATAACAACCTCTAACAAACTTGTCAGAGGCGGTTACAGGACGTGGATTACACTCGCCGGCAACTCTATAAATACAGGGCAAGACGAAGGAAAAGAAAGGACCCTTTGGACGCAGAAGAACAGGCTGTTACGCTGCCGGATTCTTCTTGCTTTCTTTACCTCGTCATTTTCATTAACCTGTTTTGTATGAACTTTGATTCATTTCTTTAGTGAGCAGGCTAAGAGTATAATCAGCTCTTAGTCGAGTGGTTTTCACCCCAATTCACGGGGTTTCCACTATAAATTGTCGTGTATTCACTTTGGTTTTTTTTAGTTTTCAATCGTCTTCACATTTTAAAGAAATCAGAACCGAGTTCGTTTATTGAACGAACCGGACGACTGTTGGTACCCCTAAAAATGGACTATAACAATGAGCGTCATTTTCTAGTTTTAATTAGTCAATAAGTTGGATCATCTTGTTAGAAGTTTGACCTAACTTATTTAATGGATCAATCTGTCTTATACGTAAGTTCATTTTACATTTCGATTTCAGAACTATTTATTTTAATTAGTTCATTTTATATTTGAAATTCAGAATAATTTAATGTTAAATTTCTCATAGGTTAGTATACTACACTGTAAAATGTCCACGTTCATAGAGTTTACCTAGAGTATTGTTTTTATTTTCTAACGTAACTAACCAAACTTCCAATAATAAAATTTCTAACAAAATCAGTTGAGCATGTTGATGAACCTATAATTTAAATTATAATATTTAATTTATATAATATATATATTAAAATAATCCATTCGAATATTCAATTCAAACGAAAGATGAACCCGAACCTCAATTCAACCAAGTCTCGAATCAACAATGTTTTTGTTATCAAATCAGAACTGAAAAAACATACTTAAGTTGGGTTCGACTCAACTCATTTGCTTTACCCCTTTATAACCTATGACAAAATCATTAAAGTGGAAACATATTGGTGCACTCCCTCCCTCTCAACTTAACCGAACCATATACACATACTAACACCCGAACAATACTTACAAATGGGTTGATATACTATTAGTATAACAGTCGGTACGTAAAATATCGGGCAATATCCGGGTGGATTTCAATTTTTTGTAGATTCGACCCTAATAAAGTATTATTTAAAAAAACTAATATAAAAAATAATGATTTTAGTACTGCTCGGTATGTCTATCATAACGATCGTGATCAAAACGAAATTTTGAATCGATATAAAAACATTGCAACCCAATTAACCTCTTAATTGGTTTGACTTTCATGGGCATGTTTTCATGAAAAAATGCAAATACAAACACGCAATCAGAGTCCTCGAAAAATAATATTGATTTTAATTGAATGCATTATTACGAAAATTATCATGAATTGCTTCAACTAAAATAATTGTTTTTTTATTGAATGCGATTCAAATTTTTAAAAATATATTTACCTCCTTTCACTCAACTAATAAAGTTAAAATCAAACATGACTCGATCTGTTCATCCATAAATCGGTCATAAACACGGTTCAATTCTTCAAAATCTTAAAAACATGAAAAAACAGATCAAACCCTACAATATAGGTTAAATCCCTAAAACATTGTGGTTGAACACGGTTCAATCTTTGAACCTTTAGGTAGAGGTGGGCAAAAGACCAACTCGTACAGTTCGGAGTGGTCTTTTTCGGTCTTTGGCATTTATAAAGGATCGGACCACGGTTCTATTTTTATATAAAAGCTTTATTGGTCTGGTCTTTAGATTTTTACAAGCGAGACCAACACGGGACCATAGACCAAGTTTTCGGTTCGATCTTGGTTATGTGTTAATCTAGTCTTTAGCCCTATATTTTTTTTATATCAAAATAATATTTTACAAAATATATAGTTTATAAAAATTATAAATAATAACAAAATGATCATTTAAAAATTTATTAGATAATTATTTTTATTTTTATTATTAATTTACTCGTATAAAAGTTAATGATTCAAAAATATTCGGTTCAATTATGTTTAAAAGATTCTAAAATTTGAAATATAAAGTGTAATAATATTTATAAATAATTTATGTATGATTATATTTAAATTGAAAATAATAAATATTTGAATATAAAAATAATTTAAAATTTTAATAAATTTATATTTACCATATTTAAACTTAGTCTTTGTCATAAGCCCGTAAAGTGAAGATGAACAAACCGTCAAAAGACCTACGGGTTTAGGTCATATGAATATTGATATCAACCCTAGACCTAATTGCAAAGTTAGGTTCCAAAAGATCAACCCTAATTACGAATGGTTGGTCTTGGGTCGATCTTTTTTGGGTCGGATCGGTTAGGTTCTACGGATTGATCTTAAAAATCCCACCTCTACCTTTAGGATATGAATCAACAACGATTTTGATAACACTACAACCACGAGAACAATGCTTTAATAAATAAATTCCAATTTCGAGCATATTATTATTTTTAAAAATGGAATCGGAATTCGTGGCAAATTATAGAATTAGTGATTAATTTAGTTTTAAAATTTACTAAATTTAGTAAATTCAAAGAACACATTCGCGTTGCCTTATTAAGAGGTCTCAATTTTTGGGCAAATTGGAACATGAAATTACAAATTATAAAACCGATTTGCCTTGTCTATATACCGTAGCAGTCATCGGCTCATCGCTATAATTATTAATTACTAGTTACAGCAGAAATCAGCAAAGAAAACCCGGTCTTGTCCGGTTCAAAGTTCTCCTCCACCCACAATCTGCTATCTAAACCGCTTCTTGTTCTGAACAAAAACCGCCGTCCTCCGGTACCGGAACCGGAACTGAATAGAAAATCATGAACATCCCACATCAGATCTACAACTAATCCATCAATAAAAATAGTCTGATTTCCCCTAAAATTCAATTGTAATTTCTTCACACAAATCACCTTCTTCTTATCAATGAACACATCCAGAACATTCTGCTGCTTATCCTTTTCTTCTTCCTCCTTACCGCATTTCACCACTATCTCATGAATCATCCCCGTTTCGCTGAATTTCACCTTCGTAGAATACGATGATGAATTCCCTGAAAAAACCTCACTTCTTGAAACCAAAGAAACCCTTTCCTTATTCAACTCATTCTCCCTGTCTCCAAGAACCAGGGTTTTCTCAGAGTTGAACGAAACCATGATATAAAACCTGGATACGGGTTCAGGCCCGGATCCATATTCAGCCCTCGAAAGATCCCACGTCAACTCAGCACCAGATTCCAAAGCTTTAGAGCCTCTTATCTTACGTATTTGTCTGTAACTTTGGGTAATCTTTGATGAAGAAGACAAGGGAAAATCCCAGATTCCAATTGAAAATCCGGGTTTGATACTCTCATCCCAAATTAATCCAATTAGAAATGGGATTCTATCAGAAAGTTTAACTTTATACAGACAAGTAACCACGTTTCGAATTGAAGACTGTAAAGAAGAAGTGTTGACAGGATTCGATAAACCAGAGCAGTAAGAATCCGACACCTTAATCGCGTGTTCTCTGTAACAAACGGCGATGCTCTTCATTTCTTCTTAGAAATTAGAATTGAAACATCGCTATACNGTCCTCTTTGTTGTTTTGTGTTTTTCCTTCAGATCTTAAAGATTTCTCTATAATACCTAAATTTTCAAGAATAGCATTCTCAATTACATGATACTCCTTATTTCTTTGCTCTAGGGCCTGTAGGGCACAACTCACTTTTGCAAGTGTGAGTTATCTGTAATCATGAGAACACTCTAAGGCACTTACTTTGGGTTCAAGATTTCTTCTTACTGTTTGAATAATTTTCATTGCAACTGAAACACACATATTTTTGATCTCCCATCATGGCTAGTTGATTTACAATATTAGAAACTTTGTCAACATATTGTTTTAAGGTTTTTGTGGAGTTCATCTGCAATCTGTCAAAATCTTGCCGGAGATTAGATATTTTGAATTCTCTAGTTCTTTCATCGCCCTCAAATTCTTGTTTGAGTTTTAGCTAGATTTGTTTAGCGGAGAGACAAGACATTATCCTTGGTATGATGCATCGATTTAGGCCAGATGTTATAGCAACTTTGGCCTATCATCTTCGAGCGACCATATCCTCATATATGTTGATAGCTACTGAGGAGGCTGAAGCTGGCTGTGGAATTGGTGTGTCGTCCAACACTGATTTCCACAAGTTCGTGGCTTCTAAAAAAGCTTGCATATGATGTGCCCATACTAGATAATCGCCATTGAACTTCCAAATTGCACCTGTTCCAGTAGCATCCATTTGCGAAGTTTATGCAGCGGAATAATTATAACTCAATTATTTTTCTTCTTCCTTTGAACCTGGTTGGCTCCTTGATCCTCTTTACCGTGAATTCTCATATGACCACCCAAAGCTCTTGATGATTTGAACGCTTTGTTTAGGGTTTACATATATATTCAATGGATCATCACTTTCTCTAGGAACTTTCAACTTGAATTTCAACCTCAAACCCTAAGATGATTTTTGAATTTCAGCCATGGGATGATAATACGAAGGCTTCCCAAGAATGATAGTAATATATAAGCAAAGTTCAAAACAAGCAAATCTTGTATACATTCACTGAAGCGGGAGTATATCTTCTTATAAAGTTATAAATATTAATTTAGCGCTTTAAGTATCTTCCAAAGTTTTTATTTCCTACTTCTCAGTAATATATTATTGAAACATAATATGAAAATACAAATAAATAGAACTGGTCAAGGCAGCTTATGTGGAATAAATTAAAGGTTGTTTTCTTAAATTAAATTAAACAACATACAATAAATATTTAATTATAATAACTGAGAATATTACCTTAATGAGATCAATATTGAAATGAATTTCAATGTGAGGTCATAAATGAAATTCCATCAAGAAGATTGTGTCAGTTAACCGTGAACAAAACTTATACAAGTGATATGTTGGTTATATGATTACTCATTTATTTAATTCTTTGATATTAAATATGTACATTGTTATGAATTTATCTTTGATTATTTAAAAATGAACTGATATAAATTGTTATGGTAGTATTTTATAGAATTTAAGTACTTTTATACTATTTTTGTGCACGCAAAAATGTAATTGGTCCCAACTCAAACATAAATTTAACGGATTCAAAATAAATGAACATGAAGATGAGCACGAACACAAAAATGAACGAAAATAAAATTTTTAGAAATATGAAACATGTTCGAACAATTTTTCTTTCAATGTATAATGCAAACAAATATGATTAGCCAAACTCGGCTAGTTTGAATCATATAACACTCATACTTATAATCAAATACATCTAAACATTCTTTATATGCATTTCCAAGGAAATATGGTTTAAAAGTTGAACGAATATGTTCATAAATGTGAAAATAAGATTGAGTATTGGAAATATTAACCCAAATAAAAATTATGAGTGATCAATTCTTGAGAAAACTAATTAAATCCATAATAACATTCCAAATTATATTGATTTGTTAATTTTTAAAACATACATCAGCTTTCCATCATTTTTTATTGAATACAATATATGCCTTTTGTTTTCGAAAATATTTCAATATAAATTTTTATAAACAATCCTAACTAGCAAAATAATAATATTTAATTGGAAATTCGAATAGAGCGATTTTCGAAATCGTGGGTTCGGCTTAGCAACCGTGGATCTATTTAAAAAATTTAAATTACATTAAAAATTTAATGTTTAATTATTATTCCAAAGTATTTTAAATAACTAATAATTATTAATTAGTTAATTTCTATTAACCTAATAATAAAATATTATCATATTTCATAACTATCTATATTTATTCATTTTTAAATAATCAATGATTTATTCATATCAATCATTAAATATTTAAATTAAAAAGTAATCATATAACAGTCATATCACTCTTATATACAAAATAACAAAGGTGTTTATATTAATATAAATTTAAAATCACTGATATATTAACAAAGGTGTTTATAAATATCTTAAAGAGTTCAGAATTGACTCGGAGAAATATGTACCGAAGAAATATGCAACATTTGCTTGCTAAAAGACTAATTTGTCTTACAATGTTTTGTTATTATATTTCATTGTAATTTTACTTCGCATATAGACTCAAAAAATACATGACGTAAGGGTCAAGTATAAACGATTTTGGAACTTTGAGGCCAAACATGCAATTTTTAAACTTTGAGTGTATGGTGTTTACAAATTTAAAAAGTTGGAGGGTCAACCACACACATTATATAAAATTTGAGTCCTTCATACACAATTTTGAAACTATAAGAATATCACTTTAACCCTATTTTAAAGATTGATGGTCATCCTTGCAATTTTATATATCCCCCAATCAAATATATAAAATTTATTTGATGTTGTTACATAAAATTTCTATCTACAATATGTTGATGATACCACAGTTTTTTTTATTATTTTCTAAACAGATAAAAAATTATATCAAATTAAATAATCTTAACATTATATTCGATATTATGATTTTTTACTTCCTTAATAACTAAAGGCTGAGTTATAATGCATCTTTTGGGTATATGTCATTCATGTCACTTTGTTCTACAATAATGTGGCGTGCGTGTATGTATCTATCAATAAGATTTAATAACAATTTAATTATATCATGAATAGTATTCCATCTTCGCTCAAACTATTTGACATTTCAATGCCTCATATTGTCCAAAGAGCTACATATAACATTACAATAAGTTTCCTTCTTATCATGCAAAAACTATGCATCATTCTCATCAATTTCCACACGAATTTGGCTATCAGCCCATTGTTCAAATGTATCCCAAACTCGATGTGTCTCTATGCATAAGACAAAGACATGTTGCATTATCTGTAATTAGTTACCACAACCACCACAAATACAACTTCAAATGTATTAATCTCAGTGCCAGATTCATCAACGCTGGTAGGTTATCATTAACTTTTAAAGACACAAACTATATCCATCTTACATGTTTTAGTGTTTCCACTGAGTAACCTCGTGAATTATTTGCTAAAAGAATTCAGTCATCCCTTTGTACTACCCTCTTAGTTCTTAAGGACGTAAAATATAATCTTAATCGGGGTATTATGAAATGCTTTAAAACTGTGTCTCGACTTGGTTTTAATATGATAAAATCCAACGTCATAGGAATAAATGTTCTAGCTTTTGATGTATAGCTATTAGATTTCATTGTCATATGGATGACAAAAAGACTCACTATTAGTTTAAATGAAGTACTATATCATCGGGAAATTTACACAAATACATTTTTTTTCAAATCCAACTTTAACAAATACATTTATTTTTTAAACACTTTCATAACTATATTTCTTTATTTTTATTTATTATTTAAATTATAAATAATACATTTTTATAACAAATATAAAAGTAAAAGTCTTTTTATAATTTTAAAAAATACATAACTACTTATTTAAAGAATAAATACCATGAAATCAATGTTTTATTATCGACAAGTACGACAAAAAACTAGGCGACACCGATATTTTAATTGGTACCACCCGAGATCAGGTTATCGGGTAGAACCTAGGGTTTCATGGGCTCGACCTTAAAAAATAAAAAACTATATTTTTTTATTTATTTGTTTTTTAAAATATAAATTTTGATACAAGCCGATATATTGAACATTACGATTCGAAAAGGTATACCGGCCTATACCAATGTTTCATGCAATGTTTTCATTCCGATCTAGATTTTGATTCTGTTCCGAATCGATATGTTCGATATATCGGTTTGTAGCAAAATATATTTTTTAAAAACAAATAAATCAAAAAAATATAGTTTTAAATGTTTTTCAGGTCGAACCCGGGAAACCCTAGGTTCTAGCCAAAAACCTAATCTCGAGTGGTATCAATTAAAATACCGATGTCGCCCAGTTTTTATCGTACTTGCCGATTATAGAACATTGATTTCATTGTATTTGTTTTTTAAATAAGTAGTCTTGTAATTTATTAAATTATAAAAAAGACCATTACTTTTATAGTTGTTATAAAAATGTATTATTAATAATTTAAATAATAAAGAAAAATAAAAAAATATAGTTATGAAAGTATTTAAAAAATAAATGTATTTTTGAAAGTTAAATTTAAAAAAGAATGTATTTATGTATATTCCCCCTGTATCATCCCTATTATATATTTTTATTAAAAACATATTTTAAATATGACAAATGAATATTATATACAAAGATACATTAAGTGTATCCAATATTCTAGTCTCATCAAGGAAACATTCTGTTATAACATTTGATTTAAAAATTATCTCTAGTATAATTTACTTAAATCGACTTAAATTTAATTATAATAAGCTTCCCTGTCCAGTGACTAGTTCTATATTTGTATTTTCGTATAGAAAATTCATTACTTAAAAGGAGAATGAAGAAGCGGGAAATAAAAACATTGGGAGGTAGTTAAAACCCTAAATTAAGATTTATAAGAAGATATACTCTCGCTTCAGTGAATCTATACAAGATTTTCTCGTTGTCAACTTTACTTATATATTACTATCATTCTTGGGAAGCCTTCGTATTATCATTCCATGGCTGAAATTCAAAAATCATGATTTGAGGCTGAAATTCAAGTAGAAGGTTCCTAGAGAAGGTGATGATCCCGTTGAATATATCTGTAAACTCTGCAACAAAGCGTTCAAATCATCAAAACCTTTGGGTGGTTATATGAGGAGAATTCACGGTAAAGAGGATCAGTGTTTCAGTGATGCGTTGTGCATTTCATGTTGTCCCAAAGCAACAGAAATTCAGGTTCCAATCAATCTGGAAAGGAAGCTTGAGGAAGGAACATATAAATCACAACAAATATGTTCAGTTTGTGGTCAGAGTTTCAGTTCTATGAGAGCGTTGTTTGGTCATATGCAATCTCACCTTGAGAGAAAATGGCGTGGACTTGTAGAACCACAGTCACCACCGCATGTGAAAGTTAAGACGATCCATCCATTTTCATCTTCTAATAAGAGAGTTTCTTTACCCAAATGGGGTTCTATAGCACATCGAGGGAGTTGTTCTAGATATGAAGCTGCACATCTTCTAATGCTTTGCTTTATGTTCTTCAATATTGTTACGATTCTGAATCCCGACTTATTAGATGTTGTTAGGATCTAGCACAATAATACGGTAAAAAACTCGGGTTGTATTATGGTACAACATAATACTTGATTCTCTGTACGTCGTAAATGAAATTGAATTCCTCTAACTTACGACGGTGCAGTCTAATGCTTGGTTCTCTTTTATATCAATTGAGCAATGCAACTTGTGTGTGTGTGTATGTGTATGTCATTTTTATTGACATGAAGACTCCAAAAAGTTGTTGATAACTTTCAAGTACCTTTGAAGGAACTGGTACAATGAATGTGTGCTTCATTAGTTCCAAACATAGAGGCTAGATCACACATACTATAATTTCTCTTTCCTTAAATTGTTTGGATCATAAGGATGAAATTATATACACAAATTGCTAGGTATTTTACTTGGGTTTTTAGTGTAAATATATTAGATATGCTCCATCTTTTCATACGATCAATATATCATTTAGTACCGTTTTTTTACCGCTCTATACTTGGTTTTAGAGTTAGATTTCGAGTTTTTTCTCGTATGATCTTAAAAAAATAATTCTATCTTATTAATTAATTTATTTTTGATATTTTAAAAATCAAATTTTGTACCAACCAGATACAGTGTAACTTGGTAGTGGAGAACCCGTGTTCGGACATAAATATCAAATAGAAGGTGTTTTCCCTTTAATACTCTCTATATTTTTTATTTAGTTATGCATATTATACCATTTTCTCTTATTTTGTTCTAAGGTTGAATTTCTCAATTAAAATTTGAATATATTATTCAAACAAGTTATTCGGAATAAAAAAATCATTATGTATATTCACATTAAATATTTCAACAATATAATAAAAATATAAATGAACATGAAAACATTAGTTTGGGTAGTTAGTATCAAATAACATTCCTACCTTGAGTTTGTGGGATTAGATTCTAGCAATCTAACTCTCCCTCGCCATCACCCAATGCCTAATTCGATGGCTTAAGAAGTGAAACCGTATATATGTCATATATAAAGTATGATAAATTTATCAAAATTTGAATTAATATTTTCATTTATTAAAATTGCCAATTTCTATATCCAACTTGTAATTCAAATACCCACTATAATGTTACATATCCGACCATCTAACGCATCAATAACCATCTTCTATATTATATCTCCTAATTTGGATTGGACTAAGATTTTGAGAAATTAGTGTACAATATGAAACCTAGATTACATTTTATATCAATATTTATTCACATTTTTTGGTACAAGATATTTTGGTTAGTTCAAATTAATAGCTATATGACGAAGGACTTGGAAAACCTAAATTGCTGATATCAAGTTCCTGGAATCAAATAAATATTGATTATATCCAAATACATATTTATTTATTTGGTTGTCATAGAATATACGGGAGACTTGTAGATACATAAGAATATTTGTGTAATCTAAAATAACAAACTCTCAATATTACATCTTTATTTTCAAGTTGCTTTTCTTCAATCTTCTTTAGTAATTTTTGTTGTTAATCGATAATTTTTAACTACACTCGTACTCGAAATTCAATCGTGTTAATCTAACAATGAAAAATGAATGTATTATCAGTTTCAGATTTTGTACAGTAAAATGCTAATGAACAAAACCTCATTGATCTTTGGAAGGAGGGAGATCATTCAAATCGGGAAGCATAAAACAACCCTTCTCTTCGGCTTTGATTGGAAAATTTGATATGGGCACTGATTGAGATAATGATACAAGAATACGAGCAGCTTCTATCATCTCCGTATCGACTGAGCTCGACGTTGAATCACTCAACGAAATTGCAGCATCATCTCTAGAACAACTCCCTCGCTGTGCTGTAGAACCCCATTTGGGTAAAGAAACTCTCTTATCAGAAGATGAAAATGGATGATTGGTCTGAACTTTCACAAGGGGCGGTGACTGTAGCTGTACAAGTCCACGCCATTTTCTCTCCGGGTGGGATCGCATATGACCAGACAACCCTCTCATAGAACTGAAACCCTGACCACAAACTGAGCATATTTGTGGCGATTTATCTGTTCCCTCCTCAAACTTCCTTTTCAGATTGATTGGAAGCTGAGTTTCTGTTGCTTTGGGACAACATGAAATGCACAGCACATCATTGAAACCCTGATCTTCTTTACTGTGAATTCTCATCATATGACCACCCAAGCCTCTTGATGATTTGAACGCTTTGTTGCAGAGATTACATCTATATTCATTGGGATCATCACCTTCTCTAGGAACCTTCAACTTGAATTTCAGTCTCAAACCTAGCGATAATTTTTAAATTTCAGCAATGGAATGGTATAACAATGACTTCCCAAGCATGATAGTAATATATAAGCAAAGTTCACAACGAGCAAATCTTGTATAGATTCACTGAAGTGGGAGTATATATTCTTATAAATCTTAATTTAGTGTTTTAACTATCTTCCAAAGTTTTTATTTCCCGCTTCTCCATTTTTTTTAATACGCAATACAAATAAATAGAACTAGTCAATGAAGCTTATGTAGATTAATTTAAGTCGGTTAAATTAAAATATACTACATATATTGTTAAAATTAAATATTACAACAGAGAATGTTTCCTTAATGAGATTGGAATATTGAACGAATCACACAATTAAGTTTTCTTTGTATAAAATATTCAATTTTTCATATTTAAAATCATTTATAATTAAATTATATCATTGAAGAAAATGGCAGTATTCCCCACTTTGCAGAATTTGTTAAATTTAGTTTCCAAGGATTTTTTTGGATTTGGTAGTTGTGTTCCAAAACTGGACAGGTTTTTTCCGGTTCGGATCGGACCCGGGAACAAAACCGGTTCAATTCTGCTTTACTATTACAGTATTACCATGGCTGTTTCTGTCAGCATAAATGCGTTGAGAAAGAGAAATGCCCAGCCGAGCGAATAGGATCCATAGATGTGAGGTAAGACCTTGGATATTATTCAGTCCTCACTAAGGCTTTAACTTTCTAAAGCAAATTAAAGAGCCAAAGGAGCATCAGCGGATTCTAGGGCGAGTAAGCGCTTCCTTCTCTTTTCGAGCAACGACCAAGCGTTGTATTCGTTTCGTAATGATCCACAAATCTGAGAATGGAACCAAAATTTTCAGAATTAAAGCAAGAAGGGTACTGCTGAAGGACACTTCCAAAAGCTATATTCCTCTTTCGGATGCAATTCAGGAAATCTTGTGATTAATTGTGGTGAGGGGTGTCCTCATTTTGACCTAGGGCAAAATCGGATGAAATTTCTTTGAACACCGGACTTTGTTTTAGGAATCTTCAAATTTTTGTTATATTGGTCCAGTATAACGGAAATTTTGATCATCTCGGTTTCGGCCGATATTTTGTTTTTACGGGTCGGGTTGAGTTTTTTGCGGGTCGGGTTGGCTTTTGTTTTAAAAAAATAAAATATGAATATTTTATAATTTAATTTATTTTAATATTCATGTACAGATCCAATACATATATGCTATACCTGATTTATATCTGGTATACCGATCCAATTAGAGATTGCAATGAGGTGTACGGTTATTCCAGTAACCGTTACCCATCCAGCCTAATATAATGTATACCGTTACCCGCCCCACTGCCGCCTCATTCTTTTGTTATCCGCTCACTCTCTACCCCGCATCCGCAATGGATTAACCGTTGGGTTAGCGGTTAATCAACGGTTTACAATTTTGATTTTTTTTAAAAAATAGTAAATATTCATATTTAAATATATCAAAGGAATCATACAACAACAATATAAAACTAAAAATACTATTTCAATAACTATAATTTTAAACTTTGATGGTTTCATCATTGAGACCAATAGTATCATTTTCTCCCTCTTCTATGGTCGGACAACACTCGAAGGTTTTACAAGTACCTAATATAAAATTTAAACAAATAATTATCATATTAATATATATAACATGATATTGTAGTCAAGAACATTGTTACAACTAACCGTATGGAAAATAAGATAAATAACAAATTAATAATATAAGTGTTGCATGAAATTCAATATAATTATGGTTTAAACAAAAATTTCAAAACTCATATAGATTGTTTGCCCTAAAACCCATGAACTTGTATTGCTTATCTATTATCCGATTATATTGCTTGCCCAAAAACAAAAACAAAAAACATTATGGTAAGATGAATTTGAATTGATTTTGTTGTAAACATCCAAATATCGAAAAAAAAGCAATGGGAAAAAGACAATCTAAAAATAAGATCTACATAATAAGAATTCAAACATTGAAGGAGATGAACGAAATAATAGACAATAATCGTATTGAAATCAATGAGAAATAGATGAAATAACTAAAAACAACCTAGCGAATTTGAAAAATGAAATAGTGAGTTGAATTGGTAATCATTAACTATCCTAATAAGAGTTTTATAATTAATGCAAATATTTTTAAAATATTAAATATATTTAATAAAAACAAGTTGGAATACGGTTATTTAAATGGATAACCGAATGGGTAGCGGGGCGGTTATGTATCAAATCACTACCCGCCCCATTTAAGGTGGATGTGATTTTCTTCATCTCCCCGTTTCCACTACCCGTTTAATTATCCAATAACCCTTTAAACGGTGTGGGTATCCGCCGGGTAGCGGGGCGGATAATCCAAATTGTCATCTCTATATCCAATGAGTTTGTCCGGTATACCGTCCGGTACCGGTTTTCAAAATATTGTGTTTTAGTGAAATTTATTATTTTTTTTGGAATTTGATAGAAATTTTGGAATGTGATATGACAAATTTTTATTGAATTGATGTTTGTTGTTATTATTAGATGCATATTAGATTAAACTTGAAGAAATAGAATACAAATAGTTAAATAATTAAAAAACATTAAAATACCAAAAACGAGTCAAACCGATTTGGACTGAACTGGAGGGAACACCGGTTCGTGTTTCTAGTCCGGTTTTAGAACTTACATTGGTAGTTCTAAAATTTTTTACATTTTTTATCTCCAAAATTTATAAATCTCACTAATTTGATCCCATACTTTGTTACTATGTTGCACCAACAAAGATGCGTGGTGCGAGATTCGGGGTGTGAGGGTGCAAGATTCGTTATTTTTTTATGAATCCAAATTAAAGATGTTGATTAAAATAATATAAATATATAATTTTTTTACAATTTACTTAATAATCCAATAATATTACAAATCATTTCGATTACTAATACGATAGATTGTATAATATTTCATGTAAATTATTTAAAATATAGTTTTTTCGTTTTTTTAAAATTTTTTAAAAATATTTACGCACCATGCGCACCCTACACCCGGTGCTCACCGGGTGCGCTAGGTTGCACGAATCTGAGCAAATCATGCAACCTAGCTTTGTTAATGTGAAAATTCTTGAATGTAATATTTTGTTGACGTAAATACATTGTCTCTTATTATTTTTCCCTTGGCACTCACATTCTATGCACTGTTTTCATATCGGACGGTATACCACCCGATACGTCAAATTTTGCTTCAGTACCGGTATTTTTTTTCGTACCGTCCGATACCAGGTATTCGGGTCGATTTGCAGATTTTTTTGGGTCTAATCCTAAAATACTAATTAGATATTAATATTTTTAAAGATAAAATAAAATTGGTACCAACCGGTATACCGTCCGATATACCGGTCGTACTGCTCATAACGGTCCGGACCGATATATAATTCTAGATCGGTATGAAAACATTGATTCTATGTAGAACGACGGAGGCGAAGCTTGGCACATGCAGGTTGAGAACTTATTTTTGCATTTAATTAGAATTAAATGGGGGGTTGTTAGCTAAATAATCTGCCAACAATTAGTTGGCAAAATAACGTGTATCGATAAAAAAATTATTAAGTACCCTGTTTTTTTACTTTATTAGTTAAATAACCTATATTAATATATATTTTAATTAAAATATATCAATTAAAAATTTATAATAAATTAAATTATGATATATTAATATCCAATTGACTTTAACAACTTTGAATTCGATACATTTACATTGTAAAAATAATTAAATTCGTGTAATAAATAGTAAGAACTTGCCAAAATAAACTAAATTACGATAATATAATATTGATAAAATAGTATATCGGGAGACACGTGAAATACCAGTCACCAATCGATATATTGGGTATACTCTACGAATCGAAACATATGTTTTTATATTAATCGATATGTGAAATACATGCGATATCGAGTTATAGTGCCACATACTGATCTATATTTTCATATTTTAATTTCACATATCGATCGATATGAAAACATATGTTCTAATTCGGTCGATCGATACTTCGCTATTTCACGTGTCGCCCGATATAATATTTAACAATATTTTCTTATGAGATACCCGGAACCCGGTACCTCGGACATGATAAGGACCAAGTTTGATCAAAGAAGCCCAAACAACGTAAGTCGAACTTGGAAGCCCAGATCAAGCCCACATGAACGAGTGGCCCATTCAGGCCAGGTGGCTCGATCGGCCATTCATAACGATCGGTCCCGATAAGTAGGGCCCAGCTTCTCCCGTGCGCCAAGACCGATCGGTCCACACCTTACAGACCCTGCTTCGGGCCATCCATATTCCTCACATGCAACGACAACATTCGACAGTCTTGTCAGAAGCGTGGTCCGGTGAAGTCGTACGAGCCTCCATTAGCTAGGGAATAGCCGGCTAGTAGCGCCGAAAGGTCTAGTGTCGTGCAGCTCTAGGAAGCCGTTCCCAGCGGTTGTTCCACTTGACATTAGCCGACCTAGCCGCAAAGGACATACACAAAACGACATCCTACTGTACACAACACAGTGGGAGTATAAAAAGGACACTTGGGGTATGAAAAAGAGATCTTCCGATTCCCCATTAAGCTTTCGCATAGAGAACCTTCTATTGATTTATTTTCGATACTTCTCTTCCCCTTTGTTGTCAAAAAAACAAACATGGTCTTTGTGATTATTACTTTGCTTATTGAACTGACTAAGGGCATTTTCTCCAGCCCTTAATCAAGTGGTTTTTTCCACATCTTTGATGTTTTCCACTCTAAAACTGCCGTGTCCCTTTACCTTTGGTTTATAATCGTTCTCCACACATCAAATAAATTATAACTGAGTTCGTCTTGCTACGAACCGGTCAATTGTTGACACCCCCGGTTTTCAAACCACAACAGTTTGACGCCGTCCGTGGGGACGAGTTTCTAATCCCAATTTGAGGTTTTTACACGGGATAGGATAATCAAAGGCATGGCAACTGGAACTTCGACGAGCGATAGTGATACGCTTCCCAATAGCCTTTCAGCTACAACGTTCTCTCTACAGGACTTGGAAGGTGTTGTTAGGAAAGTTATATTGGAAGTTACGTCGGAGAGGAGTGGAACATAACCCCGGCTATCACAAGCCCTGTTCCAACAAATAGAGGGTACGAAAGCGACCCAGACGCGCCGAGCTCCGATGAAGAGGAGATTATCAGGCACGGAGTGACAATGAGGAGGCCGAGATACCAATCTACTCCGCCTCCTCCAATTAGAACTCCAACTCCCGTTCCTGGGACGGACCAGGAACGGATGCAGAGGTGCATCGACGAGCTTACTAGGGAGTTGGAAACCCTGCGAACGCAGAGGGATTGCGGGCCTAATCTGGGGCGCAATCCTTGACTACTTGATCGGGCCATGGATGCCCCGATCAGGCGAAACAAGGATGATGACTGGTGGCATAATCTGCATATGGCCCAGGTGTCATCACAACAATCTGGAGGTGTCTCCACCGCGTTGGGAGATTTGATGCTCCCGTTTTCCGAAGAGAAATGGGCGGCAGTCCCCGATCGATACTACCGTAACCCCGAAGGGTTATGTAACGACCCTAATTTGGGCCTAGTTGTTTTGTTAAAACATGATAATTAAAACGGAAATATTCGAATGCAAATTTAAAACATAGTTTGAAACATGAAAGTACGACAGCATAATTTAGAGTATTCTCCAAAGGACCGGACTCTATCACCGGACAACCGACGACCTCCTTCCCCTGCCCCTATCATATCTCGTCTGCGTCACCTACAAAATCTGTAAAGCGGTCACAATCTATTAAAGGAAATTTCACGCACACTACGCATTATCTTTTCACTTCTTAGTTACATCGTACACGCACACGTGAATCGTTCCACCTAACCGTTTTCTTATTTCCGTCTTCTTTTACCCTTATCATTCCCATCATTCATTAACTTTACTGTTGCCGAGATTAACATGCTCGGTGCATGTCCCGCCCAAGCCAACCGTTAGCTGTTGGATGGCTCGACGGGCCATATGCTTCCCTTCCCCGGGTGAGTACTTAGGCGCTACCCCTTTTTCCACCCGGATCCGTTCTACCCTCTTCGTACGTATCTTTTCCTCTTTGGAACTTATCGTTCCCTTCATCAGACATGCCATTCCTTTGGCGAATCGTGTACTAGGCACGATGCCGGGTTCGGTCGGACGATCCATCCTCCCTCACCCCGAGTCTTATTACCATTTATCTCGTTCATTCGTATCTTTTCTTCCTTCTTTATTAATCCCAATCCCATTCCCTAAGTCTGAACCTTCCCTTACTATATTGTGTTCACTCCGCTTACCGTTTGCTTTAGCCTGTAATAATCTTATGGTGCTTCCCCTGCATTTCGTAAAGGGTCTTAGTTATTCGAATTTTGACGTTATTATCTTATTGTTAACTATGTGATTACCGTAGACCTTACGTGTCCTTTTCCTCCCACGATCCGACTTCGGGACGGAAGGAAAACACTCGAACTTAGTATTTCCGCGACAATTCCACCTCTGCCCTGAAATCCGCGATAATAATACACTGGGATCAAAATCCGCGACAATTTTGCACTGGGGATGAAATCCGCGATAATTTATGCCTTACTGGAAATCCGCGATAATTTTACTCTTCGTAATTTCCGCGACAATTTTGCCCTTCAAAATTTCCGCGACAATTTTGCCTTTCAACTTTTTCGCGATAATTTTTGCCTTCAAAATTTTCGCGACAATTTCCTTCTTCGCGGCAATTTTTAAATTTTCGTGTCTTAATGATGATTAACTCGTTTTTGGGCCTCCTCACCCCTATTTATAGACATCCTAACTTTTCTAATTCACACTTTAACCCCTCATTCCTTTGCTTTTGACCCCCTTTTTATCTTTTTCTTTACTTTTCTATTTTTCGTTTCTTTTTACGTTCTTTCGTTCCCGTATCCCTCATTATCTCTCGTCTAGACTTTATCGCTACGTTCCCTACTATTTGTTTCATTGTACCTTTTTCTCGGCTATTACAGGTTACCAGTATTCCGAGGCGACGGTGATCCGATCGATCACGTCGCGGATTTCGAGCTGAGGATAGGGACCGTTCGCGCCTCTGACTCATTGAAGTGTCGCATCTTCGCGGCAGGGTTGTAGGGCGATGCCCGGACCTGGTTCAAAAACTTGCCTGCCTGATCCATACAGTCGTATGGCGGATTCATTCTGTCTTTCTCGGAGCAGTTCACTCCAAATGTAGGGCCGCCTTGTAGCAGGCAGGAACTATATGACATGAAGTATATCCCGGCGAAGATGTGTCTCCGTTCTTTTATGGAGAAGTTCAACCGAACTGCTCGGGGTATCAAGTTGGAGCAACCGAACTTGCAACAGGTCTTGGGACCGTGTGGCCTTTCTGCCAGCCTTGTGAAGAGCCAACCGTCCACCTTGGGGAAGCTCCTTCAGAGAATCAACAAGTATATCAAGGTGGATGAAGCGATGGGAGCGGGATATCGAAAGCCTGGCGGGAATTCTGATCCCGCAGGTGATCATAGGGTATCTTACCCTAAGAGACAGCCGCGGGAAGTTGCGGCTGTTTCTGAAAAGATCGTCCCTCCGAAGAAGGAGGACAATCGGGTCTATTGCGAGTTGCATCACAACCGCGATCACCCGACGTTGAAATGCCCGCTACTGCGAGAGACAGTAGCGGCAATGAACAAGGAAAAGCCCGATCATGATGATCGCAGGGGCAAACGGGCTGACTCTCCCCGAGCGGGCCATCAGGGTGACGATCGTCACAGGCAGAGGGGAAGAGACAATCGGGGTCAGCCCCGACACTACAACGACCGGGCGGGAGACCGAAGGTCCCTCCAACCCGAATAGGATAGAGGCCAGCACGGTCAAGAGAACCGTGGCCAGGGCCGAAGAAAGAGATGGTGGGGCCGTGGCGGCACGGCCCCGCAAAATGAAGGAGAAAGGAGGGAGCAACCAGCTCCCCCACCTACCGAAGTGGGCGCCCAACCTCCCCCAAATGACAAGGTGCCCAAAGAAAAAGAGGTCGCCGGAGACATTTATGTTATCTCCGGCGGAATAAGGATTAACGAGCCGGTCAGGGACCGAAAGAGCAGCGCGTGAGGAGTTTCCTGAAAGCTCCGAATCTGTGGCGCTGGTCAAGTACAAATCAGCTGAGCGGTCCTCGACCTTTGAGGGTGATATCATCTTTACCGCAGCTGATCGAGAAGGGGTTACCGATCCTTGTGATGATCCCCTCATCATCACTGGAGTTATCGCCGACCGACGGGTCAATAGGATTCTGGTGGACACCTGGGCTTCATGCAATCTGACAAAGCGTGAAGTGGCGGAGATGCTAGGTGCCGCGGCCCATTATCTCCCTATCGCCAGTATAACCCTCTGGTCGTTCGACCAGAGAAGTGTTATGCCGTGCGGGAAAATTCTTTTCCCAGTCACTCTAGGAGAACAGGGCAGGGACCGATCGGAAACCCTGGAATTCATAGTTGTTGAAGTCGATCTGGCTTACAACGCTATTATTGGACGGACCGACCTCAGTAAGTTTGAGGCGGTCCCTTATACGTACCATATGATGCTCAAGTTCCCCTCCACTCATGGAGTGATTTCAGTCAAGGGGAACCACAAAGTAGCAAGACAGTGCTACATGAGCTCGTGCCGAACCTTGGCACCGATCAAGAGAGCTCGGGTGGATTTGCTCGAAGAGCCCCAGCACCCGAGGCAAGCTATGGAACCCGTTGGGTTCAAGCTTATCAACTTGGTTGAGGATGACTCAACCAAGACTACTCGCATCGGGGCACATCTAGCCCCGACCTTCGAAGAAGAATTGGTCCGCTTGCTGAGATGCAACGTGTACATCTTCGCTTGGACCCCGGATGATGTTCTGGGGATTGACCGATCCTAGAGTGAGCATCGGATCAACACTGAGCCTGGAACCAAGCCTATTAGGCAAAAGAGGAGACGCTATTCTCCTGAGAAGATTGAAATCATCCGGGTAGAGGTGAACAGGTTGCTGCGGACGAGTTTCATCAGGGAGATTCACTACACTGAATGGGTTGCAAACCCGGTGGTGGTCTCCAAGGCAGATGAGAAGTGAATTATGTGCGTTGATTTTACCGATGTCAACAAGAGCTGTGAGTCGGACCCTTTCCCACTGCCACACATTGACCGATTGGAGGATGCTGTGGCTGGCAGCACCATTATGAGTACCATGGACGCCTACTCCGGGTACCATAAGATTTTCCTTGCTAAGGAAGATCAAAAGAAGACATCATTCATGACAGAAGACGGCGTTTATTTCTACGAGGTTATGCCTTTCGGCTTAAAGAACGCTGGAGCAACATACCAAAGGCTGGTCAACGAGATCTTTAGGGATTTGATAGGCCATATTATGGAAGTGTATATTGATGATATGATTGTCAAGTCCATGAATGATGAAAATCATTTTCCTTATTTGTCTCGCTGTTTCGAAGTATGTCGTAAATATAAGCTCAAACTAAATCCAAACAAGTGTTGCTTCGGGATTCGAAGTGACAAATTCCTTGGATATTATGTTTCTGAGAAAGGTATCGAGGTTAATCCGGAGAGAGTCCAGGCAATTATTGACATGCAACCTCCGAGAAACAAGCGAGAATTTCAGAGGCTAACTGGCCGATTGGCGGCGCTGAGCAGGTTTATTTCTAGGTCCCCGGACCGGGCTCTCCCTTTTTTCAGGACATTAAGGAAAGCCAGCCATCTCGGTTGGACCGAAGAGTGCTATCGGGCATTTTCCGACTTGAAGACTTATTTGAGCACTCCTCCTGTAATGGTGAGCCCAACGTGCCACGAACCCCTAGGGTTATATTTGGCCGTATTAGAAGCCGCAGTCAGCGCAGCCCTGGTGACCATTGGGGAATATCTCACACTTCACCCCGTACAGATAATGTCTCCAAATCTTGAGTGCGAATACTACCGCGACCAATTCTAAATCGTGTGTCGGATAGTTCAACTCGTGTATCTTCAATTGACGGGATGCATATGCTATTACTTTCCCTCCCTGCATCAGTACACACCCGAGTCCTTCCTTCAATGCGTCGCTGTATACCGTGAAGTCCTGTCCTGGTGTGGGTAATACTAGTATCGGTGCAGATGTCAATTTCGTTTTGAAACATTCGAAACTCTCTTCACATTTCTCATCCCACGTATACCTCGTTTCCTTTCGGGTCAAATTTGTCAATGGTTTAGCAATCCTTGTGAACCCTTCGATGAACTTTCGATTGTATCCGGCCAATCCTAAGAAGCTCCTTACTTCTCGAGCATTTGTCGGTCTGGGCCAATTCGTCACTGCCTCTATCTTTGTTGGGTCTACCGTCACCCCTCCTGCTGATATCACGTGGCCTAGAAAAGCTATGCTGTCCATCCAGAATTCACACTTGCTGTATTTGTCATACAACTTCTCTTGTCGGAGAGTCTGCAATACTATCCTCAGATGTTGCTCGTGTTCCTCCTGGTTGCGAGAGTAAACTAGGATGTCGTCAATGAACACCACCACGAACTTGTCTAGGTACTGACGAAATACCCGATTCATCAAATCCATGAAAATTGCTGGGGCATTAGTCAATCCAAACGGTACCACCGTGCATTCGTAATGGCCGTACCTCGTTCGAATGGCTGTCTTCGGTATGTCTCCTTCTCTTACTCGGACTTGATGATACCCTGACCTCAAGTCTAGCTTTGAGAACACCTTCGCGCCTTGTAACTGATTAAATAAGTCGTCGATCCTAGGCAACGGATACTTGTTCTTTATCGTGACCTTGTTTAACTCCCTGTAGTCGTAACACAGTCTCAACTCTCCGCTTTTCTTTCTAACAAATAACAATGGTGCTCCCCAAGGGGAGTTGCTTGGCCTAAGAAATCCTTTTTCCAGTAGCGACTCGATCTGCTGTTTCAGTTCCTGCATTTCTCTGGGTGTCATTCGTTACGGAGCCTTGGAGATCAGTTGTGTTCCAGGGAGTAGTTCTATCTCCATTTCCACCTCTCTTTGAGGTGGTTGACCCGGTAGTTCGTCAGGAAATACATCACTGTATTCACAAACCACTGGAACGGACTTCAATGGCGTCCCTTCCTTCACTGCCGTGACGAACGCTAACCAGTTCGATCGATCCTTATATTCCTCATCGTCACTCATAATCGGTTTTCCGACCATGTCCTTTCTCCCTTCCCACGGCGTACTAAACGTGATCGTACGTTCTCGACATCTCACATGTGCATCGTATTTAGATAACCAATCCATTCCTAGTATGGCATCGAATCCCATATCCCCCAATTCAATCAAATCTGCCTCTGTTCACACTGTGTCCACTTCCACCGTGCATCCTTTATAGATTCTATTTGCCTCCATAGCTTCGGATCCCGGTGTTTTTACTTTGATTTTAGCGTTACTTCCCATTATCCCAAACCGTTTCGCTAACTTCTCCGACACAAATGAATGTGTCGCCCCACAGTCAAATAATACGAAAGCTGTAAAGCCGTTAATAAGTAGTGTACCTGCCACGACGTCTTCAGCCTCCGAGGCTTGTTCCTTGTTCACAGCAAACACTCGAGCATTTCCAGTAATCCTCTCCCTTGCCCTGTTTTTGGTTACCCCAGTTTCGATCCTCCTCCTCTTCGGGCAATATTTGGCAAAGTGTCCTTCATGGCCGTACTTGAAGCAACTGTTGGTTCCTGCTCGGTACTCCCCAAAGTGATTCTTCCCGCATTTGGCACACGGCGGTCTGATCGGGGGTCCTTGTGCGGATCTGAAACTTTCCGTAGTGACCTTTCCTTTCCATTCTCCCCGTCCCTGAACCTCGTTCCTCGCAGAGCTTCTGGTGCGTTCCGTATCCATTCTCCGCAATCCTCCATCTACGTGGACTGCCGCCGCCACCAAACTCGAGAATTCTTCGTCGGCGCGGCCATACATAGTCAGTTTCACCTTCTCGTTCAGCCCTTCTGTAAAGCGGTGCATCTTTTCCTGTTCGCTCCCCATGATCTCGGGGGCGTACCTGCCTAGTTCTATGAATTCCTGCATGTACTCCATTACGGGGCGGTTTCCTTGAGTCAATCTGTCGACTCAGCCTTTTTATCCTTCTTAAGTCCCTTCGGCACGTAGTAATCCAAAAATGCATTCTTAAACTTCTCCCAAGAGATGGGTCCATCCTTCAGTAGTGAGGCCGATACGCTCCCCCACCATCGGGCAGTGCTGCAGTCGAACCATAGCGGGGCCAATCCTGCCCTAAGCTCCTCTGGGGCTTCGATCAGCTCGAACTTCTCCTCAAGGCGGGTAATCCACGCCTCCGCGTCCCCCATCTTATCCCCCGTGAAGCTGTTCATCCCAACCTTCTTTAATGCCTCGTTGTAGTACATTCTACCCCTCGCGGGTCTTGCCACTGGTTCCATTTGCACGGAGTTTCCCCTCTCCGTTTGTCCCTGTCTTATTGCGCTAACTAGGGAACTTGCTATGGTCTGGAACAGATCCCTGAGACTTTCCTGGCTAAACATGAGAGGCGTCGATGAACCCGCAACCGGAGTCTCTGTCGCCGGTGCCTGCTCAGATGCATTGCTATCCTCCTCTCGGTTTCCATGTGCTCTCGTCCTAGGCGCCATTCCTACATTAAACTTTCGTTATATCTATGCCTACTCATGTCATCCGTTACATTCTATGCCCATCCATTCCTATGGTCGGCTGTCCTCCTACAAGTTTCCTAGACTCTTCTACGTAGGACCGCACCGTTACCGGTTTAGTAACGATGTTACGCTCTGATACCGTTTGTAACGACCCTAATTTGGGCCTAGCTGTTTTGTAAAAATGTGATAATTAAAACGGAAATATTCGAATGTAAACTTAAAACATAGTTTGAAAACATCAAATTTCGACAGCATAATTTAGAGTATTCTCCGAAGGACCGGACTCTATCACCGGACAACCGAAGACCTCCTTCCCATGCCCCTCTCATACCTCGTCTGCGTCACCTACAAAATCTGTAAAGCGGTCACAATCTATTAAAGGAAACTTCACACACGTTACACATTATCTTTACATTTCTTAATTACACCGTATACACACACATGAGTCGTTCCATTTAACCGTTTTCTTATTTCTCTCTTCTTTTACCCTTATCATTCCCATCATACTTTAACTTTACTGTTGCCGAGAGTAACATGCTCGGTGCATGTCCCGCCCAAGCCAACCGTTAGCTGTTGGATGACTCGACGGGCCATATGCTTCCCTTCCCCGGGTGGGTACTTAGCCGCTACCCCTTTTTCCACCAGGATCCGTTCTGCCCTTTTCGTACGTATCTTTTCCTCTTTGGAACTTATCGTTCCCTTCATCAGGCATGCCCTTCCTTTGGCGAATCGTGTACTAGGCACGATGGCGGGTTCGGTCGGACGGTCCATCCTCCCTCACCCCGAGTCTTATTAACATTTATCTCGTTCACTCGTGTCTTTTCCTTTCTTCCTTATTAACCCAATCCTATTCTTTAAGTCTGAACCTTCCCTTACTATATTGTGTTCAATCCTCTTACCGTTTGCTTTTGCTTGCTATAGTCTTTCCGCGCTTCACTGCATTTCGTAACATGTTTTAGTTACTCGAATTCCAATGTTATTATACAATTGTTAACTACGTGATTACCGTAGACCCTACGTGTTCTTTTCCTCTCACGATCCGACGTCGAGACGAGATGAAAACACTTAAACTTAGTATTTCCGCGATAATTTACTTCCTTCCTCGAAATTCGCGATAATTCTATGCTGGAATCCGAATCCGCGACAATTTCACCTTAAAGCCACAATCCGCGATAATATTGAACTTTGATGTTTTTCGCTACAATTTCTCTTCACCAAGAATCCGCGATAATTCCCTTCATCATCCAAATCCGCGACAATAATGCTCTTCGAAAAATCCGCGACAATAATCACTCCATCAAAATCAGCGACAATACTTGCCTACACGAAATCCGCGATAATAATGGCTTATGGAGAAATCCGCGATAATTTTCCTTCTTCGTGGCAATTTTCGGATTTTCGTGTCTTAATGATGATTAACTCGTTTTTGGGCCTCCCCACCCCTATTTATAGACATCCTAACTTTTCTAATTCACACTTTAACCCCTCATTCCTTTCATTTTGGCCCCTCCTCTATCTTTTACTTTACTTTTCCATTTTTTCGTTTCCTTTTACGTTCTTTCGTTCCCGTATCCCTCGTTATCCCTTGTTTAGACTTTATCGCTACATTCCTTACTATTTGTTCCATCATACCTTTTTCCTGGCTATTACAACCTTAGCCCAAAAGATGGGAGTTGCAAAAGTGCGAATGTTCTCAGACTCCAAATTGGTGGTGGAGCAATTCGCAAGACAATTCGAAACACATAAGCCAACCATGAAGCTATACCATGCAAAGGTCTTGGAAATGGCAAAAAAGTTCCGTGAGTTCTCTCTTGACCACGTGCCTAGAGAACAAAACAAGGTGGCCTACTCGTTAGTCAGACTGGCTGCAGGCTTACCAAACGTTGGACCAGGCACAGTATCGGTCCATATTCAGGACCGACCTTCGGTTGAAATTTCTATGACCGAACAGTCGTTTGAGGAGGTGGGAGCTTTATGCCATGAACTCCAAGACTTAAAGATAAACGCCATTGACTCACCAGTAGATACCACGTGGATGACCCCTTTTGTCAAGTATCTAACCAACGGCCATCTACCGGAAAATGCATCAGAGGCCAGGAAAATTGAAACCCGGACCACGCGATATGTGCTGAATGACGGGCACTTATTCAAGAAAAGCTTTGAAGGACCGCACTTGCAATGCCTATCCCCTATAGAGGCTGATGCCATCATGATTTATGTTCATGAAGGGGTGTGCGGTATACATTCGGGGGCCCGATCGCTATATCATCGCATTATTAGAACCGGGTATTTCTGGCCAACGCTTCTTGAGGATTCTAAGAAGTACACAAGACGCTGCGCTGCTTGCCAACATCATTCTCCAATTCCCCAATTGCCAAGGGAATCTTTGTCGATGACCCACTTCCTTGTCCATTTGACATATGGGGAATTGACATTTTGGGACCGTTTCCTTGACCGGTCCAGCAGCGAAAGTTTTGCATTGTGGCTGTTGAATATTATGCAAAGTGGATCGAGGCTGAAGCGGTGGCTATTATTTCCAAAAAGGTTGTGAAGCACTTCCTATGGAGGAACATCATAAGCCGCTTTGGAGTACCTCGAGCTTTTGTATCCGATAATGGACTTCAATTCCGCAGAAAAGCCGTTCGGGATCTTTGCGTTAAATTGGGTATCGCTCAACACTTCTCATTGGTGGCTCACCCCCAGACCAACGGATTGACGGAGGTGTCCAACAAAGTTATCCTGAAGCGATTAAAAACTAAGTTGGAAGATTTTGGGGGAAAGTGGCCCGATCACATCTACGAGGTACTATGGGCTTACCGCACTACTCCCCGTTCCACGACCTAGGATTCTCCATTCTCTTTGGTTTATGGGTCCGAAGCGGTCAGTCCAGTAGAGGTAGCCATAAGATCACCTCGGATAACCCAATATGACGAGCATTTTAATAATGAGCGAATATCCATGGATTTGGAAATGATTGAAGAGAAAAGAAACATCATCTATGTGCGCATGTGTGCTTATCAAAGAACAATGGAACGAGCTCATAAAAAACGGGTCATGCCCAGAGAAGGCGACCTCGTTCTCAGGAATGTAAGAGTTCAGAGAAACGTTGGGAAGCTGGACAGGAATTGAGAAGGGCCCTATCGGGTCCTGAAGAACCTAGGTGTTGGGGCTTATAAACTAGAAAATATGGATGAAAGTGAGATCTCCCGAACCTGGAATGTTATGAACTTAAGGCGCTATTTTATATAAAACATTTGACGTTATTTGGTAACTCTGAACTATAAAATGTTTCTTAAACATGAATAAGTTACAATAGATGCAATACAAATTATTCCTAGCTAGGTGAGTGACCGATCTTGGAGTTGGATTTTATGGACGAGTTTGGACTGGTGACTGTAGCGATCATCCATAAGGCTCCCAAGTAGTATGAGCGCTTTGACGAGTCAGTTGCTTCCACGCATGCTGAGTACTTAGATGAATCATATACTCCCAGAACTCACTACAAACTCAATTTCACCTTCAAACGTCACTCATCACCTAGAAGTAGCTCTTGCCTCATTGTGCGTGATCCATGAGCGAGATAACAAGGACAGAGTTAACCTGTCAAATTGCAAGCCGAAGCTCGCCATGAGACTATTTTAAGAACCGAGGCTTCGGCTAAAATTTGTCATGGGACTCATGGAGAACCATGGCAACGGCGCCAAAGTCATAATATTTTATAGGGACGGATTCAAGTGTGGTCTATTGGTGTGGTTGGAGTTTCCTAACTTACTAAACTTAGCATGATTCAGAGTTAAGTTGAGAAGACCGTTCGGTCCAGATTTAGCTTAAGCCCCGACCTTATACTTAGCAAAAAAAAAGATATCTTATTAAAAAATATGGAGTTTACAAATACAGAAATGAAAGGACTAAAAATTCAAATCCTAATCTATTTGTCTTTCTTCCTTATCTGCCCCCCAGACTTCTCCGCAATCCATTTCTTGAGATCCTCCACTTTCTTTCTCCTTTCCTCAACTATTTCGTTGACCGATCTCTCCATCAGGTCAAAGAGGGGATAGTTGGGATCATTCTCCAGCAGGGGTTCATCTAACTCGAGGATCTCACAGAAGTTTCCATCCTTGGTTAGAGGGTCGATCGTCTCCCAACGATAATCTTCGGAATCCAGACCAAACTTGCTGATCATTTGGTCCTTCATGTTGTCCATATACTGTGAGACGCTCGGTCCATAAACGTTTGCCGCTAAGGCAAACATCAGGGGCGATCGGGCAAAGCCCAAAAGGGCTTCCCGAACCGCACCCTCAGTTGATCCTTCTAACCAAGTCTTCTTTCAGTGCTTCCCGTTCTTCTTTCAAGGCATTCCTTTCTTCATGGGACTGCAGGAGAAGTCTGTTGCTCTCGTCAGATATCTCTTGAATCTGACGCTCCAATTCCAAAACGCGGGCCGTGGCGGAGTTAGCAGCTGCTTGGGCCTCTCCCGCCTTAGAAGCAACTAGGGAGAGCTCGGTACCCGCTCCAAGCAGCTCTAGATTCAAACGATCCCGATCAGCTCGGACCGATTCCAGCTCTTCCTGTTTGATCTCAACTTGCCGCTGAGCTAAGGCAAGTTGGCTTTCCAGATCTTCAAACGCCCAGGAGATGCTTCGGCTGAGCTGGACGGCAGAAGCGAGGTCCAAAGCCATTCTATGTGCCTGCAAGAATCAAATTGGAATAAGAACCTATACCCGATCGGGGCAGCATGAGCTGAATACAGCTTACCACAGCTTGGGACTCCAGATAGGCTAGCACCAAGCCGGGAAGTGCGCCATCAATACCGGGCGGGTTTTTCCTCCCCAAGAGCCGGTATTCTTCAAGGGTGGCATCTTTCCATGATGGGGGCATCCTTTTCGGTCCCCGGCTTTAGAAACGGAAACTACCATCTATTGGATAGCCTCCCGAATGATCTCACGATTAGACGAGGACGGGGCCGATCTCTCCCCGATTGTGACCCCTTTCGTTGGAATCGGGGCTGCGGACCTTCTCACAGTTGACCGCAGCCTTTGTACTGCTTCGGGGCTTCCTCTTCGGGGCCCCGCTTGCTCGTCAACGCGGAGACTAGAGGTCTCGGTGCTCTATCCCCTAAGCTGGATGATGGGCGGACGTCCTCCACCCGCATTGACCCTTGCAGGAACAACTGCACGACGTTAAGATCTAGATGGTAGTTATTCCCGATTCTGTACATGGCGGGAAGGCCTAATGAACGCATCCTCTTAGAAATAACCTCATCCACCTCATCCATTGATCGGGGCTCTGGCCTTTGGCTGCTGGAGCTCCTCGATGATCGTGAAGGCCCACCCACAGCACTGGCCTTAGGTTTGGACACTTGCAGCTGAGCCTCCCTCTTAGCTTTTGAAGCACCAGCCACCGCAGTAAGTCGGTTTCCAGACATTGTATCAGTGGAAACTGCAAAAGAAAAATAATAAGGATAAGGAAATATGAACTAAAATAAGCAAAGTCGTACCCGATTCTTTTGACTCCGATGAGTCAAAGCTAAAGAAGATACCCTTCGGGACAGGGGCTCCAGTCCTTCCTGCTACCCCGATCTCTAACAGCTTCTTCTCCCGAAGGATGTCTATTCTTTTAAGACGCCTTTCGGGAGGAAGAAGCATTGCCAAGGTGTTGGCAATATCCTGGTGGGATGGATTGAACCGGCTTCGGTCCAATTTCCTGATGTCATGGTGGGTTGTTAGGAAGGTAACTTTCAGCAGGTCCTCCCTCGGAATGTCTATCCATTCATGAAGGGAATTTTCCTTGTCTACGATAATACAATCCTTCGTTCGGGTCGCTATATAATACAACTTACGACCCCCTAACAACCTCCTTCCTCTACGGGATCCCACCAGGAATAGATTGAAAAAGTGCCTGAGGGTTGGCTCTACCCTCTGTTTGTGGCAATAATAAATGAAGGCGATGATATAAACATAATTGCCCGAAAAAAGAGCAAAAGTCGGGCAGTAAATCTCCCGAAGAACGGCTGCGACAAAAGGGTGAAGAGGAAATCGCATGCTTGATCCCAGGGAGGTATAGCTAATGGGTATGGCGTTAGCCGGAACGTTCATCTCGGCGGGAAGGAAGCAAGGAACATCCTCCTTCCCCCTCCAGATTGGATAATGGGCTGGAATTGAAAATTTGACCCGAAATGCTTCGAGGTCCATTGTTGATATGTCATGATACCTAGCCCTAGGAGGTGCCATGGATGGTTACCTTAGAATTTACGAGAAGGTTGGAGTTGAGGAACGGTTGAACAAAATCGCCAGAGAATTCTAAAGCTGGAACAGTTTGTCGCAAAGTGTGATAATGGCTGCACAGAGCAAAAATTTCGACCTTTATACAATGTATTACTCAATCACAGGGTGACACGTCATCACTGCATGCGGCTGCAGTATGACAGTATGTCCTCCCTTTGGAATACGGAAAGGCATTAGCTATCACAGAGCCTAGAATTACGCTTTTACCCTCAACCGCTATGGATTTCAAATTTGAAAATTTACGTCATGAAATTTCTAAGTGCAGGATCGGTCCCCAAGGACGCCGTTACAACTAGTTCTGGTACAGGATTCCGTGTCTGCGATCGGGTACTAATGCACAGATGATCTCAATCTGATGATCGAACCCCGATCACCACCACGGTGGCGACAGAGTCCGAGGGGCTAGTGATGAGATCCCCGGAACCCGGTACCTCGGACATGATCAGGACCAAGTTTGATCAGAGGAGCCCAAACAACGTAAGCCGAACTTGGAGGCCCAGATCCAGCCCACATGAATGAGTGGCCCATCCAGGCCAGGTGTCCCGATCGGCCATTCATAACGATCGGTCCCGATAAGTAGGGCCCAGCTTCTCCCGTGCGCCAAGACCGATCGGTCCACACCTTACAAGCCCTGCTTCGGGCCATCCATATTCCTCACATGCAACGACAACCTTCGACAGCCTTGTCAGAAGCGTGGTCTGACGAAGTCGTACGAGCCTCCCTTAGCCAGGGAATAGCAGGCTAGTAGCGCCGAAAGGTCTAGCACCATGCCGCTCTAGGAAGCTGTTCCCGGCGGCTGTTCCGCCTGACATTAGCCGACTTAGCCGCAAAGGACAGGCACAAAACGACACCCTACTGTACACAGTACAGTGGGAGTATATAAAAGACACTTGGGGTGTAAAAAAGAGATCTTCCGATTCCCCATTAAGCTTCAGAATAGATAATCTTCTAACGATTTATTTTCGATACTTATCTTCCCCTTTTTTGTCAAAAAAACAAACATGGTCTTTGTGATAATTACTTTGCTTATTAAACCGACTAAGGGCATTTTCTCCAGCGCTAAGGACAGATGGGGGATTGACATCTTGGGACCGTTTCCTCGATCGGTCCAGCATCGACAGTTTTGCATTGTGGTTGTTGAATATTATACAAAGTGGATCGAGGCTGAAGCGGTGGCTATTATTTCCGAAAAGGTTGTGAAACACTTTCTATGGAGGAACATCATAAGTCGTTTTGGAGTACCTCGAGCATTTGTATCTGATAATGGACTTCAATTCCGCGGAAAAGCCGTTCGGGAAGGGCCCTATCGGGTCCTGAAGAACCTAGGTGCTGGGCTTATAAGTTAGAAAATCTGGATGGAAGTGAGATCCCCCAAACCTGGAATGTTATGAACTTAAGGCGCTATTTTATATAAAGCATTTGACGTTATTGTGCTTGATCCATGAAAGTGAGTTGGATTTTCTGGATGGAAGTGAGATCCCCCGAATCTGGATGGAAGTGAGTTGGATTTTATGGGCGAGTTTGGACTGGTGACTGTAGCGATCATCCATAAGGCTCCCAAGTAGTGTGACCGCTCTGACGAGTCAGTTGCTTCCACGCTTGCTGAGTACTTAGATGAATCACAAACTCCCAGAACTTACTACGAACTCAATTTCCCCTTCAACGACACCCACCACCTAGAAGTAGCTCTTGCCTTCTTGTGCTTGATCCATGAGCGAGATAACAAGGAAAGAGTTAGCCGGTCAAAATGCAAGCCAAAGCTCGCCATGGGACTATTTTAAGAACTGGGGCTTCGGCTAAAATTGTCATGGGACTTATAAAAGAACCAAGACAACGCCGCCAAAGTCATAATATTTTATAGGGACGGATTCAAGTGTGGTATGTTGGTGCAGTTGGAATTTCCTAACTTACTAAACCTAGAAGGATTCAGAGTTAAGTTGAGAAGACCGTTCGATCCAGGTTTAGCTTTAGCCCCAAACTTACACTTAGCAAAAGGACATTTTATTCAGAAACGGAGTTTGCAAATACATAAGGGAAGGGACTGGAAATTTAGAGCCTAGTCTATTTGTCCTTCTTCCTTATCTGCTTCCCTAAACTTCTCCGTAATCCATGCCTTGAGACCCTCCACCTTTTTCCCCCTTTCTTCAACTATTTCGTTGACCGATCTCTCCATCAGGTCAAAGAGTGGATAGTTGGGATCGTTCTCCAGCGGGGGTTCTTCTAGCTCTGGGATCTCACGGAAGTTTCCATCTTTGGTTAGGGGATCGATCGTCTCCCAACGATCATCTTCGGGATCCAAACCAAATTTGCTAATCATTTGGTCCTTCATGTTATCCATATACTGGGAGACGCTCGGTCCATAAACGTGTGCCGCAAAGGCAAACATCAGGGGCGATCGGGCAAAACCCAAAAGGGCTTCCCGAACAACGCCATCAGTTGATCCTTGGACCCTAACCAAATCTTCTTTCAATGATTCCCTTTCTTCCTTTAAGACATCCTTCTCTTCCTGGGACCGAAGGAGAAGTATGTTGTTCTCATCAGATATTTCTTGAATCTGACGCTCCAGTTCCAAAACACGGGCCGTGGCGGAGTTAGCAGCTGCTTGGGCCTCTCCCGCCTTAGAAGCAGCTAGGGAGAGCTCAGTACCCGCTCCAAGCAACTCTCCATTCAGACGGTCCCGATCGGCTCGGACCGATTCCAACTCTTTCTGCTTGATCTCAACTTGCCGCTGAGCTAAGGCAAGTTGGCTTTCCAGATCATCAGAAGCCGAAAAGATGCTTCGGCTTAGCTGGACGGCAGAAGCAAGGTCCAAAGCCCTTCTATGTGCATGCAAGAAACAAATTGGAGTATGAACACACACCCGATCGGGGCAGCAAGAGCTGAATACAACTTACCACAGCCTGGGACTCCAGATAGGCTAGCACCATGCCAGGAAACGCGCCGTCAATACCGGGTGGGTTTTTCCTCCCCAAGAGCCGATATTCTTCAAGGCATGCATCCTTCCATGAAGGGGGACCCTTTTCGGTCCTCGGGCTTTAGAAACGGAGACTACCATCTCCTGGATAGCCTCCCGAATGGCCTCGGGGTTAGACGAGGACGGGGCCGATCTCTCCCCAATTGTGGCCCTTTTGGTCGGGATCAAGGCTGCAGGCCTGCTCACATCTGACCACAGCCTTTTGTATTGCTTCAGGGCTTCCTCTTCGGGGCCCCGCATGCTCGTTGAGGCGGAGACTGGAGGTCTTGGCGCTCTATCCCCTAAGCTGCATGATGGGCGGACGTCTTCCACCCGCATTGACCCCTGCAGCAACAACCGCACGACGTTAAGATCCAGAGGGAAGTTATTCCAGATTTTGTACATGGCGGTAAGGCCTAACGAGCGCATCCTTTAAGAAATCACCTCATCCATCGATCGAGGCTATGACCTCTGGCTGCTGGAGCTCCTCGATGATCATGAAGGCCCAGCCGCAGCGCTGGGCTTAGGCTTGGATGCTTGCAGCTTAGCCTCCTTTTTAGCTTTTGCAGTAGCAGCCACCGCAGCGAGTTGGTTTCCAGACATTGTATCAGTGGAAACTGCAAAATAAAAATAATAAGGATCAGGAAATATGAATTAAAAGATGCCAAGGTCGTACCCGATTCTTCTGACTCCGATGAGTCGGAGCTAGAGAAGATACCCATCGGGGCAGGGGCGCCAGTTCTTCCTGCTACCCCGATCTCTAGCAGCTTCTTCACCCGAGGGATGTCTATCCGTTTCAAACGCATTTCGGGAGGAGGAAGCATTGCCAAGGTGTTGGCAATATCCTGGCGGGATGATTTGAGCCGGCTTCGGACCAATTTCCCGATGTCAGGGTGGGATGTTAGGAAGGTAACTTTCATCACGTCCTCCCTCGGGATGTCTATCCAAACTTAGCAAGATTCCCATTCATGAAAGGAATCTTCCTTGTCTACGATAATATAATCCTTTGTTCGGATCGCTATATAATACAACCTGCGACCCCCTAACAACCTTCTTCCCCTGCGGGATCCCACCAGGAATAGGTTAAAAAAGTGTCTGAGGGTTGGCTCTACCCCTCTGTATGTGGTAATAAAAAATAAAGGCGATTATATACACATAACTGCCCGGAAAAAGAGCGAAAGTCGGGCAGTGAATCTCCCGAAGTACGGCCGCGACAAAAGGGTGAAGGGGGAATTGCAGGCCGGACCTCAGAGAGGCATAACTAACTGGGATGGCGTTAGCCGGAACGTTCATCTCGGCGGGAAGGAAGCAAGGAACGTCCTCCTTCCCCCTCCAGATGGTATAATGGGCAGGGATTGAAAATTTGACCCGAAATGCTTCGAGGTCCATTGCAGATATATCTGGATATCTAGCCCTACGAGGTGCCATGGATGGTTACCTTAGAATTTACGAGAAAATTGGATTTGAAAGACGGTTGAACAAAATCGCCAAAGAGTTCTAAGGCTTGGACACTTTGTCGCAAAGTTGTGATAATGGCTGCACAGGGCAGAAATCCCGACCTTTATACAGCGTATTATCTAATCACGGGGTGATACGTCATTACTGCATGCGGGTGCAGTCTTTCAATCTGTCCCCCCTTTGGAATACGGAAAGGCGTTCGCTATTACAGTGCCTAGAATTACGCTTTTACCCTCAACACCTATGAAATTCAAATTTGAAAATTCACGTCATGATACTTCTAAGTGCAAGATCGGTCCCCGAGGATGCCGTTACGACCAGTTAGGGTACAGTTTTCCGTTGTTGTGATCTGGCACTGATGCCACAAACGATCTCAATCTGATGATCGAACCCCGATCACCACCATGGTGGCGACAGAGTCCGAGGGGCTAGTGATGAGATCCCTGGAACCCGGTACCTCGAACCTGATCAGAACCAAACTTGATCAGAGGAGCCCAAATAACAAAAGCCGAACTTGGAGGCCTAGATCCAGCCCACGTGAATGAGTGGCCCAGCCAGGCCAGGCGGCCCGATCGGCCATTCATATTGATCGGTCCCGATAGGTGGGACCCGGCTTTCTCCCGCGCACCAGGACCGATCGGTCCACACTTTACAGGGCCTTCTTCGGGCCATCCATGTTCCTTAACATGTGATGACAACCTCCGACAATCTTGTCAGAGGCGTGGTCTGGTGAAGTCGTACGAGCCTCCCTTAGCCTGGGAATAGCCGGCTGGTAGCGCCGAAAGGCTTAGAAACGTGCAGCTCTATGAAGTCATTCCCGGTGGCTTTTCTGCCTAACACGAGCTGACCTAGCCGCAGAGGACAAGCACAAAACGACACTTTACTGTCTACACAACACAGTATGCGTATAAAAAGGACACTTGGGGTGTGAAGAAAAGGATCTTGCGATCTCTCTTATGAGCTTTCTTACGCAAAATCTCCTGTCGATTTATTTTCGATAACTCTTTTCCCCTTTGTTTTCTGAAGAACAAACATGATCTTTGTGATTATTATTTTGTTTATTGAACCGACTAAGGGTATTTTTTCTAGCCATTAGTCAAGTGGTTTTTTCCTCAACTTTGAGGTTTTCCACTTTAAAACTACCGTGCCCCTTTGCATTTGGTTTATAATCGTTCTCCACACATTAAATAAATTATAACCGAGTTCGTCTTGCTTCGAACCGGTCGACTGTTGAGACCCCCGGTTTTCAAACCACAACAACATGCATTTGTTTTAATTCAATTATTGTATTAAATTCAAGTTTTACTTTATGGATGTTTGAAAATTATGAATGTACGTTTTTTTATTGTTTTATAATTTATATATTTATCAAATAAGTAATATTTTTGGGTGATTAGTTGTAATTTCTTATAATCAATTATAATTAAAAAAATAAATATCAGAGTATCTGCAAATCGATCCGTAAACCGATCCACTATTGCTGATCGGTTTTCGATCATGATTTTTCTGATCCGTACCCATCGGATCAGATAAAAAAATGATGATCGGATTGGTTACCCGATCCACGCACACACCTACAATTACCTTGATAAAAATTCACCATCAATTCTTTTTCAATAAGTTGGTTGATACTTAGTTGATTCATTCCAACTTTCGGCACCCATAAAACCCCCTATATTACTTTGAGACTTTATGGTGTATTCATCTTCACTTTCCCTTTACCTTTTGCTTTGATTATTAAACTATTTTCCAATTTTCACCAGTGCTTTGTAAGATTCATCGAGCTCATAGAAATGTGATTTATGATTTGAGACATTCTTTGAGATGTAAATAAAGTTTGAACATTTTCTTCTTGATTCTCATTTTCTGAAGAGATGGTTGAACCAACATTATAAGATGCTTTCTTTGTAGGACATACTCTATTAAAATGACCTTGTTGTTTGCATATCCTGCAATTTGCCTATGATATGTAATAACAATACTTCTCGAAATGAGATGACTTCTTACCGATTTGACAGGAGCCAAACTTTCTTTTCAATTTTTTGTCCTCTTTGTTGTCTTGTGTTTTTCCTTCAGATCTTAAAGATTTCTCTATAGTACCTAAATTTGCAAGAATAGCATTCTCAATTATATGATACTCCTTATATCTTTGCTCTAGGGCTTGAAGGACACAACTCACTTTTGCAAGTGTGAGTTATCTGTAATCATGAGAACACTCTAAGATACTTACTTTGGGTTCAAGACTTCTTCTTACTGTTTGAAGAATTTTTCGTTGCAACTGAAAACACAGATTTTTGATCTCCCATCATGACTAGCTAATTTACAACATTAGAAACTTTGTCAACATATTGTTTTACGGTTTTTGTAGAGTTCATCTGCAATCTATCAAAATCTTGCCGAAGACTAGATATTTTTAATTCTCTAGTTCTTTCATCGCCCTCAAATTCTTGTTTGAGTTTCAGCTAGATTTGTTTAGCGGAGAGACAAGACATTATCCTTGGTATGATGCATCGATCTAGGCCATATGTTATAGCAACTTTGGCCTGTCATCTTCGGGCGACCAGATCCTCATATCTATTGATAGCTGCTGAGGAGGCTGAAGCTGGCTGTGGAATTGGTGTGTCGTCCAACACTGATTTCCACAGGTTCGTGGCTTCTAAAAAAGCTTGCATATGATGTGCCCATACTAGATAATCGCCATTGAACTTCCAGACTGCACCTGTTCCAGTAGCATCCATTTGCGAAGTTTATGCAGCAGAATAATTATAACTCAATTCTTTTTCTTCTTCCTTTGAACCTGGTTGGCTCCTTGATCCTCTTTACCGTGAATTCTCATATGACCACCCAAAGCTCTTGATGATTTGAACGCTTTGTTGCAGAGTTTACATATATATTCAATGGAATCATCACCTTCTCTAGGAACCTTCAATTTGAATTTCAACCTCAAACCCTGAGATGATTTTTGAATTTCAGCCATGGAATGATAATACGAAGGCTTCCCAAGAATAATAGTAATATATAAGCAAAGTTCAAAACAAGCAAATGTTGTATACATTCACTGAAGCGGGAGTATATCTTCTTATAAAGTTATAAATATTAATTTAGGGCTTTAACTATCTTCCAAAGTTTTTATTTCCTGCTTCTCAGTAATATATTATTGAAACATAATACGAAAATACAAATAAATAGAACTGGTCAAGGCAGCTTATGTGGATTAAATTAAAGGTTGTTTTATTAAATTAAATTACACTACATACAATAAATATTTAATTATAATAACCGAGAATATTACCTTAATTAGATCAATATTGAAATGAATTTCAATGTGAGGTCATAAATGAAAGGGCAAAAAGCTACAGTACCTGTGTCAGATACTAATCCATTCTAAAATAACATTCAATATTTTTTTATTTCATTTTTGTTAGTGTCAGAGAATTATTTTACAAAATAACAGTACTTTGCTTCGTACATTTGATATTTTTATTTATTTAGTTATATTATTTATAATAAATAATACTAGATGCATTATTATATATGTATACTTTAAATATTTAAAATACATTTATTTAGTGTAAATAACACAAATTAACCTGTTTGTTTTCATTTCATAAATATTATTAAATATTGTAAATTTAATAATATTATGATAATTATTAAATTTCATAAATTAAATATTATGAAATATTTCTAATAACATTTCTAACACCTATTTTTACTAGTATTTTCAGCTTTTTAAAACAGTTTTTTTTTACTTTTAAATAAATAAACATCATAATCTCACGCTTAATAATTTCTTTGATTTTTATCAGAATCTAGTGGGTTCCTTTTTCCTTCCCTTTACTTTTAAATAAATAAACAAAAATTTAACGTGTTACTAGTTAGTTGTTACCTACATATATTTATTATCCAATTTTTGGAATTAAAATGATAATGCAGAAACAAATCTATTTATTTTTGATAAATATGTACATTCTAAGTTTACAATCTGTAAATATGGTTATAAATTCTAAATAATATAAATCTCATTCTCTTAAAATTAGCATAATATATTGTTATATTATGCTAATAAATTAATAAATTCTCATTTTAAATTGTTATTTTTAATAAATTGTTATACAAATCGTACAACTTTCCATCATGTCAGTGTTATATTGCTCAAATAAAAGTTATCAGTGCTATTAGAAGCTACTTTTTAAAATTATAAAAATATAATGATCTGACAATGTTAGTAGCATCAAAACATTCATAAATGAAATTCCATCAAGAAGATTGTGTCAGACTGTCAGTTAACCGTGGACAAAACTTATACCAGTGATATGTTGGTTATATGATTACTCATTTATTTAATTCTTTGATATTAAATATGTACATTGTTATGAATTTATCTTTGATTATTTAAAAATGAACTGATATAAATTGTTATGGTAGTATTTTATAGAATTTAAGTACTTTTATACTATTTTTGTGCACGTAAAAATGTAATTGGTCCCAACTCAAACATAAATTTAACGGATTCAAAATAAATGAACATGAAGATGAGCAAGAACACAAAAATGAACGAAAATAAAAATTTTAGAAATATGAAACATGTTCGAACAATTTTTGTTTCAATGTATAATGCAAACAAATATGATTAGCCAAACTCGGCTAGTTCGAATCATATAACACTCATACTTATAATCAAATACAGCTAAACATTGTTTATATGCATTTCCAAGGAAATATGGCGTAAAAGTAGAACGAATATGTTCATAAATGTGAAAATAAGATTGAGTATTTGAAATATTAACCCAAATAAAAATTATGAGTGATCAATTCTTGAGAAAACTAATTAAATCCATAATAACATTCCAAATTATATTGATTTGTTAATTTTTAAAACATACATCAGCTTTCCATCATTTTGTATTGAATACCATATATGCTTTTTTTTTCGAAAATATTTCAATATAAATTTTTATAAACAATACTAACTAGCAAAATAATAATATTTAATTGGAAATTCGAATAGAGCGATTTTCGAAATCGTGGGTTCGGCTAAGCAGCCGTGGATCTATTTAAAAAATTGAAATTAAATTAAAAATTTAATGTTTAATTATTATTCCAAAGTATTTTAAATAACTAATAATTATTAATTAGTTAATTTCTATTAACCTAATAATAAAATATTATCATATTTCATAACTATCTATATTTATTCATTTTTAAATAATCAATGATTTATTCATATCAATCATTAAATATTTAAATTAAAAAGTAATCATATAACAGTCATATCACTCTTATATACAAAATAACAAAGGTGTTTATATTAATATAAATTTAAAATCACTGATATATTAACAAAGGTGTTGATATTTAGCCTCCGAATATCTTAAAGAGTCCAGAATTGACTCGGAGAAATGTGTACCGGAGAAATATGCAACATTCGCTTGCTAAAAGACTAATTTGTCTTACAATGTTTTGTTATTATATTTCATGGTAATTTTACTTCGTATATAAACTCAAAAAAATACAGGACGTAAGGGTCAGATATAAACTATTTTGGAACTTTGGGGGCCAACCATACAATTTTTAAACTTGAAGGACATGGTGTTTACAAATTTAAAAAATTTGAGGGTCAACCACACACATTATGTAAATTTTGTGTGCTTTATAAACAATTTTGAAACTATAAGGGAATCGTCTTAATACTATTTCGAAGATTGAGGATCATCCTTGCAATTTTATATATCCCTCAATCAAATATATAAAATTTATTTGATGTTGTTACAGAAAATTTCCATCTACAATATGTCTGATGATACCATCTTTTTTTATCACAATTTTTTTTATTATTTTCTAAAACAGATAAAAAATTATATCAAATTAAATAATCTTAACATTATATTCGATATTATGATTTTTTACTTCCTTAATAACTAAAGGCTGAGTTATAATGCATCTTTTGGGGTATAAAGTAATTCATGTCACTTTGTTCTACAATAATGTCGCTTGTGTGTATGTATCAATCGATAAGATTTAATAACAATTTAATTATATCATGAATAGTATTCCATCTTCGTTCAAACTGTTTGACATTTCAATGCCCCATATTGCCCAAAGAGCTACATATAACACTACAAGAAGTCTATTTCTTATCATGCAAAAACTATGCATCCATTGTCATCAATTTCCACACGAAATTGGCTACCTGCTCATTGTTCAAATGTATCCCAAACTAGATGTGTCTCTATACATAAGACAAAGACATGTTGCATTATCTCTAATTAGTTACCACAAACACCACAAATACAACTTCAAATGTATTAATCTCAGTGCCAGATTTACCAACGCTGGTAGGTTATCATTAACAAATCGTCATATATGGAGATCAACTTTTAAAGACACAAACTATATCCATCTTACATGTTTTAGTGTTTCCACCGAATAACCTCGTGAATTATTTGCTAAAAGAATTCAATCATCCCTTTGTACTACCTTCTTAGTTCTTAAGGACGTAAAATATAATCTTAATCGGGGTATTATGAAATGCTTTAAAACTGTGTCTCTACTTGGTTTTAATATGATAAAATCCAACGTCATAGGAATAAATGTTCTAGCTTTTGATGTATAGCTATTAGATTTCATTGTCATATATGGATGACAAAAAGACTCACTATTAGTTTAAATGAAGTACTATATCATCTTGAAATTTACACAAATACATTTTTTTAAAAATCCAACTTTAACAAATACATTTATTTTTTAAACACTTTCCTAACTACATTTTTTTTATTTTTCTTTATTATTTAAATTATAAATAATACATTTTTATAACAAATATAAAAGTAAAAGTCTTTTTTATAATTTTTAAAAATACATAACTACTTATTTAAATTTTAAAGAATAAGAAATCAATGTTTTATTATCGGCAAGTACGACAAAAAACTAGGCGACACCAATATTTTAATTGGTACCACTCGAGATCATGTTATCGGGTAGAACCTAGGGTTTCTTGGGCTCGACCTTAAAAAATAAAAACTATATTTTTTTTTATTTATTTGTTTTTTAAAATATAAATTTTGGTACAAGCCGATAAATCGAACATTACGATTCGAAAAGGTATACCGGTCTATACCAATGTTTCATGCAATGTTTTCATTCCGATCTGTAATTTGGTTCCGTTCCGAATCGATATGTTCGGTATATCGGTTTGTACCAAAATATATTTTTAAAAAAATAAATAAATAAATAAAAATACAGTTTAAAATTTTTTCAGGTCGAACCCGGGAAACCCTAGGTTCAACCCGAAAACCTAATCTCGAGTGGTATCAATTAAAATACCGATGTCGCCCAGTTTTTATCGTACTTGCCGATTATAAAACATTGATATTTGTTTTTTAAATAAGTAGTCTTGTAATTTATTAAATTATAAAAAAGACCATTACTTTTATAGTTGTTATAAAAATGTATTATTAATCATTTAAATAATAATAAAAAATAAAAAAAATATAGTTATGAAAGCATTTAAAAAATAAATGTATTTTTGAAAGTTAAATTTGAAAAAGAATGTATTTATGTATATTCCCCTGTAGCATCCCTATTATATATTTTTATTAAAAATGTATTTTAAATATGACAAATGAATATTATATACAAAGATACATTAAATGTATCCAATATTCTAGTCTCATTAAGGAAACATCCTGTTATAATATTTGATTTAAATATTATCTCTAGTATAATTTACTTAAACCAACTTAAATTTAATTATAATAAGCTTCCCCCACCATTGACTAGTTCTATATTTGTATTTTCATATAGAAAATTCATTACTTAAAAGGAGAATGAAGAAGCGGGAAATAAAAACATTGGGAGGTAGTTAAAACCCTAAATTAAGATTTATAAAAAGATATACTCCCGTTTCAGTGAATCTATACAAGATTTTCTCGTTGTCAACTTTGCTTATATACTACTGCCATTCTTGGGAAGCCTTCGTATTATCATTCCATGTTTGAAATTCAAAAATCATCGCAGGGTTTGAAGTTGAAATTCAAGTTGAAGGTTCCTAGAGAAGGTGATGATCCCGTTGAATATATCTGTAAACTCTGCAACAAAGCGTTCAAATCATCAAGACCTTTGGGTGGTTATATGAGGAGAATTCACGGTAAAGAGGATCAGAGTTTCAATGATGCGTTGTGCATTTCATGTTGTCCCAAAGCAACAGAAATCCAGGTTCCAATCAATCTGAAAAGGAAGTTTGAGGAAGGAACAGATAAATCGCAACAACTATGTTCAATTTGTGGTCAGGGTTTCAGTTCTATGAGAGCGTTGTCTGATCATATGCAATCTCACCATGAGAGAAAAGGGCGTGGACTTGTAGAGCCACAGTCACCACCGCATGTGAAAGTTAAGACGATCCATCCATTTTCATCTTATGATAAGAGAGTTTCTTTATCCAAATGTGGTTCTATAGCACAGCGAGGGAATTGTTCTAGATATGAAGCTGCAATTTCGTTGAGTGATTCAACGTCGAGCTCAGTTGATATGGAGATGATTGAAGCTGCTCGTATTCTTGTATCATTATCTTAGTCAATGCCCAAATCAAACTTTCCAATCAAAGCCGAAGAGAAGGGTTGTTTTATGCTTCCCGATTTGAATGAAATCCCCCCTTTGGAAGATCAATGAAGCTGTAGATTGTGATTTTATCATGAGTTTTGTTCATTAGCATTTTCATGTACAAATTCCGAAACTGATAATACATTCATTTTTTCATTGTTACATTAACAAGATAGACTTTTGATTACGAGTGTAGTTAAAAAATATCGATTAACAACATAAATTACTGAAGAAGATTGAAGAAAAGTAACTTGAAAATAAAGATGTAATATTGAGATTTGTTACTTTAGATTACATGAATATTCTTATATATCTACAAGTCTCTCATATATGTATTTGGATATAATGAATATTTATTTGATTCCACGAACGTGATATCAGCAATTTATGAATTCTAAGTCCTTCATAATATTGTTAATATTAATGTGAACTAACTAAAATATCTTGTACCAACAAATGTGAATATATATTGATGTAAAGTGTAATCTAGGTTTCATATTGTACACTAATTTCTCAAAATCTCAGTCCAATCAAAATAAGGAGTTATAATCTAGTAGAAGATGGTTAGTGATGCATTAGAAGATGGGTATTTGCAAGTTGGTTATAGAAATTAACAATTTTAATAAATGAAAATATTAATTCAAATTTTGATAAAGTTATCATACTTTATATATGGCATATATACGGTTTCACTTCTTAAGTCATCCAATTAGGCATTGGGTGATGGCGAGGGAGAGTAAGATTTCAAGAATGTAATTGCCCAAACAAAAGGTAGGTTTATTCATATGCTTGGATTAGTTATCTAATTTGATCGTAACGACCATGTTCATTTATATTTTTTTTATATTGTTCAAATACTTTATGTGAATCCGTATCTTCATTCTTTTCGTTCGAATAACTCGTTTGAATGATATATTCAAATTTGTTCGAATTTCATATTAAAATTCAACCTATTAAATTATATTTAGAAAAGAATAAGAGAAAATAGTATAATATGCATAACTAAATAAAAAATATAAAGAATATTAAAGAGAAAACTCCCTTTTTCTCATAGAAAGACAAATTCTGATAAGAAACAAAGTTCCGAATTAATTATGCCACCCTTTAGCATATCAGCATTCATTTAGTTAATTTATTCACTTGGTCACCATTAAATAATCGGGTTGGCGATCTATCAACCACTCAGTTATCTCTTTGTAGGACAATTTCTAGTTTATTCCTACTTATAGTCAGGCCATAAGGAATTCCTTTAATATTTAAGGAGTATATTGATACGAAATATGATCTATTTGAGTTTTTTTAATTTTAACATTCTAATAACGTATTTATATTATATATAATTAAAATAATATATTTGATATTACAGGACACGCATATTCCGATAAAGTCGTTCAAGAGTCGGAAATGAAGCATATCGATATATTTAGATGATGTGCTTGTCTTGTGACTTTTGGGAGTATTTGGGTTGAATTACTTTTTTCGGTAGACATTTTTGCTTAATTTAGAGGACTTATGGATCATTATTTACTATTTTGGTTACTGTAAAGAGATGGCCGTAAAACTTGTAATTGAGTGGACTATAAATCTATATAAACAATGTCAGATTGTTGAAAGAATAGGGATTTTAGATGACCTAATTATGGTTCCACTAGACACCACTTCATAGGATACGAAATTGATGAATATGATGGGTTGAAGATGATCAACTTTTTGTGTAATTAATATCTCTCGTTCTCTTGTTATAAATATACAAATTTGATGTTTATAGTAGATTCCAATGCTACGGATGAAATGATTTTTAATTCTTTATTTTACATAATGATTTTCCACCCACAAAATCTGAACTTTTTACTTCTTTTTTCCATATTACTTTTTCAAAACTTTCATAGGACCCTTACTCATAAAAATTGTATATTTTTTTATTGCTGATTTTTACGGGGCACAGTCCATGGGGACATCTTTAATACCATCAGTTTTTTATTCATGAGTTTTGGATGGAAATTCCAGTATCTACGCAGCATTGGAATTCAGCTTTTTACCGACAATTGAATATTTGGATCGTTCTGCAAATAAATATATTGTTACACACATAATGCTCGCTGTTCTGAATGGTGCAGATCGAGTTTTGTTGTCGTTTTGGTGTTCAAATTAACGTTGGTTAAGAACTTTTTATTTATGATATTTTGCAGAATTCGTTATTTTGGTATTTGAATCTAATTATTTCACTAATGGATCGTTCTCAAATTTATATATATTGGTCCAGAGAGATTATGCTATGTTCCTAATGGTGCATATCAGTTTCTGTAATAATTTCAATGTTAAAATTACAGAAGGACAAACAATGTTCGCTTATGATTTTTTCTGAATCCGTTATTTTGGAATTTGGATTTAAATCTAATTATTTCACCGTTTGATCGTTCATAAGTTTATATATATTGATCCAGATGGATTATTCTTATTATTATTACTTAAAAAACAATCTCAAAATTCTATATTTATATTTTTCAAACGCTCCTGAGTCGATCTCTCCGACTCGCTCTGTCGATTGACACTTGACACAAAACAACGTCGTTTTTATTTTTTTATTAATTCTATTTATTTTTTCGTCGGAGAAGTAATTGATGTGTTTTTCATGACTTTATTATGTAGTCGATCTACTTATGAATTATTCGTGCAATCAATGATAAATCGGAAAGTGATTGCTTTTAGAGAGGTGATATAATCGACGAACTATACTAATTTTTATAAAGTTAAATTATATTATAAAATAAATTGATAAATATTTATAGTATTAAACTTTGAACTATCCAACCACTCATCCCTTGTACTACCATCTTAGTTCTTAAGGACTTAAAAATATAATCTTAATTCGGGGTATTATGAAATGCTTTGAAACTGTGTCTCGACTTGGCTTTAATATGATAAAATCCAACGTCATAGAAATAAATGTTCTAGATTTTGATGTGTAGTTATTAGATTTCATTTCATTGTGACAAAAAGACTCGCTATTAGTTTAAATGAAGTACTATATCATCCCTATTATATATTTTTATTAAAAAAGTATTTTAAATATGACAAATGAATATTTTATACAAAGATATTTTAAGTGTATCCAATATTCCAGTCTCATTAAGGAAATATTCTCTGTCATAATATTTGATGTAAATATTATCTCTATTATAATTTACATTAACCGACTTGAATTTAATTATAATAAGCTTCCTTGAGCAGTGACCAGTTATATATCTATGTTAAACTGACACCGTCACTGCATAACGGGGACTCAGGGAATCAGGGACTTGGATTTGTTAAAGAGTCTGACTAGTTAATATTATTAATTAGTTTTTAATTAAAATTTAAAATTTAAAAAGACGTGTATGGTTAACATGATTTATAATTAACAATAAATAAAATTATAATTTACCTAATTATATTATACAAAATAATAAATTACGACCATAAATGTGTTGGATATGATGTTGTTATCGGGCCTCCGAAATATTCAATGTATTGGGCCATAAACCCAAATTATCTTTAAAAATATTGTAGGCATGTATTAGGATTTTCATATTGCATTGTAAGAATTCTTCTGACCGTTATTGCTATTTTGAAGTTCTTCTCCGTTGATAAGAACTTTAGGACCGGGTACCTTGTGATGGGTAAGGCCCAGCAACGGTTGGGCCAATTCAAACGGCGAAAATGAATCCTTACAGCCCACTTACACCTCTAAGGAAGAACGGCCCGATGTTCAACTAGAGGACCGAAGCTGACCTTAACGAAATAAAACTTTTTCTGCCAGCTGGCACCTGGGTTCGGTCCGAGCGGTTACAGAACGGTTACAACTCACATTTTCCACGCTTCGGGCCTTCCCACGTTTACCACGCTTCGGGCCCGATCACGCAGACCACGCCTCGGTCCCAACCTCGTTTAACATCATGCGATAACAACCTCTAACAAACCTGTCAGAGGCCGTTACGGAGCGTGATTTACACACGCTATGAACTCTATAAATACAGGGCAAGACGACGGAAATAGTAGGACCCTTTGGACGCGGAAGAACAGGCTGTTACCCTGCCGGAATTCTTACCGCTTTCTTTTCCTTGTCATTTTCATTAGCCTCTGCTGTATTGATTATGAATTATTCGATTAGTGAACAGGCTAAGAGCATAATCTGCTCTTAGTCAAGTGGTTTTCACCCCAATTCCTGGGGTTTCCACTATACATCGCTGTGCATTTACTTATTTCCAGCTTTTAATCGTCTTCCACATCTAAAACAAATCCTAACCGAGTTCGTTTGCTAAACGAACCGGACGACTGTTGGTACACCCTAAAAAGGGACCATAACAGCAAGATTCATTAATTTTTTGTGAANTCAGTTTTTTATTCATGAGTTTTGGATGGAAATTCCAGTATCTACGCAGCATTGGAATTCAGCTTTTTACCGACAATTGAATATTTGGATCGTTCTGCAAATAAATATATTGTTACACACATAATGCTCGCTGTTCTGAATGGTGCAGATCGAGTTTTGTTGTCGTTTTGGTGTTCAAATTAACGTTGGTTAAGAACTTTTTATTTATGATATTTTGCAGAATTCGTTATTTTGGTATTTGAATCTAATTATTTCACTAATGGATCGTTCTCAAATTTATATATATTGGTCCAGAGAGATTATGCTATGTTCCTAATGGTGCATATCAGTTTCTGTAATAATTTCAATGTTAAAATTACAGAAGGACAAACAATGTTCGCTTATGATTTTTTCTGAATCCGTTATTTTGGAATTTGGATTTAAATCTAATTATTTCACCGTTTGATCGTTCATAAGTTTATATATATTGATCCAGATGGATTATTCTTATTATTATTACTTAAAAAAACAATATCAAAATTCTATACTTATATTTTCCAAACACTCCTGAGTCGATCTCTCCAACTCGCTTTATCGATTGACACTTGACACAAAACAACGTCGTTTTTATTTTTTTATTAATTCTAATTATTTTTTCGTCGGAGAAGTAATTGATGTGTTTTTCATGACTTTATTATGTAGTCGATCTACTTATGAATTATTCGTGCAATCAATGATAAATCGGAAAGTGATTGCTTTTAGGAAGGTGTTATAATCGACGAGCTATACTCATTTTTATAAAGTTAAATTTTATTATAGAATAAATTGATAAATATTTATAGTATTAAACTTTGAATTATCCAACCACTCATCCCTTGTACTACCATCTTAGTTCTTAAGGACTTAAAAATATAATCTTAATTCGGGGTATTATGAAATGCTTTGAAACTGTGTCTCGACTTGGCTTTAATATGATAAAATCCAACGTCATAGAAATAAATGTTCTAGATTTTGATGTGTAGTTATTAGATTTCATTGTCATATGCATGACAAAAAGACTCGCTATTAGTTTAAATGAAGTACTATATCATCCCTATTATATATTTTTATTAAAAAAATATTTTAAATATGACAAATGAATATTTTATACAAAGATACTTTAAGTGTATCCAATATTCCAGTTTCATTAAGGAAATATTCTCTATTATAATATTTGATGTAAATATTATCTCTATTATAATTTACATTAACCGACTTTGAATTTAATTATAATAAGCTTCCCTGAGCAGTGACCAGTTCTATATCTATGTTAAACGGCCACCGTCACTGCATCACGGGGACTCAGGGAATCAGGGACTCGGATTTGTTAAGGAATCCGACTAGTTAATATTATTAATTAGTTTTTAATTAAAATTTAAAATTTAAAAGACGTGTATGATTAACCTGATTTATAATTAACAATAAATAAAATTATAATTTACCTAATTATATTATACAAAATAATAAATTACGACCATAAATGTGTTGGATATGATGTTGTTATCGGGCCTCCGAAATATTCAATGTATTGAGCCATAAACTCAAATTATCTTTATAAATATTGTAGGCATGTATTAGGGTTTTCATATTGCATTGTAAGAATTCTTCCGACTGTTATTGCTATTTTGAAGTTATTCTCCGTGTTCAAGATCGTAGGTGGTCTCGTAGCTTGCCTACGAGACCATCATAATTGTTTTTATGATTTTCTTATATGTTATTAAATCGATAGATCAAATATTGGTCATATCGTTTTACTTTTGAATATGGGTTGTGAACCCTATATCGTTCAACATTTCCGAGCTTATCCTACAAATCGAAGCTTCTAGTTCGGAAGCTACAAACTTAATTTCATGGTGATAGATGTGGGATTTTTGAAAAGATGGTGGGTTTGTTGGAAAATGTTGAACTTTTGCTTCGAAAAAAAAACCTTGCTTTTCTTGATTCGAATAAAAACGTTTATGTGGAAATGTGAAAAAGTCAGTTCTCGTTGAATTTCAAAAAGGCCTTGAATGAATTCTAAATTGTTCGATTTTATGTGGGGTTTTTAGAAGATGTTGGATACTTTTTGAAATACTAGAAATGGTGAAAAGATTTAACCCCTGAATGCACCTTCGGTAGAAGTTGATTTTCAACACATTTTAAGTTGAATATTGAGGGGAGCCGCATGCTTTGAAGAATATGAAGGCAAACTGTAGAAAATGAAGTGGGATAGAAAAATGAAGTGGAAAAGGCGTAACTGTAGAAAATGCAAGAGAAGAATTTTGGAGGAAAATGAAGAGGCAAACGAAGACGAAGTGAAGAGGCAAAAAGTTATTGTTATCTAATGACTCCCAATGCATCAAGTTTAGTGGAAGAAAATGAAGAGTTCCTAAAACCCAAAACATTGATTGTTGTATTCATCGGTAAAAGAAAAAAAAATATTTGTTGGTATTTCCAACACTTCAACCTATAAATTGTAGATTGAAGAAAACCATGTCAGACTTTAATTTTTGAAGTTAGAAACCTTCTTTCAACTTCTAGTTCGTAGTTTGAAAGAAACAAACCAAATTTTTTTTTAACATCAAGTTCGTATGTTAAAAAAATTAAGCCAAAACTTCTCTTAACCTCAAGTTCGTAGGTTAAAAGAAACAAGCTAAAAATTTCTTTTAGCCTATAGTTCGTAGGCTAAATGAAACAAAGTAGAAACTCATTTTCAACTTCTTGTAGGTTGAAAAAAAGCCAAAACCAAACTATACCCAAAACCAAAACCAAGCTTTACCGATGATGCCAAAACAAATGAACGGGAATACAAATGATTTCGAATTACAACATCAAAGGGGAGTGTTGGATATGATGTTGTTATCAGGCCTCCGAAATATTCAATGTATTGGGCCATAAATCCAAATTATCTTTATAAATATTATAGGCATGTATTAGGGTTTTCATATTGCATTGTAAGAATTCTTCCGACCGTTATTGCTATTTTGAAGTTCTTCTCCGTGTTCAAGATCGTAGGTGGTCTCGTAGCTTGCCTACGAGACCATCCTAATCGTTTTTATGCTTTTCTTATATGTTAAAATGTATATGAATAATTCATATTTAAAACCGGTAAAGTGTCGAAATAATTGGTATAGATTATATTATATCCCAATAATATCGATATACCTCTAATTTTATAAACGTTAACGAAATTATATTAATATATCTAATCTAAATAATAATAAATTTAAATATGAAAAACGGATTCTTGTCCAACAAGTGTCCGATGAGAGTCGGCGTCCGAGAAGAATTCGACTCGGATTCGGCATCCCGCAGATGAGTCCGTTTAACATAGTTCTATATTTGTATTTTCTTATAGAAAATTTATTCCTTAAAAGGAGAATGGAGAAGCGGGAAATAAAAACTATGGGAGGTAGCTAAAACCCTAAATTAAGATTTATAAGAAGATATACTCCCACTTCAGTGATTCTATACAAGATTTTCTCGTTGTCAACTTTGCTTATATATTACTATCATTCTTGGGAAGTCATTGTTATACCAGTCCATGGCTGAAATTCAAAAATCATCTCAGGGTTTGAGGCTGAAATTCAAGTAGAAGGTTCCTAGAGAAGGTGATAATGTTGGATTCAAGACGTATGATCGATGATGATTAAAAGAAGAGTGTGTTAAGAGTAAAAATCTACCCTGTGATGTTTTATAATTTGGTGAGGCTACCGCTGGTATACGGTTGCCGTAATCACAGAAGAACAAGAGTTTATACGTGGGAAACCCGAGAACCAGGAGGAAAACCCACGAGGCACCAAACCTAGGAAGAATTCACTAAGAACTTTTGATCAGGAACTCTCTCGAGAGCTTGTCATTCAACACTTTCAGACATCTCCCTTTTATAGACAAACATTCTACATATTTTAATCGCACACAATCTTATCGTAATCTATTACAATCTCACCGCAGCCACCTCGAGCCAATTTATGAGACTTTTATGCACGCCGAAGTCGCACACCGCCGCCTGGAGTAATGGCGCAGCCTTCGTTGACATTTCTCCTGAGGACGCCGATCGCACACCCTTCTTCCAGCAATTCATTACAGATAATGCAACACTCCATAGGGTACCGATCGACTGACCATCTATTCTCTCGTCCGATCGACAAGAGGGTATTGTCTACGATCGGTCATATCACATGACCCTGACCGTATCGTCGTAAGTCATGTATTAACATTAGCCCCTCAACTCCAACCGATCGTCAAAGTTGAACGTCGGAGGGAGTTGCAATTGTCGTGACTTACATGTAGCCACAAATCCCCAATAAATATACCGATCGACGCCAACACTTTCAAACTCTATCTCCGTACTCACCGTGTCAGATATGCTCATCTTGAAATCCGTGCATAAGCCAGAAAGTCGCAATCCTAGTAGTCCACGTGGCGCAATCCTGAGCGTTGCTCACAAACAAAACCCTCATCAACGTCGCAATTCCAATCGCGCTTAAGAATACACTTTAACCCTCTGCTCTCAGGCAATTTCAACCATTATCTCCGGCGACTACTCTTCTCCGTCAAACGCAAGAATTACACAGGTTTATTTTACTTTTTCTGCTTATTTTATTTCCTTACCGCGAGCAAAACGTTATTTTTCCCAATATCCCAGCAAGTTTCTTCGATTCTCTTGATTTTCCAGTGGGTTCTTGTTTTGTGGGTATTTATGACGCCTATCCTTACTCACAGATGGCTCTATCTCTGAATATTGACACAGTTCGTGAGAAATTTTGCATCCCTGAAGAATACCAACTAGAAGTTGGCGAGCCTGGTTCTGAGCCTTGGCCCGCGGTCGGACGATCGTCCCTGGAGAATCCTATACCAGTGACGATCTTTGCTTTGAAGAATGGATTGAGGTTCCCCCTTCATCCATTCGTCGCTGAATTGCTGTGGGCCCTGGCGATGCCCATTTTTGCTGTGATGCCAAGCAGTTAATTGGTGATCGTCGCATTCATCCACTACTGCGACGCTGCTAACATGGCCCCGACTGTCACCAACTTCCCGACGATCTACAAGGTGATGTGGCGATCGGGCACTCACGTTTTTGCCCAACGTAAGCTGTGATACTTCTCCAGCAGAGGTAAAAACAACGATCTTGTCGAGCGACCAGATTCGCAACGCGACTGGTACAACTCATTCGTCTGGGTCGGGTTTCAAGATGATAACCTTGAATTCCCCCTCCAAGTATCGTCCAACACTGGCAAGATCATGGTCGATGGTGAAGAAACGATTCTAACTGCCGATCGACTGAAGAACTTGCCCGCACTGATGGAAAACTTTCCAAATAAGGACGATCGTCTTAACTGGAAAGTGTTATGTGCAGAGGATAATCTTTCCCATCTGCGCATAACAGGTCGATCGATGAGCGAAAGCATCGGTCGACCCTGGGCTTAACCATCATCTCTTCCCGAAGAACGTAAGCTTATTTTTATAATTTTTTCCTTCCTTCCAGTCATAACTGAGTGTTTATTCCGTATTTCAGCTTCCTCCTCTAAACTTTCTTCTGGTGGGAAACTGAAGAGGAAACAAGAGATGATCGCCAAAGGATTGCAGAGGAAGGCTAAAAAGGCGAAGGTAATCGCACTTTCGCTCATTCATCGTCTTAATGTTGTTTCATTTTTTCCATATATTCGTAGGTTTCCGCATCTAAAGGAAATCTCCATCACCATCTCCCCCTTCATCATCCCTCAAAATAACTGCGGGAAATGACGCTTATGAAGCGGCAGAAGTATCACGATCGGCCGATGATGTCGAAGGGTCACCACCCAACCCTTTGTCGATCGTCGCTATTCCGATAGAATCCCTTGGTGAAAGGGTAACCAATTTTTTGACGATCTAACACTTGAAAGTTGTTTTAGGATTGTAGGTCGGACTGCTGACTGTCGCTTACTCTTCAATGAATTCCTGCAGGCTGAGCAAGCCCAACTGATCGACTATCCGAGGGAATCTCCTACAAGGTCGCAAACAACCCCAATGACCGACCTTCCACCTCCTCCAGTCCAAACTCAGATGGCGAACGAAGCTGCATCCCCTTCAGAGGCCAGTTCGTCATGTGAAAGCCATAGTTTTCCTTCATGGTTTGCTGAATTCCAAAGCAAAAACATGGAGGATAACTTCACTGTTCCACCGCCGGTCGGTAGCAACTCTATGAAACGTCCGACGGTTTCTTTGGTTGTGGGGACACTCGTCAGTACTCATATTGACGAGATGATGGCGGTCGGCACTTTGTCGACCGACCCAACTGTTTCACTTGGCAAAGCGGCGATTGCCCTTCGTGAGGTATTTTTCATAACATAATCTAAATGCTCCATACCGATTATTACCGATCTAATCATTTGATGCCCACTGCAGACATCAAAAGAAATGTTGTCTCTGTATCATAAGACAATACGCTCTTTAAAGGCGGTCGCACTTCTGCGGAAGAAACTTTCTAAGGCACATGATCAAGCTGCAGAAGACAGAAACGAAATTTCTAGGCTAGAGGGAGAGCTAGCCGAAGCAAGGCGTCGTGCCCAAGAACTCTCCCACATTCAGGAAGAAAACAATACTATGAAGAATAGAGTGGATGTGGTCACCAAGGAATTATCCCGTTCGGCTAAAGAGATCCAGACATAAATGAAAAAGAGAGCCGAGGCTGAAGTCTAGCGCGACCTCTTTGAAGTTAAGCTGGAGGTCGAACGGAAAAATGTCAATCTAGCGTCAACCGCGCTTAAATATGCTAAGGAGGAGTATCGCCACAGTCTGAGGGTCCAAAAAGACAAAGCTCAGCATTTTATGAACTCTGCAGATGGCATTCTCCAAGATATCAACCAGAAGTGCTTGGATTATGACGGTCGGATGTCAGCTCTCGAGCAAACGATCGACAAGCATAAAGAGGACAGATCGTCATTTCTGGATTGGTTCGTGATCTCGCCAACATTCAAAAGCTTGGCGACGACTTACTCCCTTCGATTGGTGGAGGAGCAGAAGACGATAATTAAGGAGCAAATCGTCAACATTTTTGAACTTAATCCTAACTCCGAAGAATGGGAGCATGTCGATCCACTCACTTTTGATGGGAACTTTAATCCTCACTCGCCCCTTGGACCGGACGATCCTGATCCAGAATTTCATCCACACGCCGATCGGTTGGATTCACTCGTTCTTGAAAGCCTAGAGGCCTTAACATTTAGCTCCTCATCTTCCTGAATGTTGTATTGTAATCTCTTCAATAAGAATAACTTTAATTGTTAATCATTATCTTACTGCTTCAATATCGATCGACAACTATTTCGTCACAAATTTCAGAATCCTGCTCAAGTATTGTTTGTAGTGTCGACCGATCATCCGATTTTGCCATAACATTTAAATCATGAGATGCAAACAATATTGTAGTGGTACTTTAACGAGGTAGCCCCTGACACATATGTCTATTATATAGCACTTGTGTGCCATCTCTAATTCCCACTCGTGAAGAATATTAACATATTGATCAATCGGATGGACCTATTCGCAACTTTTGCCGGCATCCGTATAAAAGATGTCATATTTTAAGATAAAATATGAAGTTGTGCCAAATAGGTTTCCAGTTCATGAGCGACGGAATAAGTAGTCTCTTTAATATAGAAAACTTGCCAAATTTTCGAAGAGGATTCCTGAGAAGGATCGTTCGACAAATTTAAAGCGTAGGGTGTTACCTTAATGTGGTGGTCGACGTGATTATAGCCTAACAAAGTTTAGGAAACGTTCTTACAGTCAGAGAGTATTCCTGGTAAAGAACGTTCGACGTAATCGAAATCGAGGAGGATTCCTGGGAAGGATCGTTCCATGCGGTTATAGCCGATGATGTATCCTGAGAAAGAACGATCGACACAATTATAGGCTAAGAGGTATCCCGAGAAGGAACGTTCGGCGCTATTATTGGCGAAGAGGTCTCCTAAGAAGGAACGTTCGACACCGTTCTTGGTGAAGAGGTCTCCTGAGAAGGGACGTTCGACACCGTTCTTGGCAAAGAGGTCTCCTAAGAAGGGACGTTCGACACTATAGTGAGCCGAAGAGTATTCCTAAAAAGGAACGTTCGACGTAATTGTAGCCTAAGAGATCTCCTGAGAAGGGACGTTCGACACAATTATTGGTAGATGCTTGATCGCTATGAGTCAACGAAAGCAAGGGATGCCGATACGGATTCCTCAAATCGCTATCGGTTATCGATAGGTTCGACATAAAAGGATAGTCGAAAGGGTCACCAGAATATGACGTTCGACTTTAAGGGCATAATATTGCATGTGTTGTCACTCGACAAATTTTGATGTTATGGGTATTAAATTCATGCTAAAAGCATTTAAATAACTTGGAAAGTTGCAGAGTTTTATCACAAGTACTAGAAGTAGTAGAAAATGTTACCCGAACTATGGATGATAAATTCGAAGATTATCAATATTCCAGGATCTTGGGAATTCGTCGCCCTCCAATGTTTCCAATATATAAGCGCCTCCAAACAACACGTCCTTAACCCTGTAAGGACCTTCCCATTGACGATCGAGTTTACCAAGACTCTTCTGTGCTTCCACACTTCGCAGAACCAAGTCCCCTTTTAAAAACGATATGGGATTCACCTTCTTATTATAACATTTTTCCATGGTCCGACGATATCCTAACAGTCGATCGTAGATATCTTCTCTTTTCTCCTCGATTAGATCTAAATCCATCCTCCTCAAGTCGTCATTTTCTTCTTCGGAATACATGACCACCCTTTGTGTTTTCAAAATATTCTCTACCGGTACTAAGGCTTTCGATCCGTAAACTAATGAAAAAGGAGTCTCACCAGTGGAATGTGTTGGAGTTGTTCGATATGCCCACAATACCTCTTGCAGTCGATCAGGCAAGATGCCTCCAATATCCTCCAGCTTCCTCTTTATGCCTTTAACGATCGCACGGTTCGATACCTTCGTTAGGCCGTTGGTCTTAGGATGTGAAACAGAGGAAAACATTTGTTTGATTCCGATCTCAATGCACATATCCTGAACCTTCTTTCCCGTAAACTGTGTACCGTTATGTGACACCAACACCCGCGGCGCTCGAAAACGTGAAATAATATTTTTCCATAGGAACTTTTTAATAGCATCCTCTGTAATGGATGATACTGGTTCAGCTTCAACCCATTTGGAAAAATATTCCACAGCAACTGTACATAACTTCCTTTGATTTATTGAGCGAGGAAATGGTCTCAAAATGTCAATTCCCCATCTGTTGAAGGGACAAGGGAGTGCAGTGACATTCAACTCCGAGCCAGGTTGTTTATGGTAATTAGCATGGTATTGACATGGCTAGCACCTTTTAACGAAGTCCTTTGCATCAGCAACCATGGTGGGCCAAAAGAAACCTAATCGTCTGACCTTTTGAACCAAAGATCTTGCTCCTGATTGATTTATGCAAATCCCCTCATGTACTTCTCTGAGTGCCGATCGTGCTTCAAAGGGGCGAATGCACCTTAATAATCCTTCGTGCCCTTGACTCCAATCGTCGTCGCTCGTTCCTTTCTTCGGGGAGAACACCGATCATCAGATAATCCACCAGCGAATGCATCCAAACCGGCATCAGCTCGGTATCAACGTTCCCGATTAATTGTCCATCGACACTTTCAGGATCAGTCGCCTGTATCATAACTGGCAAGTCGATCGCCGGATTAGAATTCATAAACACTTGTATGGTCCCATCTTGTAAAGCTGGTGAACTTGCTGCTAGGCGTGCCAACGCATCAGTCTCACGATTTTCCTCCCTAGGCACATGCGACATCACAAATGATTTTAAAGATTTCACTATCTTGACCAGCTCTTCTTTATACCGTTGCATAATGGGCTCATGTGTCTCAAAGGTCCCTGAAAATTGTTCAACGACCAATTTTGAATCCGTAAACCCATGGATATGCATCACTCCGATATCCAAAGCAAGCCTAATTCCTGCAATCAATGCCTCGTACTCTGCCGCATTATTAGAACAAGAAAAAGAAAACTTCACTGATGCGTTTACGTGCTCTCCTCGAGAAGTAACAAAACGAATCCCAGCTCCAGCCCCTCCTTGAGTGTACCCATCGACAAACATATCCCATATGTCATCCTATCGCTCGGTTACCACTGCTGACCGCGTCATTTCTACCACAAAATCTGTGAGAACTTGAGCTTTTATGGCCCTTCGGGGCACAAATTACAGGTTCATCGCACTGAGTTGAATGGCCCATTTCGACAATCTTGTTGTCGTATCCAACTTTGATAAAACAGCTTCCAAAGGTTGATCTGTAAAAACTTGAATGCGACGGCCCTCGAAATAATGCTTCACCTTGACAGAAGCTTTCTTTAATGCCAAAACAAATTTTTCAATATTTGTATACATTGTCTCTGCTGGAAGCAACGTGTGGCAAACATAATAAACGGGTCGATGTATTCCCTCACCGATCGTTACTAAAGCGGCGCTCACTGCAACGGTCGAGATTGCCAAATAAAGGCCCAGGTGTTCGTCGCTCGTCGGGCTCACAAGAAGCGGTGGATTCGATAGGTATCTCTTTAAGTCGTCGAACGCCCGATTACATTCTTCATCCCATTCATGCTTGTTGCCCTGTCGGAGGACATTGAAGAAAGGCAAGGCCCGATCGGTGGATCTGGAAATAAATCGGTTCACGGCAGCCAATCGACCTGTCAGGCTTTGAAACTCTTTTTTTGTTATGGGTGGGAGCATGTCGATAATGGCTTTCGTTTTTTCCGGGTTCGCTTCTATCCCTCTTTCAGAGACATAATGCCCTAGAAAATTTCCACTTCGAATGCCGAAGCAACATTTAGCAGGATTGAGCTTCAAACGGTATGTTCGACATACTTCAAAACACTTAGTCAAATAGGAAATGTGGTCTTCATCATTCAACGACTTAACAATCATGTCATCCACGTACACCTCCATTTCTTTTCCTATCAAATCTTTGAAAATTAAATTAACTAAACGCTGGTATGTAGCCCCAGCGTTCTTTAATCCGAACGGAATTGCAGTGTAGCAAAATACACCACTTGGCGTCACAAATGAAAACTTTTTTTGATCCTCCTTAGCAAGAAAAATCTGGTGATATATGGAGTACGCATCCATGGTGCTCATCATAGTGCTCCCTGCAACAGCGTCAACTAACTTATCAATGTGTGGAAGGGGGTAAGGATCAGATTCACAAAATTTGTTTAGCCCCTTGTAATCCACGCACATTTGCCATTTTCCTCCTGCCTTTGGCACCACAATGGGGTTGGCCACCCACTCTGAATATTTTATCTCTTTCACATATCCAGCAGCTACTAACTTTGAGGTTTCCTGTCCGATGATCTCTACAACCTGAGGCAAAAAACGACGCAATTTCTGTCTTACCGGTCGTGCACTGGGATGGGTATTGATTCGGTGTTCCATCACTGCTCTGTCTATGCCACACAAGTCCTTCGGGCTCCAGGCAAAAATCTCAGCATTATCCTGTAATAATTTGATCAGTTCAATCTCAAAAGATATAATAAGATCCAAACCGATTCGAGTAGTCTTTTCGCAGTCTCCTGGAATAAGTTACACGACTTTGTACTCCTCTGGTTCCATGGCCCTTCTCCGCTCCCGTAAGTTTTCAACAACATGGAATCTAGATCGGCAAGCCGAAACATAGCAGGAGCGTGCGGTTGCTTGATCGACATTTATGGTTGCGATCCAGGCCGTGGTTGGAAATTTGAGTTTCAAATGGATTGTAGAAGGCACGGCTTCAAATGCATTAAGCCCCGGTCGTCCCAGGATTACGTTGTATGTCATATCGATGTCCATGGCCACATATTCCAACATTTCAGTTCGTGATTTTTCCCCCGATCCGATCGTGGTTGGCAGAATGATTTTTCCGAGGGGGGTGACCGATCGTTGGTCAAAGGACCATAGTGTCATTTTTATGATATGTAGGTCGGTCACGCCAATGCCCATGGAGTCGATCACTCCTTTTGAGATTATATTACAAGAGCTCCCTTGGTCGACCAAAATTCGGTGTACCCTGCGATTGGAAATGATAGCACTTACGACAATAGGTCATTCTGAGGTTCATAAATACCTTCCTTGTCATTATCGTCGAACGTTATGTCTATCTTTGATAGTTTTCGACCCTCCTTGATTGACATGACTTCTGACGAATTCAATATTTCCCTAGCATGGCGCTTCCTCTCCTTCTTGGTCATATCCCAGTGATCTCCACCAGAGATTACAAAAATCTCTGGGTACATCATTTCGTTATGCACTGAATTGACATCTCCTGCATTAACCCTTTCAGCTGGCGGGTTCGCTGGTGGTGGGGGGAGCACTTCTGGGGCAGGGGATCGTCTGTTGTCCCGTTGATCGTCTCCGTATCGACTATTCTGTCGATCCCTCCATTGTCTCCCACCGCGATCGCCACGTCTTCCATTCCTCCCTTGATGGTTCTGCCGCGGTCGGTCATTATGCACGTCTTTCCTCTGGCGTGGTGCGTAGCGACGATCGTCATCTCTGTCGCCACTATTCCGACCGGATTCCTTCTCATGGGTTTTACCCTTCTTGTATTCCAGCACCCCCTCTTTTACCAATTCCTTGATGTGGTTTCCCAAAACATTACATTCAGTTGTTGAGTGATCAGCAGATTTATGTAACTCGCAGTATACCATTTGATTCACAGTATCCGTGCCCCGGGTTTGACACGAATTCACTTCCCTCTATCTCTTATCCGAGGGATGGATTTTCTTCTCCACAGACTTTGTAAAAACAGACTCCTTCTTACCGTGAAGAGCCGCCATAGTTTCTTCGACCTTGATGTATTTGTTGATCTTTTGGGTAAATTGCCCCAAGGAAGTAGGTGGATTCTTAATGAGGCTGGTAGAAAGTCCACATAGCCCAAGAACCTGTTGCAGTATGTCCAATTTTTCCTTAGGAACCATTTTTATTCCTCTAGCTACGTGATTGAACTTCTCAATGAAATGTCTCAAAGTGATTTTCCCTGGAGCGTATCTTAACGCGTAAAGTTCAGCTTTGCTCCTTGGGGGACCCACATTAGAAGAAAATTGTTGTGTGAATAATATGACAAAATCTTCAAAAGATCGTATGGATCTTGACGGAAGATTTTTGAACCAAGATTTAGAGTCTTTCTGTAAGGTTGCAGCAAACAATTTGCATCGGATAGCGTCACTAGCACGAACTATCCCCATCCTAATTCAAAGTCGGATAAATGATCCAACGGGTCTCAGGACCCGCTGAACGTAGGTATCCCGTCCGGTGCTCTGAACGAACGTTCTGGCACAACTTTCATTACACGTTTAGAAAAAGAATGTAGACGCATCTGAAGCAGAGTGGAAACCCCATTGTCCGAGCAAGGGTCATGATAAGCATCCTCCAAATATAGTAGAAAGTCCTTGCCGACGTCTCTCTTGATGGGTTGACTCATTGCTTCATGGAAAAAAGCCGGCCGACGATCGGTATCTAGCCCCGGTCGTCGCCTTTTGATTGCGTCCAGCTCTGCTTCCAGTTCGTCAAAGCGAGCTTGGTCATGATCGACAGCCGGTCGGGGCACTTCGTTCTGGGGGTGCCGACAGACAATTTCCTCCTCGTATGAGCTCAGATTTCCGCACTGGTCGTCTTGCCGACCTGCTTCTGGTGGAACCAAGCTTTGAGTATTCTGGATCTGCGGCTGGACAACAGATTTCTGTCCAGACGCCATGAGCGATTGTCGAAGATCTCCTACCATTTCCTCCACCATTTTTCGCAAAGATTGAGGATCGATAGTTATCACTTCTCTTCCAGCGATGATGTTATGTGATTCCTGCTGGTGAGCTTCTATTCCCTTCACAGATTATGGGTTCTCCATAAGAACTAGGACTAGCACGCAAAGCTTCTTAGTAGGTCTACCAGATCGGTCCCCACGGACGGCGCCAAATGTTAAGAATAAAAATCTACCCTGTGATGTTTTATAATTAGGTGAGGATACCGCTGGTATACGGTTGCCGTAATGAAAGAAGAACAAGAGTTTATACGTGGGAAACCCGAGAACCAGGAGGAAAACCCACGAGGCACCAAACCCATGAAGAATTCACTAAGAACTTTAGATCAGGAACTCTCTCGAGAGCTTGTCCTTCAACACTTTCAGACCTCTCCCTTTTATAGACAAACATTCTACATATTTTAATCGCACACAATCTTATCGTAATCTATTATGATCTCACCGCAGCCACCTCGAGCCAATTTATGAGACTTTTATGCACACCGCCGCCTGGAGTAATGGCGCAGCCTTCGTTGACATTTCTCTTGAGAACCCCGATCGCACACCCTTCTTTCAGCAATTCATTTACCGATCATGCAACACTCCATAGGGTACCGATCGACTGACCATCGATTCTCTTGTCCGATCGGCAAGAGGGTATTGTCTACGATCGGTCATATCACATGACCCTGACCGTATCGTCGTATGTCATGTATTAACAGAGTGGATAGAACGGCTATGATTTGAAAAGGATTTGCAGAAAGAATGTGCTCTGCTGCTCTTCTGTAAAACAAAATGTTTACAGAGAATTGAAAAGAAATATTTTATTCAAACAGATTCAAACTTATATTTTAACATAATGTTTACAGACTTACTTATAAAAGAAAGAAAAGATAAATTCAAAGAGATTTGATAACAGAATTGCATAAACTGAGTATCGCATTTGACCGTGTCACTTGATCTAATCATCGGGAGATTTGTTACGTTTACTAGACTGTTTCTTCCAACGAATGATTCACAATTTTCATATTTAATGATTACTTCGATTCCAACAAATTCCCCCTTGAAGTAATCTCCATTTTTCACTCCAATTTTGATTCGTAATTCTTAAAATTGAGAGGTTTGGAGTGACTTTTCAAACATATCAGCTACCTGCAAATTGTAAACTGGATCCTTAATAGATGGATTTTCTTCTTTAAGAATTTCAGATATTTTTGAACATTGAGTTGTAACATTAGAACAATCTTGAAGGTCGGGTACAAAAACTTCAAATTCGGTGGAACAAAACTCTCCAACATTATTTGTCTTTGGACTCTTTAAAACGAGATTTTGTTCTTTTTCTGCAGCACGAATAGCCAAATTTGCATACTCGTAATTTTCAACTAAGCTTTCAGTTTCAATAAGAGTTTCAGATAAAGAAGCATGAGTATCAAATTTATCTGTTTCAGACTTGATGAGTGGCCATTTTAAAATATAGTTTCTTCTATCAATAATAACATAGGCTATCAGATTTTTTTCAGAATCCAATATATTGCACTTTGAGTTTTCAAACATGACTGAGTAGCCATTTCGACTGAGTTGAGCCACACTTAAAAGATTTAAATGTAATGAAGGTACCCATAATACGTCATTAACAATTTTGTTTCCAAAAGGAGTCTTCATCGAAACTGAACCTTTCCCTTTTGCTTCGATAATCATTCCATTACCAATCTTTACTTTTGAAATTTCACCAGACACAAAAGTGTGAAATATTTAATATCAAAAACCATATGACAACTGCAACCTGAATCAATAAGCCAATAATCTTCAGAATTTTGAACATGTGATTTGTTGCATTCTTCAAAAATGTTTACGGTTGCAAACATGGTTTCCAAGTTTTTAAGAGTATTTACTGCTGTAGAAGTAGCAGCTTGATGAGGGGTTTGAGATTTATTCGGACATATTTTCTCAATGTGTCCATTTTGCGTGCAAAACCTACAAATTGCATCCGGTCTGCTCCAGCAATATTTTGAAATATGTGATGTTTTTTGACAATGATAACAAGGCATAAACTCACTTTGTTTTCTCTCGTGGAATTTTTTATTTTTCAAATTTTGAAACTTTCCCCCTTGATTCATTTCAGCAGATGACTCTGCATTCTTTATGCTGACTAAAGCAATTTCAGAACCTGTGGCATCCCACAATAACAGTGTGTTTTCCAATGCTTGTAATAAACTGCATACTTTAGCCACAGAAAGGTTTTTATAATCTGGAGAATTTTCCAACACACTTACATTTGGTTCAAACCGAGACAAAACCGTGTGTAACAGCTTTTTGGCAACAGTGAATTCATCTTTATTTCCTCCCAGCATATTCAATTGATTAACAACTTTTGAAATCCGATCAACATATTGTTTGATACTTTTAGAGGAAGTCATTTTCAGATGTTCGAATTCATGTTCCAGCTTTGTAATTTTCAGCTCCTTTATGAGATCATCTCCCTCAAATTCGAGCTTCAATTTATCCCAGATCTTTTTTGCTGTTTTTAATCCAAGAACTCTGGGTGAAATGGTTCTGTCAAGACCAGAGAAAATAACGACTCTTGCCTATCCTTTTTTAGCCATCAATTCTTCGTGTCTCGTGATTTGGGCTAAGGACGATGCATTCGGAAGTACAAGTTCTGTATCTTCCTCAACAACCTCCCAAAGCTTTAAAGCTTCTAAATATGCTTGCATGTGAGAAGCCCATATTGGATAATCTTCTCCGTTGAATTTCCAGACAACTCTAGAGGAAGTTGCATCCATAGACATTCTGACAGATTTGGTTGAATAGTTTAGCCGCCCCACTGTTGCTTTTTTTTAAATAAACCGGCTCCGATACCACTTGTTGGATTCAAGACGTATGATCGATGATGATTAAAAGAAGAGTGGATAGAACAACTATGGTTTGAAAAGGATTTGCAGAAAGAATGAGTTCTGCTGTTCTTCTGTAAAACAAAATGATTACAGAGAATTGAAAAGAAATATTTTATTCAAACAGATTCAAACTTATATTTTAACATAATGTTTACAGACTTATTTATAAACGAAAAAAAAGATAAATTCAAAGAGATTTGATAACAGAATTGCATAAACTGAGGATCGCATTTGACCGTGTCGCTTGATCTAATCCTCGGGAGATTTGTAACGGTTGACTAGACTGTTTCTTCCAATGGATAATTCACAATTTTCATATTTAATGATTACTTCGATTCCAGCAGATAATCCCGTTGAGTATATCTGTAAACTCAGCAACAAAGCGTTCAAATCATCAAGAGCTTTGGGGGGTCGTATGAGAATTCACGGTAAAGAGGATCAGGGTATTAATAATGCGTTGTGCATTTCATGTTGTCCCAAAGCAACAGAAACCCATGTTCCAATCAATCTGAGAGGAAGCTTGAGGAGGGAACAAATAAATCGCCACAAATATGCTCAGTTTGTGGTCAGGGTTTCAGTTCTATGAGAGCGTTGTCTAGCCATATGCGATCCCACCCGGAGAGAAAATGGCGTGGACTTGTACAGCCACAGTCACCGCCGCTTGTGAAAATTCAGACCAATCATTCATCTGACAAATCTTAGTGACATAGAAGATAATTTCAGAGATGGAGTAAAGAACATGCGTCGTTCTTCATACAAAAGAAAACCAGAAAAATTACATAAAGTCTGTGTATATCCCCAATTTATCACATATTAGGGATTTTAACAGTAGTTTGACAAAAAATACATAAAAGTGCTATAACGTTTTTTGTACATAATACATTTTCTTAATTTTAAAACTTTAATAATACTTCCAACAGTGACTTCATAAACCTGTTATCTTCAAAGGTCATCCAACACTCCCCTTGGCCTGGAAGATAGGTAGATTCTGAAACACATCTAATGTCCTTACACCGATCATTTCCCTCCGTCTGAAAAATTGAATTTTACCTAGTCCCTTAGTGAGTATATCAGCGTGTTGATCTTCACTCTTGACATGGATCAGTTGAATTTCACCATTCTTTACTGCCTCTCGAAGAGCATGAAACTTCACTTTAATATGCTTCACCTTTCCAAAATGGGTAAGATCTTTAGAAATGGAGAAAGCAGCCTGATTGTCTACATAAAGAACACTTGGAGTACTTTGAGTATAACCAATATCATCTAGAATCTGCCTTAGCCAATAATTGTGATTTGAGACATATGCAGCAGATGTATATTCAGTTTCGGCGGTAGATTGAGCCACAACTTCTTGTTTTTTGTGCACCACGAAAAAAGACAATTATTTAGATGAAATATGAAACCTGATGTACTTCATGTCTTCTGAATTTGCAAAGTCGCTATCAACAAAGGCAGATAGAGTAACAGACTCTGTGGCTATGTATGTGAACAGTTTTATGGCCGTCCGGTTTGACCGGTCTGATCGGCAACCGTTTTCAAAACGGTTTGTTAAAGAACGGTCAGATCTTGTTGTTACTTCTTTCTCAGCTTAAAATTTCAAATGACCTAGTCCTCATTTAGAGTTCTTTCACCCTTCGTCACCATCTCTCTTTACTTTCTATTCCAAATAAAGGTTTCTGGTCCCTTCCAAGTGAGACAGACTTAATGACCATCAGAAAACGTCTTCCGGTTACAAGATTTCTACTTTCTTTCACAAGGAACTATGGTTAAATATCGTTTCATCACCCATTGGAAGAGAAGCTTCACAGTTGATTCTCGATTATGGGTTATAGATCCGAGAAAACAAATCCTAATCCCTAAAGTGGCTTCCTAAAAAGTTCACAGGCCTCCTAAAAAATTAGATAAACCATGTCTACGACTAAGGAGCAGCATAGGAGAAGGAAAAGGATGACCGGTCAAGGCAAACGGGCTGCCCGGTTTGCCCGGAACAGGAGGACAACCGGTCCGGGCACCGGTCATCGGGTCACATACACAGCTCTTTGGTTTCTGAATAAGGATAGAAAATACCATGAGTCAATGTTCCTTTCACATATCTAAGTACTCTTTTGGCTATTAGCAAGTGACTCATTTTGGGATTATGCATTTCCCTAGAGAGTTTGTTCACCACTAAATTTATATCTGGTCTTGTATTTGACAAATAGATAAGACTTCCAATTATACCTCTAAATAAAGTAGCATCTGCCTCTTTATCATTCTTGGGTGCAATGAACTTTTCCTTGTGATCCACTGATGTTTTGGCGAGGTTTGCGCATGTCATACCAAATTTTTCCAACATTTCCAAGCATTACTTTTTTTGTGATATGAATATACCTACACATTTACGCTGGATGGTTTCCATGCCAAGGAAGTGGTGCATCTTCCCTAAATTTGACATTTCAAAGCAGAGAGTCATAGACCTTTTAAAATCATCAATGTGTTGTTCCTTATTTGAAGTTATTAACAGATCATCAACATATAAAGATATCAATATCATATCATCGCCTTCAAGAGATTTTACAAATAACGAGTGATCAGCAACACACTTTCTAAAGCCTAATTTAGAGAGTGTACCATTCATTCGTTCATTCCATGCCCTGGGTGATTGCATTAAGCCATACAAGGCTTTATTCAATTTGTACACCTTCTACTCTTCACCAGATTTCACAAAACTTTCAGGCTGATCTACATAGACTTCCTCTTCTAGAATCCCATGCAAGAAAGCTGTTTTTACGTCCATATAATGAACAAACCACCCTAAGTGAGCAACCAAAGCTAATAATAATTTTATTGAATCTAGTCGAGCTACTGGAGCAAGACTTCGCTATAATTTATACCTTTTACTTGAGAGTAGCATTTCGCTACAAGTCTGGCCTTATACTTGTTGATTGTCCCATTTGGATTTACCTTTGTTTTGAAGATCTATTTGGCACCAATGATGTCCTTGTCTGTTGGTTTTTCCACTAGTTCCCAAGTTTGATTTTTCTCAATAGATTTGATTTCATCCTCCATTGCAATCATCCAATGTTCATGGCCTTTTGCTTATGTAAAATTCTTAGGATCAGTTATCCCAACACAAGAATCTGCAATAAGATAAGTAATTTGATCTGTGTTTTGATAAATATCATATACACTTTTATATTTCACTGGTCATTCATCTTCCGAGTTATCATCAGACATGTTTATAGAATTTTGAGGCTCACCAATTAGTTCTGCTCCATTTTCTTGTTCATCAGTTTCATCATTTAGTACATCTCTTACTGTCACAGGTTGATCTTCATTTTCTACAGGTTGTTCACTTCCTCCAGGGGCTATGCACATGTCTTGATTTTGAGTTGAAGATGTCAGATCATCATCACTTGAGTTTTCATCTAAGTAATCACCTCCTAGTTTGATCACTTCACATTCAGCCTTGTTGTTTTCCCGCGTTCCTGAAATGACACAAGAAGATTGTTTAACAACGTTAGTAGACCTGTCCCATTCTTTATCTTCTTCAAATATCTCATCCCTACTGATGCAAATTTGTTTAGTGTCTGGAAACGTAACACAATACCCCTTGACATTGTTGCAACATTCTTAGAAAATACCAATCTTCGTTTTTTCATCGAGTTTGGTTCTATTTATTTCCGGAATGTGTACATGACACAAGAAGCCAAACACTTTCAGGTGTTTTATGGAGGGCTTCTCTTCATTCCACAGTTCATATGCAGTTTTCCAGCCAATACCCAGGATGGAAGAATGTTCAACAAACAATTTGCAGTAGAGGCCGCTTCTGGCCCGCACTTAGTTGGCAATCCCTTCTCAAATATCAAGCACCTTACCATTTCAACAAGTGTCATATTCTTCCTTTTACTTACCCCATTTTGTTCGGGTGTATAAGGGATAGTATATTGATGTATAATCCCTCATCGGTGCAGAAATTTTCAAAGATTGGTGACATAAATTCTCCTCCGTTATCTAATCTGATTTTCCACAATTGTCTTCCAGTTTGCCTTTCAACCATTTTTTTAAATGTTTTAAATATTGAGAAATTTTCATATTTTTTCTTCATAAAATAAATCCAGCTAAACCTGATGTAATCATCAATAAACAAGATGAAGTATTTGCTCCCGCTCCAGGATCATCTTTGAAGGGTCCACACACATCAGTGTGTATCAGGTCCAGTTTTCCTTTGGATCTTGTGTTGCTTACAGGGAAATATTTTCTCGTTTGCTTTCCTTTTTGACACACAGAACATATAGAATGTAATAAATGAAAATTAGGAAAGTCAAGGGTCATACCGTTTTTTTGCAGCAGCTTTAGATTTCATATCCCATAATGTCCTAGCCTCTTGTGCCACAATTGAGTGTATGTTTCCACGTTGAAGCTTACTTCTTCCTCTGATGACCTGATAGTAAATAAATTATTTTTTTCCATATCAATTCTGATGCATGAGGTACCAGAGGGACTCTTAATTTTACAAGATAGATCTTCAAAGGATAATTTGAATTTACTTCGAAGAAGCTGTCCAAGACTGAGCAAATTCTGCTTAAGAGCAGGAACATATAAGACTTCCTTTATCTAAATTTTGTCTCGGCTTCCATTTAGGTAAATTGTTCCATTTCCCTCAACAAAAGCCAAGTGTTCGGTGGCTGACCTTATAGGTTTTCTTGTCGTCATTTCTAGGCATTGAAATAGAGATTCGTCTCTACACATATGCTTGAACATCCACTATCCAATATCCACCCTGAACTCATATTTGATTCCACATGAAGGCTGATTTCCAAGTCACACATATCCTAAAACATAGAAATTTCAGTCACATTAGTATGTTCAGGAGTTTCCTTCTTTTTAGGACAAACTTTTTCGATGTGTCCCATATTGCCACAAAAATTACATTTTACATCAGGCCTCCACCAACAATATCCAGGCATATGATTTGTCTTAGAACAATAGGGGCAACTGCCATCTACATTTGCCTTCTATGTATTATTTGTCTGACTTGATGGTGCAGCCATCATTTTCCCTTTATTAATTAACATGGCAGCTACTTCATAGGATTCATGACTTACTAGAGCAATTTCGGATTTTGTCGATGCTTCTTCATGTTCAGATGGTCTAATGGATATTCTCTTCTCGGAAGATTGTAAGGAACTGATGATATCAGTGAAGGAAATATCTGCATCTTCAATGCCAAGTTGCTTTTTTAGTTTCTCACATTCCTCCAAGGCACAAAGTTTCGGTTCAAACCGGCTTGGTAAGCTCATCGTAGCCTTTTCAATAATCTTTTCATCACTCAAGTCCCCTCCCAAGGCTCTAATCTCATTCACAATTTTTACTGTCCTATCATAATAATTTTGGAGTGATTCCTTGGTGTGCATTCTGTTTGTTTAGAAATCTGTCATCTTATTTCTAATATTACTAGAGCAACTTTGGATTTTGTTGATTCTTCTTCATGTTCAGATGGTCTAATGGATATTCTCTTCTCGGAAGATTGTAAGGAACTGATGAAATCAGTGAAGGAAATATCTGCATCTTCAATGCCAAGTTGCTTTTTTAGTTTCTCACATTCCTCCGAGGCACAAATTTTCAGTTCAAACCGACTTGGTAAGCTCGTCGTAGCATTTTCAATAATCTTTTCATCACTCAAGTCCCCTCCCAAGGCTATAATCTCATTCACAATTTTTACTGTCCTATCATAATAATCTTGGAGTGATTCCTTGGTGTGCATTCTGTTTGTTTCGAAATCTGTCATCTTATTTCTAATATGAATTTTCCTGATTTGATCCCCTTCTTCATAAAGTTCTTTCAGCCTTTCCTAGATAGATTTGGGAGTTTCACAGTTCGCAATTTTATCAAATATATTATCCGTTAGAGCATCATGTAAGATCGTCATGGCTTTGCATTGTTGTATCGTGTGTTCTTGATATTTCTTTTTTTCTTCTTCTGTAGCTCTCAACGGAGGTTCTTTTGGTTCCTCCTTCACTATTACTTGCCATAAATCTTTGGCTTTTAGGTATGTCGTTATCTTTATCGCCCAATTAAAGTAATTTGTTCCATCAAGGACGGGAGGTCCTTGACTGTTTCTCGACATTACCATTTACAGTGAAAAAACGCACTAATTTTTACCAGTAACAGATACCAGGAAGCAGAAGTGTTACCTTGCATATAAGCTCCGATACCATGACAAATCTTAGTGACATAGAAGATAATTTCAGAGATGGAGTAGAGAACATGCGTCGTTCGTCATACAAAAGTAAACCAGAAAGCTTACATAAAGTCTGCGTATATCCCCAATTTATCACAGATTAGGGATTGTAACAGTAGCTTGACAAAATATACATAAAACAACTATTACGTTTTTGACATATAATAAGTTTTCTTAATTTTAAAACTTTAATAATACTTCCAACAGTGACTTCATAAACGTGTTATCTACAAAGGTCATCGATCACCTTCTTCATCTTCTGATAAGAGTTTCTTTACCCAAATTGGGTTCTACAGCACAACGAGGGAGATGTTCTAGAGATGATGCTGCAATTTCGTTGAGTGATTCAACGTCGAGCTTGTTGAATGATGTTGTGATTATCCTCCAGGCCCTTATATGTCCAGGACAAGCTGAAGATCTTATTGTTGATCTTGAAGAATTTAATGTTGAGACAGATGCACCAAGCTCCAGCTGCTAAATGCCTTGGAAGAAGAATTGCAGGATCCTTAAGATGAAAAAGGAAAGTTCTGGCCTTGCACTCTTTTGTTATTAATTTTAGTATGAATATTCGTGCTTTGCTTTGATATGTTTCCTTAAGCATGTAAGTGAGTTGTGCTCACAGTATTTAAGCACTCTGTTCTCTCTGTTTTATGTGATGACTTTCGTTTCCCCTCTTTCTCTATTCAGTGTTTTTTTCTTTGGCTTATTGTTCATTCGAGCTTCTTGTGTTCATTCAATGCCGATACCAAGTCCATCACTTTAGTGCAATGAATGAATCTGCTATTTACTAATTACACAAGACACAACCAAGCCAAGAAACCATAAACCACAACAACAACCACAACCATATATACATATATATCTACAGCTAGCCAACTCAAGTTTATCATGGTATCAGAGCTTGCCCTCCTTCACTAAACCATAAACCACAACTTGCTGCGAAACACTCCAAAGTTCTCAATGGCCTCCAATCGTCCATCAGCCTCTTCATCTGTACCTCTTCTTACAACAAGAAATTACCACTACTGGCCATTCGAATGAAACAATCTCTACTGCCACTAGATCTATGGAGTGCAGTCGAAAACAAACTCCCAACAGAACCTGCTGAGAACTCTCCAAAAAGAGCTGCATTTGCGAAAGCTCTTCTACGTCAACATCGAGCACTTGACACCATATGTAGTGCCATATCTGAGGATGTATACATGGTGCTTGCAGACTGCACTTCTCCACATAAAGCATGGGAAAATCTTAAGCGTACATTCGGAGGAAATGAACACTCTCATGTTGAAGGCCGAGCGCTATGGAGACAATTTGACAACTTAAGGATGGACAACACTGAAACCATTCAAGAATTCTATGAAATACTCACCAATGTCACAAACAAACTTAAAGTATGTGGATAACAGGTAACTGAAAAAAGAGTCGTCAATAAAATCCTCTCCAGCATTCCAGAAAGGTTCGATGCTCATATAGTCTCAGTCGAATACACTAAAGAATTTCAAGACATAACTCCTCAAACCATTCTAAACATGCTGATGAGGGCCGAAACCAAGTTGAATTCACGGATACTCGAAGGCAGAGAGATGGCACTCAGGACTCAAGTAAAAGCTCCATATACTACAAATACAAACAACATCGAACATAAGGAAAGAGTTGGACCATATCCACCATGTGATCACTGTAAACAAAAGAATCACAAGTCTTATGTGTGTTGGTGGCACCCCTCAAGCATATGCACATACTGTAGACAACAAGGCTATCTGGAAAGAGTATGTTTAGTTAAAAGAACAGCAAATCAGCCTAAGCAAATCACTACAAACATGGCCACTGAACTAGAAGTCGATTTTGACAACCTTCACCTTATGTTGATGATAAAAAATGAAGCACTCACTACTGGAAGGGATGTTTGGCTACTGGATAGCGGTTACACGAATCACATGTCGAATGATGCCTCGTCTTTCACTCGTTTTGAGACTTGCAACAAGTGGATTGAGGTTGCAAATGGTCAAATTACCAGATCACAACACGTTGGAGACGTCGAGATCGTTGTTGGAAAAGGAAAGATCACTATCCGAAATGCTTTCCTGGTGTGAGAATGTCCTCATAATTTACTCAGCCTCGGACAACTTACTGATAATGCAAATTTGGAGATTTCCTTCCAAGATAAGGCTTTCATCATCAAAGAAAAACTTACAGGAGCTGTTTTGGAAGCTATAATGAACAAAAGAACATTTCTTGTGAACTTCTCTCGTCTGGAAAATCCCATGAAGTGCCTAACAACCAAAGACAGTACACTACTCTAGTACAAACGCTTTGGACACTATCACTACGCTGCGATAACGAAGCTTCATAATCAGGTACTCGACCTACCACCTCTGCCCTCTTACTCTATCATTTGTGGTGTGTGCCAGGGAGGAAAGGCAATGAGACAATCTTTTGGAGTGAGCAAATCAAGAGGAACCCAAAAACTTCACCTAGTGCATTTCGATGTATGTGGATACATGAAGGAATCTACCCCAAGTGGAAATAGGTACTTTGTGTTACTTTTATTGATGATCTTACTAGGTACGTATGGCTTTATCTGCTCAAAAGAAAATCAGAAGTTCTACAATGCTTCAAAACATTCAAAGCAATGGCTGAAAATTAAAGTGGCTGCAGTGTATAAATTCTTAGATCTGATAATGGTGGTGAGTATCTAGGGAAAGAATTTGTGGAAATGTGCAACGCATAAGGCATTCTTCATCAATTGACAGCCCCTTATACTCCAGAACAGAATGGAATAAGCGAGAGAAAAAACAGAACTCTATTGGAATTGACGAGATGCTTGCTGTTTGAGAAAAAATTGCCGCAAAAATTCTGGGACGAAGCCGTCGACACCTCTGCGTATTTAATCAATAGAATTGGAACAAAGGCAACTAATGGCATTACACCATATGAACTCTGGAATGGAGCTAAACCAACTGTTAATCATCTGAAAATCTTCGGTAATATCTGTTACATTCATGTGCCCGATGAAAGGAGAACTAAGCTAGATGCGAAATCAGAAGTTGGAATTTTTCTAGGATATTCTGATGTCTCCAAAGCGTATAGGATTTTCAGTTTGAAATCAGACACAGTTATCATAAGCAGGGACGTTATTGTGGATGAAGGAAAGCATTGGGATTGGATACTTCAGAAAATTTCTGATGATGATGAAGCTGGTTGTTCTTAAAATTCTACATATGAGCATGTGGAGTACTCTAATGAAAAAAAAATTGTGTTTGATGTTCCTACAGTCACAAGGCAAGTGGAACAACAAGACAATACGGGACTCACAATTGAAGAAAACGAAGGATATTTAACTCCAACAGAAAACAATAGAACCACGACGACCTGCACTGAACAAACCATTCCCACTGAAATTCATGAAACTGGAAATGAGCATCAAACAGACAACAATATTGACGAAAGTGATCAAGAATCAAGTGATGAAAATATTGATCACACACCTCTAAGATACAAAAGTTTGTTCAGAGTTATTGATTCATGTAATATGATCATTTCAAAATAACCAAGCAGTTTGAGTATGGCATTGGCTAATCCTGATTGGCTTGCAGCCATGAAAAATGAATTCGAAATGATCGAAAAGCACAACACTTGATCATTGGTTCAGAGGCCTGCGAAAAGGAAGATAATCGGAGTAAAATGGATATTTAGGATAAAGTTGAATGTAGATGCCTCCTTAAATAAACTTAAAGCGAGATTGGTTGTGAAGGGATTTGCTCAACTTCAAGGTATTGATTATCTTGAAACATTTGCCCCAGTTGCCAGATTGGATACGATTAAACATCTCCTAAACATAGCGGCCTGTAAGAACTGGAATGTTCATCACCTTGATGTAAAATCTGCTTTCCTAAATGGCACCTTGGAAGAACATATCTTTATAGAGCAACCCCTAGTTTCTGCAAAGGACATGAGGATGATGTTTATCTATTACACAAGGCTTGTATGGTCTGAAACAGGCTCCACATGCTTGGTACTCTAGGATTGATAATCAGTTTCGAAAAATTGGCTTTGAGAGAAGCCAAAATGAACCAACAGTTTACATCCTTAAGAATGGTGATGAAATTTCAGTTATCATATCCTTGTACGTTGATGATCTCCTGATCACAGGCCGAGATGATATTGAAGTTAATAATCTGAAAAGAAAGTTGATGGAAAGCTTCGAAATGACGGATTTATGATTGATGAGCTATTTTTTGGGGATGGAGATACACCAAGAATCAGACTTTATTAGTTTATCCCAAACAAAGTACTCCTCTGACTTATGCAAAAGGTTTGGCATTTTCGAAGGACATTTCCCACCAGTACCGTTGACTCCTGAAAACAAACCTGCGAGGGAAGATGATTCTGAATTAACTGATGCCTCACTATATCGAAGCCTCATAGGAAGTCTTCTTTATCTTACTGCAACAAGGCCGGATATCATGTTTGCGGTCAGTTACCTATCAAGATTTATGACAGAGCCTCATGAAAATCATCTCATTGCAGCAAAAAAGGTATTGAAGTATGTAGTTGGAACCCAAGTCTATGAGATCAAATTTAAAAGAAACTGTGAAATCGAATTGCATGACTTTGTGAATAGTGACTTTGATGCAGATTTAACTGATAGTAAGAGCACAACCGGATATTTATTTTCGTTTGGATCAGGATGCTTCTCATGGAATTCAAAGAAGCAAGATATAGTTGCCCAATCCACTGTAGAAGTTGAGTATATTGCAGGAGTTGCTGCTGCAAATCACGCAATGTGGCTTTGGAAATTGTTCGAGGATCTAGGAATAAAATTGATGACTCCAATCACTCTCTGGATTGATAATCAATCAGCACTTGTCATGGCTGAAAATCCGGTTAGTTTTGGAAGAACTAAACATATTCGTGTAAAATATCATCTTTTCAGGAACTATATAAAAGACAAGATCATTCAAGTAAAGTTTGTCAGAACTCATGATCAACTAGCTGACATTCTTACTAAGCCACTCCGTCCAAAACAATTCAAGTATTTGTGAGGCTTATGTGCATTCAACCCATCACTACAAGAGAGATTTCACAGCAAGGGGGAGTGTTGAATGATGATGTGATTACCCTCCAGTCCCTTATATGTCCAGGACAAGCTGAAGATCTTATTGTTGATCTTGAAGAATTTAATGTTGAGACAGATGCACCAAGCTCCAGCTGCTAAATGCCTTGGAAGAAGAATTGTAGGGTCCTTAAGATGAAAAAGGAAAGTTCTGGCCTTGTACTCTTTTGTTATTAATTTCAGTATGAATATTCGTGCTTTGCTTTGATATGTTTCCTTAACCATGTAAGTGAGTTGTGCTCACAGTATTTAAGCATTCTGTTCTCTCTGTTTTATGTGATGACTTTCGTTTCCCCTCTTTCTCTATTCTGTGTTTTTTTCTTTGGCTTATTGTTCATTCGAGCTTCTTGTGTTCATTCAATGCCGATACCAAGTCCATCACTTTAGTGCAATGAATGAATCTGCTATTTACTAATTACACAGCACACATCCAAGTTAAGAAACCATAAACCACAACAACAACCACAACCATATTTACATATATATCTACAGCTAGACAACTCAAGTTTATCAGAGCTCAGTCGATACGGAGATGATAGAAGCTACTCGTATTCTTGTATCATTATCTCAATCAGTGCCCAGATCAAATTTTCCAATCAAAGCCGAAGAGAAGGGTTGTTTTATGCTTCCCGATTTGAATGAACTCTCTCCTTCCGAAGTTCAATGAGACTGTAGATTGTGATTTTAAGATGAGGTTTTGTTCATTAGCATTTTTCTGTACAAAATCTGAAACTGATAATACACTGATTTTTTCATTGTTAGATGAACACGATAGAATTTCGAGTACGAGTGTAGTTAAAAATCATCGATTAACAACATAAATTACTGAAGAAGATTGAAGAAAAGCAACTTGATAATAAAAATGTAATATTGAGATTTGTTATTTTAGATTACACAAATATTCTTATATATCTACAAGTCTCTCGTATATTCTATCACAACCAAATAAATAAATGTGTATTTGGATATAATCAATATTTATTTGATTCCAGTAACTTGATATCAGTAATTTAGGTATTCTAAGTCCTTCATAATATTGTTAATTTTAATTTGAACTACTAAAATATATTGTACCAAAAAATGCGAATAAATAATAAATATTGATGTAAAGTGTAACCTAGGTTTCATATTGTACACTAATTTCTCAAAATCTCAGTCCAATCCAAATTAGGAATTATAATATAGTAGATGATGGTTAGTGATGCATTGGGCACGTTTGGAACAACTTTTAATAAATAACGGTGATGTGAGATGATTGTACTGTATTGTGAGGTGAACTGATCGTTATTTAAAAAAATTGTTTTTGAAGCAGCGGTGCAGTGATCTTGATGTCATAAAATGACTTTTCAGACCTTATTTTTAAATAATTGTTTATAGCATAAAAATTAAATTTCATATTATTTTATGATAAATTCGTTATATCAAAAACTACATTTTTAAATTGTTATATATATTTTATACTTTGAATATATAATTGATAGAATATAAGAAGTTATTGTTCAAAATTATTTTTTTAAAAAATCTAAATATAATTATCGAGTGTAAAATTGACATTTGAAATGGGCTAATTCGGCTAAATAATGCGATTAGAAAAATCAAATATTGTTTTAGGGCGAATAGCGGACGCCGTCCGCGGAAAGCTGACGTGGCCAGCTATAGCGGACGTCGTCCGCGGAACACGTCAGCTGCCAACGTGTTCCGCGGACGACGTAAACTATAGCTGGCCATGTCAGCTTTCCGCGGACGGCGTCCGCTATAGCTGGCCACGTCAGCTTTCCGCGGACGGCGTCCGCTATTCGCCCTAAAACAATATTTGATTTTTCTAATCGCATTATTTAGCCGAATTAGCCATTTGAAATGTGTGTTATGGTGGCCATTGGGTTAAACCAACTGTGAACTCACCGTTGTTTTATGAGTTCGCACGAACGCAATTATTAATTATGTTTGATTAAAATATAATATAAATACGGCACCTTCATCGCAAGAGGCGGTGCACTGTCATTCTAAACAACATCATTAGTAGTCGGAAATGTAAAATTGTAGAGGGTATTTGAACCTACTAGTTGGATATAGAAGTTGACAATTTTAATAAATTAAAATATTAATTCAATTTTTGATAAATATATCATACTTTATATATGGCATGTTTATGGTTCCACTTCTTAATCCATCAAAATAGGCATTGAGTGATGGCGAGGGAGAGTTAGATTGCTTGAATCTAATTTTCAAAAAAAAGCGAGGGACTAAAATTATTATTTTTCTTATTAACAAATTACTTATACGAATTTAAAATAAAAGTTTAATGAAAAGAAATGTGATTAATAAGATAAATCAGACTATTAACTTATAAAAATATACGATTTTCATTTCATTATCAATATACATCATTATTACTTAAAAAATAAAAAAATCTCAAAATCTATACATTTATTTTTGTCCGACCAAGTTAAAGGCTCATACAGTTTATATGGCATTGACTCTCCAACGTTCCACACGCTCCCGAGTTGGATTCTCTGATTCATTCATACAATTGACACTTGACACAAAACAACATCGGATTTCTTTATAAATTCTATTTATTTTTTATCGGAGAAGTAATTTATGTGTTTTTATTACTTTATAATATAATCGATTTACTTGTTAATTATTCGTGCAAACGATTATAAATTGGAAAGTAATTGCTTTTGAGAATGTGATAGAATCGAAATATTATACTCATTTTTTATGAAGCTAAATTTTCTTATAGAATAAGAATTGTAATTATGCAATCTTAATAAATTCTAATATTTTTATTTAATATTATTTTATTTAAAAATTAATGTAAAATCTAATTCTAATAATATTGTCAAATCAAATCCATTGGAGTTCTATCATATCAAATTGATCTACTATAGCCGCATAGCATACCTTGTGCTGATGTAGTCTCCAATATTTGTCGTGTTTTGAAGAATTGGTAAATGGATTCAGAAATTTCTGCAGACTGCATGTGACTGGCCAATTTTCATCTTTATCCACGTTGCATTAATCTCCATCGCTTGTTTCCTATCCACTGAGTCCCCAATCACGTGAAAGGTCAAATCAACGGTGGTACACCTTCCTATTGTTGGCCGCCAAATATGACTCGCTGCGAACGTGGTATCCTTATCGGCAGACAGAAAAAAGAGAATGTCCCCACCACAATAATCTCTTTATTTTTTTAAAAAAATTTAAAATAATTATAAAATATAAATATTATAAATATATTTATATAATAATTTTATCGATGATATTATTATTCTAATGTATTTGATGTGTAAAAAAATGTAATTCAAAAATTATAAGTGTCCGGACATTATTGCATGGATAAGAGGAAATTTATTTATAAAATTAAAGAATAATGATGTGTACAGAAAGAAAACTGATGTGGATGATATAATGAAATTTCCGGACGGACATGATTAAGGATGACTTTATTGCATAAAATATGGGTGAATTTGAATCAAGTTATGTATTTTAAAGTCATTCAAAATACTCAAGTTTTCCAAAACCATTGTTATTTTAGTATTTTATGTGATTTTTAGTTAAAATTATATTATACCTTTAACTTAGTATCACGTTATTTTATAGGAGTGTAAATAATGTTGATACTATAATTTCATAATAAACACATTTCTATTTTAAATAATATATTATTATTTCATTGATAATTGACATAAGTCAAATGTATCAACAAATAATCACATACAAAACATTGTTAAAAAACTACAAATAATTTAAGAAAAATACAAAAAATTTAAAAAACGTACAAAAAGATGAATTAGATTAGTGTCTGTAAATGTAGTATTATATAAATTTACCCATACACTAACCTAAAAAATATATATAGTAAATAATATATCATACTAAATTGACTCATTTATATCATACTAAATTTACACCGATACCAATCTATATATTGAGTTTGTCAAACTTAACACAAAAACATACAACATTTTTTGTATATTATTATTTATTTTGATATTCGAATTATCTCAATAAAACAATAATACATTATATAATATGAATATGTTTATTACGAAATTATATACACAATGTTATTTACATTAGTATAAAATATGGTGTCATGAGTCCAGCACTAAATATGATTCAAAATAAAAATCACAAAAAAATATTAAAATAATCAATGGCATTTAGCAAACTTACCTTTTTTCCAAAATAATTCGTTTTTCGCGTTTCTTAAACGCGAATGACTATTCAATTTATAAGTAAATTCAAATCCAGTATACTTTAACCAATATCACATTCCCAATTTTGACGTTATCTCAAGGGATGTGCGTGGATTAGGTAACCGATCCAATCATCATTTTTTTTTATCCGATCTGATGTATACGAATAAGAAAAATCATTATCCGAAACCGATTCGCAATAGTGGATCAGTTATTTTTAATTATAACTGATTATAAGAAAATATCAATAATCAACAAAAAATGTAACTTATTTGATAAATATAAAAATTATAAAACAAACAAAAAAACATATATTCAGAATCAAACATCCATAAAACAAAACTTCAATTTAATACAAGAATCTAATTAAAAAAATATATGTAAACAATGAATTATATTTTTATATATGAATCTGCAAAAAATAAACATGATTCATTTAGATATTCGGAATCACAACCTATAAAAATAAAATTAATTATAAAATTCATTACATTTTAAATGATAATATAAAATATCCGAAGAATTATTTAACTTACTAAAACATAAATTTTAAAAATCAATCTCCGATATTGATTACTTGATATTCTTACCTATCGATTATTTTTGAAAAATAAGAATAAAATATAAAAAAATTAATATTAATGGAAAAAACAAATATTTATAATAAGGAAATTTTCATATATAACGTTTTAACTTTACAAAAATTTTAAAAAAATATATAATATAATAAAAATATCGGATCGGATATGAATTTTGAAAAACCGCATTCGATCCGAAACCGCATCCGATCCTATTAAGTATTTGCGGTTTGGATAACCGAAAAATCGATTCGATTACGGTTCGTTTACCTCGGTTTTTCGGATCACCGGATTTTCATGCACACCCTTACGTATCTCTATCGGGAAATTTTGTAGACCGAAAGTGTCAGGTTCTCAAAATAATTAAAAAGACAATACTTTTCTGTACATATATTTTTTAACACTGATCAAATTCTAATCACGTATATAGCACTAATTGACATTTTTTAAATTAAAAAAATTATATAGAAACAGACCCAAAAATTTTTTAAAGTTATTTCACATTGTTCTAAAAAATAAAAACGAAAAAAATGTATTATTTACCTTAAATAAAATAAACTAATAAATGGAAAGATGAAAGAGACTATTATTTTCATTTAATAAATAAATTAATAAACAAGAAGATGAAGAGACGTAATAATTGATTAAAGGAAATAAATTAATAATTAGAAAGATGACACATAATATAATTGATTAAAAGGAAATAAAAAATTAATCAAGAATTAAAATGAAATTAATTATAGTAAATTAGAATGCTATATATAGAAATAGGTTGTTTATATATATAAATATTAGATGTATGTTCTATGTGTATTATGAGAATATAAATGTGTTTTCAGAATACATTATCAGAATGTATTATAGAATATGAACCTGTTTAAATATTCTGTTTTGTAAACAATGAATAATTATGTTCTATAAAAAATGGTTATGAGAATGCATTATCAATACTAAAGTACTATTTTGTCTTTATAATTATAGATAAAACAAGATTTATTTAATTAGAAATAAGTAGGCGTGTTCATGCGGTAAAATATCGAACGAACCGAATTTCAATTACTGAATAAGTTAAAAAATTAGCTACCCATTACCGAACCGAATTTTGTTAGTTCGGTAAATAGCAAATTGTTTCGGTTCACTATTGGTATTTACCGAAATACCGAATTTTCTGAAATTTAATCAAATTAATCATAAAATTAATAATAATAATATATTTAATTATATAATTAAATGCAAAAATATTAGTTTAAATTAAAGAAAATGTTAAATTCGGTATTCGGTAGATTTTTTTACCGAACCGAAACTGAATACCGAAATAGCCAAAATTTAAAAACCAAATACCGAACCGATTTTATAAATCGGTATCGGTTCGGTAAAAAAAATCGGTAAACGGTTTTAATGAGACCTCCAGAACCCGGTACCACGAACTTGGGTAGGCCCAGTTTAGCTAGGCCAGCCCAAATGACATAAGCCTAACTTGAAGGCTCAGATCTAGCCCACGCGAATGGACGGCCCGATGAGAACAGTCAGGTCCGAAGGCCCGATCTTAGTGATCGGGACCGATCGATGGAATCACGCGCTCTCCTCCTCATCGGGACCGATCGGTCCAAGACGCACAGACTATGCTTCGGGCCATCCGCACTCCTCGGCATGCGACAATAACATATGACGATCTTGTGAGAGGCATGCATGACAGAGTCTACGAGCCTCCCCTGGTATGGAAACAGCCGGCTAGTAGCGCCAAAAGGCATGACGCCGTGCAGCGTGCTAGAGCTACGGCCGGCGACTGTCCCGCCCGACACGATCCGACCTAACCGCATGGAACAAGCACAAAACTACACCCTATTGTTCACACAGCAGGAAGAGCCTATAAAAGGGATATTTGGGAGCGAAAACATCTTCTTCTTCGGTTTTTCTCTGGCTTCCCTTATGTTTCCCTTCATTGGTTGTATCTAAAGAACAAATATGGCTTGTGTATTGAAAAGCTTGGTTATTGGATCGGCTAAAAGCATTTTCAGCTCTTAGTCAAGTGGTTTTTTTCCTTTTTTCAGGGGTTTTCCTCTCTAAAATTGCACTGTCCTTTTCCATTTGATTCTAGATCGTCTCCCCCCTTACAAAACAAATTAAAACCGAGTTCGTCTTGAAACGAACCGGACGACTGTTGATACCCCCGGTTTTCAGACCACAATAGTTTGGCACCGTCCGTGGGGACGATTTTTTAATTCCCATTCGAGGTCTTTACGTGGGATAGGATAATCAAAGGCATGGCAGCCGAAACTTCGACGAACGATAGTGATGCGCTTCCCAACAGCCTTCCAGCGTCAACGTTCTCTCTGTAGGACCTCGAGGTTGTTGTCAGGAAAGTAATAATAGAAGTTACGTTGGAGAAGAGTGGAACAAAACCACCGGCTATCACAAGCCATGTTCCAGCAAGCAGAGGGTACGAAAGCGACCCTGACGCGCGAAGCTTCGATGTAGAGGAGATTATAAGGCGAGGAGTGACGATGAAGAGGCAGAGATATCAATTTACTCCACCTCCTCCAGTCAGAACCCCAACTCCCGTTTCTGGGACTGATCAGTAACAGATGCAGAGACGCATCGATAAACTTACCAGGGAGTTGAATACCCTGCGAACGCAGAGGGATTGCAGGCCCTATCTTGAGCGCAATCCTGGACTATTCGATCTGGCTATGGATGCCCCGATCAGGCGGAGCAATGATGATGACTGGTGGCATAATCTACATATGGCCCATGAATCATCCCATCATTCTCGTGGTGTCTCCGCCGCACTGGGAGATTTGATGCTCCCTTTTTCCGAAGAGATCTGGACGGCAGTCCCCGATCGACACTATCGCAACCATGAAGGGTTGCCAGTACTCCGATGCGACGGTGATCCTATCGATCACGCCCCGGATTTCGAGCTGAGGATGGGGACCATTCGAACCTCTGACTCATTGAAGTGCATCATCTTCGCAGCCGGATTACAGGGCGACGCCCGGACCTGGTTCAAGAATTTGCCGGCCCGATCCATACAGTCGTATGGCGGTTTCATCCTGGCTTTCTCGGAGCATTTTGCTCCCAATGTAGGACCGCCTCGAAGCAGGCAGGAACTATACAACTTGAAATATATCCCGGCGAAGATGAGTCTCCGGTTTGTCACGGAGAAGTTCAACAGAACCGTTCGATGTATCAAGTTGGAGCTCCGGGATAAAATCGATATCCTACAACAAGTAGTGGGACCATGCGGCCTTTCGGCCAGCCATGTGAAGAGCCCACCACCAACCTTGGGAAAACTCATTCAGAAGATCAACAAGTACATCAAGGTGGATACTTCTTGTGAAAACTCCTCCTGCAGTTCATCATTCAAACACTCTGTCTTAAGAATTTTGATTGCCACCTCTTAACTGCGATAAGTTCCTTTATACCTGAAATCGAGAATGTTAAAATCATCTTGAAGGATTCAATTTTCTGAGCATAAAATCATTGTGCTTACAAGTCACCATATGATCCAGAAGCCACTTTTGGCTCAATTTCCAGGAAATGAGGATCAATTTCCCAATCATCCATCGCATTATGTGGCTTTTTATGCTCATTGGTTAAAAGTATCTTCTCTTGTTCAGTATTAGGATTTAAAGAAAAACCACTTTCCCAGAAATTTTCTGCATTAGACATGGAATGTCACGAAGCGCTGGGAGTTGGCTATCGAAAGCCTAGCAGGATTTCTGAACCCGCAGGCGATCATTGAGTTTCATACCCTAAAAAACAGCCGCGAGAAGTAGCGGCTGTAGCTGAGAATGATGTCCCCCCGAAGAAGGAGGATAGTCGGGTGTATTGCGAGTTGCATCACAGCCGCAATCACACGACGCTGAAATGCCCGCTGCTATAAGAAACAGTAGCATCAATGCATAAGGAGAAGCCCGATCGTCATAAGGGCAAGCGGGAGGAGTCTCCCCAAATGGGTTATCACGGTGACGATCGTCGCCGACCGAGGAGGAGAGATAATCGGTGTCAGCCCCGACACTACAATGATCGGGCAGGGGATCGAAGATCCTCCCAGCCTGAACAAGACAAAGGCCAGCATGGCCAAGAAAACCGTGGCCAGGGCGGGAGAAGGAGATGGCTGGGCCGTGGCTGCAGAGCCCCACAAAACAAAGGTGGAAGACGGGAGCAGCCCGCTTCCCCACTTGCTGAACTAGGCACCCAACCTCCCCCAAATGAGGTGGTGCCTAGGGATAGGGAGGTTGCCAGAGATATTTATGTTATCTCTGGTGGAATAAGAATGAATGAGTCGGTCAGAGACCGAAAGAGTGCAGAGCGCGAGGAGTTCCCCGAAAGCTCCGAGTCTGTAGCGCTGGTCCAGTATGAGTTGGTCGAGCGGTCCTCTACCTTCGAGGATGATATTAACTTCACCGCGGCCGATCGGGAAGGGGTTACCGATACCTGTGATGATCCTCTCATCATCACAGGAATCATCACCGACCGACGGGTCCACAGAATTTTGGTGGACACCGTGGCTTCATTCAATCTAATGAAGCGTGAAATGGCAGAAATTTTGGGAGCCGCGGCCCATGATCTCCCTAATGCCAACATAACCCTTTGGGCATTCGACCAATGGTGCGTGATCACGTGCGGGAAAATTCTCTTCCCGGTCACATTGGGGGTGCCGAATAGGGACCGATCAAAAACCTTGGAATTCATCATCGTTGAAGTCGATCTAGCTTACAACGTGATTATTGGACGGACCGGCCTCGGCAAGTTTGAGGCGGTCCCTTCTAAACGCCACATGATGCTTAAATTCTCCTCCACTCATGGAATGATTTCTGTTAAGGGGAACCAGAAAGTAGCAAGACAGTGCTACATGAGCTCGTGCCGAACTCTGACACCGATGAAGAGAGCCCGAGTGGATTTGCTCGAAGAGCCTCCGCACCCGAGGCAAGCTATGGAACTCGTTGGGTTCAAAATGATTAACTTGATTGAGGATGACTCGACCAAAACTACCCGCATCGGGGCACACTTGGCCTCGACCTTTGAGGAAGAACTGGTCCACTTGCTGAGAAGCAATGTGGACATATTCGTCTGGACCCCGGACAACATGCCGGGGATCGACCCATCCGAGAGTGAGCATCGGATCAACATTGAGCCCGGAACGAAGCCTATTAGACAAAAGAGGAGGCGTTATTCTCCTGTGAATATTGAGGTCATCCGGGCCGAGGTGAACAAGTTGTTGCGGTCGGGTTTCATTAAGGAGATTCACTACACTGAGTGGGTTGTGAACCCAGTGGTGGTCTCCAAGGCAGATGAGAAATGGAGGATGTGCATAGACTTTACCGACGTCAATAGGAGTTGTGAGTCGGATCATTTCCCACTGCTACATATTGACCTATTGGTGGACGCTGTAGCTGGCAGCACAATGATGAGTACCATGGACGCTTACTTCGGGTACCATCAAATCTTCCTTGCTAAGGAAGATCAGAAGAAGTCATCATTCATGACAGAAAACAGTGTTTATTGCTATGAGGTTATGTCTTTCGGCATAAAGAACGCTGGAGCAACATACCAGAGTCAACAAAATATTTAGGGATTTGATATGCCACATAATGGAAGTGTATGTTTATGATATGATTGTCAAATCCATGAATGATGAAGACCATATTCCTTACTTATCTCGCTGTTTCGAAGTATGTCGTAAATATAAACTCAAACTAAATCTAAACAAGTGTTGCTTCGGGATCCGAAGTGGCAAGTTCCTGAGATATTACGTTTCTGAGAAAGGCATAGAGGTTAATCCTAAGAAAGTCCAGACGATTATTGACATGCAACCTCCGAGAAACAAACGAGAATTTCATAGGCTGACTGGCAGATTGGTAGCGCTGAGCAGGTTATCTAAAGGTCTACGGATCAGGCTATACCCTTTTTCAGGGTATTAAGAAAATCCAGCCATCTTTGCTGGACCGAAGAGTGCGATCGGGCTTCTCAGACCTGAAGACTTATCTAAACACTCCTCCTGTGATGGTGAGCCCAATCTTCCATGAACCTTTAGGGTTATATCTGGCCGTATAAGAGGCCGCAGTCAGCACGGCTTTGGTAACCATTAGGGATGACGTTCACCGATCTGTCTACTACGTGAGCCATTCCCTCGTACCAACTGAAACCAGATACACTACCTTGGTAAAATTCATGATGACCTTGCAGAAAGCAATATCCAATCTTAAGCAATATTTTGAAGGCCGAAAGGTTTATGTGTATACTGATCAGCCTCTGAAGGCAGTTTTGAGTCAGGCAGACTCCAATGAAAGGTTGGCCAAGTGGAAAATCAAGATCAACTCCATGTATCTGGAATTTATACCCCGAAGGCAATCAAAGCTCAGGTCCTTGCGTATTTCATGGTCGAGATGACCCGATCAGCCATATTTCTAAACCAAGAGAATGACCGATGGGTCATTTATGTTGACGGATCAACCTTCGGGGGAAAGGGAGCGGGCATCACCTTTACCACATTGCAAGGCGACGTTATCCATTCCGCGATCAAGTTCTTATTCAGTGGAACGACCAACGTCGTGGAATACGAGGCCGTGCTGTCGGGGACAACCTTAACCCGTAAGATGGGAGTTGCTAAAGTGCGAATGTTCTCGGACTCCAAGTTGGTGGTGGAACAGTTCGCAGGAATATTTGAAACACATGAACCAACCATGAAGCTATATTGTGCAAAGGTCATGGAGTTGTCAAAGAAGTTCAATGAATTCTCACTTGACCATGTGCCTAGAACAAAATAAGGTGGCCGATGCATTAGCCAAACTGGCTACAGGCCTACCAAATATTGGACCAGACACTGTATCGGTCCACATTCAGGATCGACCTTCGGTCGAGATATCTGTGACCGAACATTCACTCGAAGAGATCGGGGTTTTATGCCATGAACTTCAGGATCTAAAAGTAAGCGACATTGACGCGCCAGGGGAACTCACATGGATGGACCCCTTTATCAAATATCTGACCAATGGCCATCTACCAGAGAATCCATATAAGGCCAGGAAGGTCGAGACCCGGGCCATGCGATATGTGCTAAACGATGGGCGGCTATTTAAGAAGAGTTTCGAAGGACCGCTCCTACGATGTCTTTCCCCTGTTGAGGATGAGGCCGTCAAGATTTATGTTCATGAGAGGATATGCGGTATACACTCTGGAGCCCGATCTTTATACCATCGCATTGCTAGGGGCCGAGTATTTTTGGTCGACGCTCCTTGAGGACGCTAAAAAGTGCACGAAGCGTTGCGCTGCTTGCAAACATCATGCTCTGATTCCCGAGTTACCAGGTGCACCCCTATCAATGACTCAACTTCTTTGTCCGTTCGATAGATGGGGGATTGATATCTTGGGACCGTTTCCCCGATCGGTTAAGCAGTGGAAGTTCTGCATTGTGGCGGTCGAGTATTATACAAAGTGGATCGAGGCTGAAGCGGTGGCTATTATTTCCGAAAAGGTGGTGAAACACTTCCTGTGGAGGAACATTATAAGCCGCTTTGGAGTGCCTCGGGCTTTTGTATCAGACAATGGACTTCAATTCCGTGGAAAGGCCGTTCGGGATCTTTGTGTCAAATTGGGTATTGCTCAGCATTTCTCGCCAGTGGCCCACCCCTAAACTAATGGATTGACGAATGTTTCTAACAAGGTTATCCTGAAGTGATTGAAAACCAAGTTGGAAAATTTGTGAGGAAAGTGGTCCGATCACATCGACGAGGTTCTATGGGCTTACCGAACCACACCCCGCTCAACGACTCAAGAATATCCATTTTCTTTGGTATACGGGTCCGAAGCGGTCAGTCCAGTGTAGGTTGACATACGATCACCTCGAATCACCCAATATGACGAGAATTTGAATAACGAATGAAGGTCTTTGGACTTAGAAATGATTGAAGAAAAGCATAACGCCATCTATGCGCGCATGTGTGCTTATCAGCGAACTATGCAGCGGGCTCATAACAAACAAGTCTTCCCCAGGGACTTCTCAGAAGGCGACATCGTTCTCAGGAATGTAAGAGTTCATAGACACGTTGGGAAGCTGGATAGAAATTGGGAAGGGCCCTACCGTGTCATGAAAAATTTGGGGGCTGGGGCTTATTAGTTAGAGACGTTGGATGGAAACGAGATCCCCCGAACCTGGAATGTTATAAACCTAAGGTAATATTTTATGTAATACCTTTAACAATTATTTGGCTATTCTGAACCGTAAAATGTTCCTCCTATATGAATAAGTTACAATAGATGCAATACAAACTATATCTAGCTAAGTGAGTGTCCGATCTTGAAGTTGGATTTTCTGGACGAGTTTGGACTGGTGACTATAGCAGTCCGTCCACAAGGCTCCCAAGTAGTGTAACCGCTCTGACGAGTCAGTTGCTTCCACGCTTGCAGAGTAGTTTGTTAGATTGCAAAACTCCCAGAACTCACACGAACTTAATTTCCCCTTCGATGGCACCCACCAAGTGGAAACAGCTCTTACTTCTTTGTGCTTAGCCATGAACGAGATAACAGGGACAGAGTTAGCCAGTCAAAGCGCAAGCCGAAGCCCGCCATGGGAATGTCCTCAGAACCGGGGCTTCGGTTTAAGCTTGTCATGAGACTTATGAAGAACCAAGGCAACGCTGCCCATATCATAACGTTTCGCAGGGACGGATTCAAGTGTGGTCTATTGACGCAGTCAAAATCCCCTAACTTATTAAGCCCAGCAAAACTTAAAGTTAAGTCAAAAGGACCGTTTGGCTCGGGTTCAGCAGGAACCCCGATCTTATACTTAAGCAGAGATACTCTATTGAGGGAATGAGGTTTACACAAGACAATGCAGAATGGAAAATATTTATTAAAAAGCTAGAGTTTACAAAAGCAGAAGTACAGAAAAGAAGAGACTTGAAAAATGAAAATCTAGTCTATTTGTCATTCCTTTTTGTCTGATTCTCCAGACTTCTCCACGATCCATGCCTTGAAATCCTCTATCTTCTTCCCCCTCTCTTCAACTATCTCGTTGACCGATCTCTCCATCATGTCAAAAAGTGGATAGTTGAGATCGTTTTTCAATGGGGGTTCTTCTAGTTCATGGATCTCACGGAAGCTTCCATCCTTGGTTAGGGGGTCGATCGTCTCCGAACGCCCATCTTCGGGATCTAGACCAAACTTGCTGATCATTTGGTTCTTCATGTTATCCATATACTGGGAGACGCTCGGTCCATAAACGTTTGCCGCTAAGGCAAACATCAGCGGTGATCGAGAAAAACCCAGAAGGGCTTCTTGGACCGCTCCCTCAGTTGCTTCTTTGACCCTAACCAATTCTTCCGTTAAGGCATCTTTTTCCTCCTTTAAGGCATCTTTTTCTTCTTGTGACCGAAAGAGAAGTCTATTGCTTTCGTCATATAATTCTTGAATCTGACGCTCCAGTTTCAAAACGCGGACGGTTGCGGAGTTTGCAGCTGCTTGGGCCTCTCCCGCCTTAGAGGCAGCTATTGAAAGCTGAGTGCCCGCTCCAAGTAGCTCTCCGTTCAAACGGTCCTGCGCGGCTCGGACCGATTCCAGCTCTTGTTGCTTGATCTCAACTTTCCGTTGAGCTAAGGCAAGTGGACTCTCCAGATCTTCAGAAGCCGAAGAGATGTTTCGGCTTAGTTGGATGGCAGAAGCAAGGTCCAGAGCCCTTCTATGCGCCTCCAAGAAACAACCTTGATAAAAAACAAAACCCGATCGGGGCGATGAGAGTTGAAGATAGCTTACCACAGTCTGGGACTCTAGATAGGATAGCACCAGGTCGGGAAGTGCGCCGTCGATACCGGGCGGGTTTTTTCTCCCCAAAAGTCGGTACTCTTCAAGAGCGTCATCTTTCCATGATGGGGGACCCTTTTCGGTCCATGGGCTTTAGAAACGGAGGCTACCAATCTCCTGGATAGCCTCCCGAATGGACTAAGGGTTCGACTACGAGGGGGCCGATTTCTCCCTGATGGTGATCCCTTTCACTGGGATCGGGGCTACGGGCCTGCTCACGGCTGACCGCAACCTTTTGTATTGCTTCGGGGTTTCCTCTTCGGAGCCCTGCTTGCTCATGGACGCATGGACATGAGGCTTTGACACTCTGTCCCCTAAGCTGGAGGATGGGCAGATATCCTCCACCCGCAATCACCCCTGCAGCAACAATCGCACGACGTTAAGACCCATATGGGAGTTATGTCCGATTCTGTACATGGCGGGAATGCCTACCGAGAGAATTCTTTTAGAAATCACATCGTCCACCTCTTCCATCAATCGGGGCTCCACCCTCTGACTGCTGGAGCTTCCCGCCAATCGCGAACACCCCAGCAGCGGCCTTGAGGGTTGGCCTGGATGCCTGCATTTGGGCGTCTTTCTTGGGCTTAGCAGCAGCAGCCAGCGCAGCAAGTCGATTTCCAGACATCTTGTCTGTAGAATTTGCAAAAGAATAATAATAATGATTAGGAGATATGAACTAAAGCAAGCTAAAGTCATACCCGATCTTTCTGACTCCGACGAGTCGGAGCTAGAGATTACCCCTTTCGTGGCAGGGGCACCGGTCCTGCCTGCCACCGCTATCTCTAGCAGCTTCTTCTCCCGAAGTATGTCTATTCGTTTCAGACGCCTTTCGGGAGGAGGAAGTCTTGCCAAAGAATTGGCAATATCCTGGCCTGGATGGGTTGAACCGGGATAGGTCCAACTTCCCGATGTTATGATGTGATGTTAGGAAGGTGACCTTCAACAGGTCTTCCATCTGGATGTTTATCCAGACATAGCAAGACTCACATTCATGAAGGGAGTCTTCATTGTCAACGATAATACAGTCCTTCGTTCAGGTCACTATGTAGTACAACCTACAACCTCCTATCATCATCCTTCCCCTCCGGGATCCTATCAAGAACAAATTGAAAATATCTCATAGGGTTGGTTCTATCCCTGCCTATGACAGCAAAAAATAAAGGCTACTATATAGACGTAACTGCCTGGGAAAAGAGCGAAGGTGGGGCAGTGAATCTCCCGAAGTACGGCCACGACGAAAGGATGAAGGGGAAATCGCAGGCCGGACCTCAGGGAGGCATAGCTAACGGGTAAAGTCGTAGTCGGAACGTTCATCTCAACGGGAAGGAAGCAATGAACGTCTTCCTTCCCCCTCCAAATGAGATAATGGGCGGGGATCGAGAATTTGGCCCAAAATCCTTCGAGATCCATCTCGAAGATAATCGGATACCTAGCCCTACGTTGTGCCATGAATGGTTACTTTAGGATTTAAGATGAAATCAGAGTTTGAAGACGTTCGAAGGAAATCGCCAGAGAACTCAAGGGCTCAAATTTTCTTTTCGCGAAATTGCAGAAGTGGTTATACAGTGCAGAAATCCCGAATTTTATAGTCATGCATTGGCCACTCACAGGGTGACACGTCACAACTGCAGGCGGCTGCAGTCTGATGGCTGGTCCCCCCTTTGGAATACGGAAAGGCGCATGCTACTAGAGAGCCCGGAATTACACTTTTGTCAATAACCGTTACAGATTTCAAATTTGAAAATTAACTTTTTGAAATTTCCTAAGTACAGGATCGGTCCTCAAGGACGCTGTCACGATCCGTTCGGGTACGGTCCTCCGTTGGTTCGATCGGACACCCTTGCCTCAAATGCTCTCAATCTGATGGTCGAACTTACATCACCAACACGATGGCGATAAAGTCCGAGGGACTAGTGATGAGACCTCCGTAACCCGGTACCCCGAACTTGGGTAGGAGCAAGCTTAGCCAGGCCAGCCCAAATGACATAAGCCGAACTTGGAGGCCCATATCCAACCCACGCGAATGGACGGCCCGATGAGAACAGTCAGGCCCGAATGCCCGATCTTAGTGATCGGGACCAATCGATAGAATCATAAGCTCTCCTTCTCATTGAGACCGATCGGTCCAGGATGCACAGACTACGCTTCGGGCCATCCGCAGTCCTCGTCATGCGACAATAACCTCTGACGATCTTGTCAGAGGCATGCCTGAAAGAGTATTACGAGCCTCCCCTAGTCTGGAGACAGTCGGCTAGTAGCGCCGAAAGGTCTGACGCCTGGCAGCTAGTTAGATCTACGGTCGGCGGCTGTCCCGCCCGACACGAGCCGACCTAGCCTCATGGGACAAGCACAAAACGACACCCTATAAAAGGGACACTTGGGAGCGAAAACATCTTCTTCGGTTTTTCTCTGGCTTCCCTTACGTTTCCCTTCATTGGTTGTATCTAAAGAACAAATATGGCTTGTGTATTGAATAGCTTGGTTATTGGATCGGCTAAGAGCATTTCTAGCTCTTAATCAAGTGGTTTTTTCCCTTTTTCCAGGGGTTTTCCACTCGAAAATTGCTCTGTCCTTTTCCATTTGATTCTAGATCGTTTCCCCCCTTACAAAACAAATTAAAACCGAGTTTGTCTTGCAACGAACCGGACGACTGTTGATACCCCCGGTTTTCATACCACAACAGGTTCGGTATTCGGTTTTTACCGAATAGTGAACACCCCTATAAATAAGAGATTCAGTCAGAATAGGTAGTTTGATCAGAGATTTTTTAAAATGCATTCCAGGAATTCAAAATGAGATATTCATGTCATTTTGCATTGAAGAAGAAAACTCATAACGCATTTTGATAATAGATTGTCATAATGAGAATGAAAACGTTGGGGTGCTCTGTAAACAAATCCAAAATACATTTTAAAAATGACAATGTAATCAGAACACGCACTAAGTAATGTTAAATAAAAAATTATATTTTATTAAAACAATAAAATTTATAAAAATTTAAAACATACTTTGACATTTTTGTAAGAAAATATGTTTAATATAAATTATTTAAAATTTAATTATATAAATTTATTAATTTAAGTTTATACTATAAAATAATATTAAATTTTGAAGTAACATTATATCTGAATAAAATTACAAGCAGTAGTAAGACTTTTAGTATATTTAATTATGTGATGATTTGATTAATTAAAATAAATATTTTATTTTGTTAGAAAATGTCAATCACCAGTATATTAGTGATTTGCAATATGTCAGTAATATTTTACTTATTTTTCTAAAATTGATATTATTAAAAAATTATTTTTTTCTGACACCGCTACCTGTGTCAAAATACTATATCTCTATCTACCACCCCTTATTTATTTAACATCCCCAACCCCATCTCCAACAACTCCAACTCAGTACTCACTCACAAGCTATGGAGAAGAAGGCATTTGGATTCCTCTGCTTTATGCTTCTAATTCTCCTCCTTTTAGGTAAGTTTCAGAATTCTCACTCTCCATCCATTGGATTATGAACGTCTGTTTTTATTTGCATTTGCATAGATGAGTGTTACTCAAGTGGAGGCTAGAATTTGCGATTCACCTAGCAGTACTTTTAAAGGTCCATGCAATTAGACAACCAAATATGGAAACAAGCAAGTCATATGGTGTATATCAAAGATGGGCAGATTACATTGAATCTGAAATTTATCAGCAGCAATGGCAAATCATGAGGATAAAGATTAGCATAAATCAAGGCCTAAATTTCTATCATTGATTAACTTAGCTGTATAAATAATGGACAATTGTTCATAATAATAATAACACAACTTTCTACTACTTTCATTTCTTCACCTTTCTTATATTCAAAACATGGTATTGGAGCAAGGTTTCTAGGCTTGTATTTGTTCTTCATACCAATATGGTTGAAGGAAAAGATGCAGTGGGGAAATCTATAGACCCAACACTTGTTCTACAAGGTGCAGATCAACCCCACTTACCACTTGTTTCCTTCCCATTAACGGGTCGAAACTACAATTCTTAGAGACATGTTGCACGCATTGCTCTTGGATCAAAAAACAAACTTGGGTTCGTAGATGGAACATTCCCTGAGCCGACCTCATCAGATCCTAAATATGGCCTCTCGAAACAAGTTGATTACATGGTAATCTTTTGGATTCTCAATTCAATTTCCAAAGAGATGGTACAGTCCTATACATATGAATCATCAGCTAAGGAAATATGGAAAAGCTTGGAACAAAGATTTGGCCAAAACAATGGTGCTTTGTTGTTCGAAATCACCCGAGATCTTACAAACCTTCATCAAGAGAATATGTCCATCACCGAATATCACACAAAGTTGTGTGATCTGTGGCAAGAGCTTTCTAATGCTTATCCACCCCTACTATGTGACTGTGGAAGCAAAATAATCACATTACATGTGAATGTGGCATAAAGTTACCCATTGTCCAGGTATGTGGCGTGAACAAGTTGACACAATTCTTAATGGGGCTGAACGAGGAATATAGCAGCATAAGCAATCAGATCTTGGTCATGAAGCCGTTGCCCAAATTAGATTATGCGTTCTCCATGCTTCTGAATGTTGAGAAACAACAACAAATAAGGGAAAACAAAGTTTTGTATAGTGCTATGAACGTGAAAGGAAACTACAATTTCAAGAATTTTTATCAAACCACTAAGACACAAATACCAGCATCAAGCTTGAAGCAATTGTTGTACAAGGCCAATAAAAATCAGCAAGAATTTTCAGCAAGGAATCAATCATCGTCATATAAAAAGGAAAAGAAAACATGCTCAGTGTGTCATTTGGATGGACATTCTCATGATACATGTTTTCTTGTACATGGTATACCAGATTGGTACAAAGAAAGGCATGGTACTGATTGGGAATCCATGTGGGAGGAACAATTAAAAAGAGTTGCTGAAAAGGCCAATATTGTTACAACCTCTACATCAGAAGACAATGCCGAAATTCCTCAAGTCAACATGGTCGACTTTGTTGGTACGTTCAAAGATTCTAATAATTTTGTCACTCTTTACAAAAATGCAGGTTCTTGGGTAATATTTCATTGAATGGATTTACAAGTTAAAAAAACACCCAGACGGCAGCATAGCAAGATACAAAGCCAGACTCATAGCAAAGGCTACACCCAGAAAGAAGGATTGGATTTTTTTGAAAGCTTCTCCCCGGTTGCAAGAACAGTCACTATCCGAATGATTTTAGCATTAGCAGCTGCATATCGGTGGCCCCTCCATCACATTGATATTAACAATGCTTTTCTACATGGGTATCTTGATGAAGACATCTATATGAAACCTCCTAATGGGTACGAGATCGCGCTAGGTCAAGTTTGTAAACTCAATCGATCCCTTTATGGCCTCAAACAGGCGTCGCGCCAATGGAATGTTGAACTAACCAAAGCACTTATATCTATGGATTTACTCAATCTCCATATGATCCCTACATGTTTCAACGCCAAAGAGACGACAACAAATTAATTATATTAGTGTGCGTTGACGATCTTCTACTCACATGTTCATCTTTAGAGCAAATTCAAAAAGTCAAGGAATCTCTAGACAAGATATTTTCCATTAAAGATCTTGGTGATGCTAATTATTATTTGGGACTTGAGATCACTAGGACTTCTGATGGTATTTTCCTACACCAACACAAATTTATCATGGACATCATTGATGATTTTGGATCACAAGATGCNTTTTTCTCTTGCTTCCCTTACGTTTCCCTTCATTGGTTGTATCTAAAGAACAAATATGGCTTGTGTATTGAACAGTTTGGTTATTGGATCGGCTAAGAGCATGTCCAGCTCTTAATCAAGTGGTTTTTTCCCTTTTGCCAGGGGTTTTCCACTCGAAAATTGCCCTGTCCTTTTCCATTTGATTCTAGATCGTTTCCCCCCTTACAAAACAATTTAAAGCCGAGTTCGTCTTGCAACGAACCGGACAATTGTTGATACCCCCGGTTTTCAGACCACAACAGGTTCGGTATTCGGTTTTTACCGAATAGTGAACACCCCTATAAATAAGAGATTCAGTTAGAATATGTAGTTTGATCAGAGATTTTTGAAAATGCATTCTAGGAATTCAAAATGAGATATTCATGTCATTTTGCGTTGAAGAAGAAAACTCATAACGCGTTTTGATAATAAATTGTCATAATGAGAATGAAAACGTTGGGTGCTCTTTTAACAAATCCAAAATACATTTTAAAAATGACAAATCATTCTGACAATGTAATCATAACACGCACTAAGTAATGTTAAATAAAAAATTATATTTTATTAAAACAATAAAATTTATAAAAGTTTAAAACATATTTTGACATTTTTGTAAGAAAATACGTCTAATATAAATTATTTAAAATTTAATTATATAAATTTATTAATTTAAGTTTATACTATAAAATAATATTAAATTTTGAAGTAACATTATATCTGAATAAAATTACAAGCAGTAGTAAGACTTTTAGCATATTTAATTATGTGACGATTTGATTAATTAAAATAAATATTTTATTTTGTTAGAAAATGTCAATCACCAGTATATTAGTGATTTGCAATATGTCAATAATATTTTACTTATTTTCTTAAAATTGGTATTATTAAAAAATTATTTTTTCTGACACTGTTACCTGTGTCAAAATACTATATTTCTATCTACCATCCCTTATTTATTTAACATCCCAACCCCATCTCCAACATCTCCAACTCAGTACTCACTCACAAGCTATGGAGAATAAGGCATTTGGATTCCTCTGCTTTATGTTTCTAATTCTCCTCCTTTTAGGTAAGTTTCAGAATTCCCACTCTCCATCCATTGGATTATGAACGTCTGTTTTTATTTGCATTTGCAGAGATGAGTGTTACTCAAGTGGAGGCTAGAATTTGCGATTCACCTAGTAGTACTTTTAAAGGTCCATGCAATTAGACAACCAAATATGGAAACAAGCAAGTCATATGGTGTATAACAAAGATGGGCAGAGTACATTGAATCAGAAACTTATCAGCAGCAATGGCAAATCATGGGGATAAAGATTAGCATAAATCAAGGCCTAAATCTCTATCATTGATTAACTTAGCTATATAAATACTGGACAATTGTTCATAATAATAATAACACAACTTTCTACTACTTTCATTTCTTCACCTTTCTTGTATTCAAAACATGGTATCGGAGCAAGGTTTCTAGGCTTGTATTTGTTCTTCATACCAATATGGTTGAAGGAAAAGATGCAGTGGGGAAATCTATAGACCCAACACTTGTTCTACAAGGTGCAGATAAACCCCACTTACCACTTGTTTCCTTCCCATTAACGGGTCGAAACTACAATTCTTGGAGATGTGCTGCACGCATTGCTCTTGGATCAAAAAACAAACTTGGGTTCGTAGATGGAACATTCCCTGAGCCGACCTCATAAGATCCTAAATATGGCCTCTTGAAACAAGTTGATTACATGGTAATCTTTTGGATTCTCAATTCAATTTCCAAAGATATGGTACAGTCCTATACATATGTATCATCAGCTAAGGAAATATGAAAAAGCTTGGAACAAAGATTTGGCCAAAACAATGGTGCTTTGTTGTTCGAAATCACCCGAGATCTTACAAACCTTCATCAAGAGAATATGTCCATCACCGAATATCCCACAAAGCCGTGTGATCTGTGGCAAGAGCTTTCTAATGCTTATCCACCCCTACTATGTGACTGTGGGAAGCAAAATAGTCACATTACATGTGAATGTGGCATAAAGTTACCCATTGTCTAGGTATGTGGCGTGAACAAGTTGACATAATTCTTAATGGGGCTGAACGAGGAATATAGCAGCATAAGGAATCAGATCTTGGTCATGAAGTCGTTGCCCAAATTAGATGATGCGTTCTCCATGCTTCTGAATGTTGAGAAACAACAACAAAAAGGGAAAACAAAGTTTTGCATAGTGCTATAAACGTGAAAGGAAACTACAATTCCAAGAATTTTTATCAAACCACTAATACACAAATACCAGCACCAAGCTTGAAGCAATTGTTGTACAAGGCCAATAAAAATCAGCAAGGATTTTCAGCAAGGAATCAATCATCATCATATAAAAAGGAAAAGAAAACATGCTCAGTATGTCATTTGGATGGACATTCTCATGATACATGTTTTCTTGTACATGGTATACCAGATTGGTACAAAGAAAGGCATCGTGCTGATTGGGAATCCATGTGGGAGGAACAATTAAAAAGAGTTGCTCAAAAGGCCAATATTGTTACAACCTCTACATCAGAAGACAATGCCGAAATTCCTCAAGTCAACATGGTCGACTTTGCTGGTACGTTCAAAGATTCTAATAATTTTGTCCCTCTTTACAAAAATGTAGGTTCTTGGGTAATATTTTATTGAATGGATTTACAAGTTAAAAAAACACCTAGACGATAGCATAGCAAGATACAAAGCCAGACTCATAGCGAAAGGCTACACCCAGAAAGAATGATTGAATTTTTTTGAAAGCTTCTCCCCGGTTGCAAGAACAGTCACTATCCGAATGATTTTAGCATTAGCAGCTGCATATCGGTGGCCCCTCCATCACATTGATATTAACAATGTTTTTCTACATGGGTATCTTGATGAAGACATCTATATGGAACCTCCTAATGGGTACGAGATCGCGCCAGGTCAAGTTTGTAAACTCAATTGGTCCCTTTATGGCCTCAAACAGGCGTCGCGCCAATGGAATGTTGAACTAACCAAAGCACTTATATTTATGGATTTACTCAATCTCCATATGATCCCTACATGTTTCAGCGCCAAAGAGACGACAACAAATTAGTTATATTAGTGTACGTTGACGATCTACTACTCACGGGTTCATCTTTAGAGCAAATTCAAGAAGTCAATAAATCTCTAGACACGATATTTTCCATGAAAGATCTTGGTGATGCAAATTATTATTTGGGACTTGACATCACTAGGACTTCTAATGGTATTTTCCTACACCAACACAAATTTATCATGAACATCATTGCTGATTTTGGATCACAAGATGCCAAGAAAACCTCTACCCCACTTCCCAGAGGATTCAAGTTTCCTCATGACATCGGACCAGCACTGAAAGATCTGAGTCTCTATCGACGACTAATTGGGTGATTACTGAATCTGGGTTTCACACGACCGGATATCTCATTTGCAGTACAATTAATAAGTCACTTCATGCAATCACCCTATGAAAGGCATTGGCAAGCAGCACTTCAAATTGTCAAATACCTTCATTACACATAAAAAAAAGAGACTATTTTATCCAATTCAAACATGCACCGAGTTAAGTGCCTATTGTGACTCTGATTGGGTGCTTGTCCAACAACTAGACGATCTACATTGGGTTATGCAATATTTCTTGGCAAGTCACTTATCTCTTGGAAAACAAAAAAGCAGACCACAGTAGCTCGCTCCTCCGCTGAAGCTGAATATAGAAGCATGACAACAACCGTGTGTGAGGTGCAATGGATACAGTATATGATGGGAGAACTCAACATTCCATCAGTGCAACCCATCAGCCTTTACTGTGACAACCATGCCGCAATTCAAATCACAGAGAATCCAGTTTTCCATGAGCGGACAAAGCACATTGATATAGACTGCCATATAGTACGTGATCTCTACAAAGCAGGGGTAATCCTTCCAAAATACATGTCCTCCAAACTGCAAATTGATGATCTCTTCACTAAGTCATTACCATCTTTGCCTTTTGAAGATTTTCTTCTCAAACTGGGCTTGCTCGATCCCTCCCAAAGCTCCAGTTTGACCGGGGGTATTAGACAACCAAATATGTAAACAAGCAAGTCATATGGTGTATAACAAAGATGGGTAGATTACATTGAATCATAAACTTATAAGTAGTAATGGCAAATCATGGGGATAAAGATTAGCATAAATCTCTATCATTGATTAACTTGGCTATATAAATAATGGACAATTGTTCATAATAATAACAACACAACTTTCTACTACTTTCATTTCTTCACCTTTCATGTATTCAAAACACATGCTTTAGGGATTCTAACTGCCGTAGAGTTTGTCATGGAGAAGGGTTCCCTAACAGCGACTGTAATGGGCTCCGCCGCACCTGCTTTTGCCGGAAACCATGTTGAGAAGAAGATTTGATGAATAAATGGATCTATTTCTAAATGTGTTTCCGATTCTAGTGATGTTTAATGCTGTTGTTGTACCCTTTGTCTTTGCTGTTTGGTTTTGCGATTTGTCAGCAACAACACCATTAAAGTGTTATTGTAGGTCTCTTTAATAAAATCTTTCTACTAGGCGAAGAACCAAACCAAACTGCGGCTTCAGCCAAAACCTTTATGCGCCGTTAAATTGGGCCGACAATATTCTTGAAACCAAATAAGATATTCCGATCAAAATTACAATACGAGAACCAATAAATTGTGATATCATTCATTATATTTATAAACGTAATTAATCTCATCCAAAACCTAATTCATTATGATATCATTCATTATACTGTGGCTTCAGCCAAAACCTTTATGAGCCGTTAAATCTATTCTTGAATGAATGGGATTAAGGAAAATAGATTACACTTTTAAATGATTTGATAAATTCATGATGTGATATCATTAATTATACTTATAAACTTAATTAATCTCATCTCTATAGCCCTTATACAAATTCACTACTTTCCCTTGATGGGAACTCCCTAACTTCACAAGATGTGTTGACTTAGAATCTAGTCAGCGGTACAGCTCAGTCCAAATTGGGACAGGACCAAGGGAGAGTTTAACAATTGAAGATGATTAACTGTTGGATCGGTCCCCTTGTGATGTAGGATTGGTCCCAACACGTCAGCAGACTCATAATGTATAAGGAAGTTGACGATATCCATGACAGATGAATACTATTATGAAAATTTCCTATTTTAGTAGACCTAACAACAGTATGAGCGAGATACAAAGAAAAATATGGATATGAACTTGACAACATCCTATAAATAACAACTCATCCGATGGAGGAAGGCACGCTGACACGCTAGAAGACACACTCAAATGCATATAAGAATCCTTACACATCACAACCATAGCCGATGCCTCCTCTAGTGATCAGTTCTCAATACTGTCTATTGTCGCTTGTTATTGATTCCTTATAAGAGTTTTTCATTCTTCGTTCATATTGGATCAACCAATGAGTTCTCTTCTCATCACCGTGATTTTTTCCCTTTCATTTGGAATTTTTCACGTTAAATCATATGTGTTCTTATTATTTACTAATCCTAAGTTGTCCTACAAACAACTACAAATCTAAATATCGAATATTAATTGTTACCTTGATCATAATTTGGTGACTGTTGGCACTCCCTAAAAAGTATCTAAAACACCCTTCATGTCCAACCATAAGGTTTGAACTTACAAACTGAAATTAAATTAACTAACTTCAATATCATGTTAAAATTACATAATATGGCCGAAATTACGACGGTGGAACGTTAACAAACCAGATTTAGTAGATTAGATCACACATTGAAAAGATTTAATCAAACTATTATGGGATGACATTTTGCACTCTTATAAAATAATAATAACACTTCTCTAGCCAATGTGAAACAAATTTAACATATTCCTTCACCCCTCTAAGTTTTTAGATGTGTACAAATGTCATGTTGCCTCATGATACATGAAATATATGGTAACTTCGATAATTTGTCTAGTATTGCTTCAATAATAGCTTCTAGCATTGTATTTTAGTTTTTTTGGGACAGACTCTTAAAAAAATAATAATAAATAAATATTTAAAATAATAAAAAATAAATTTGATATCCACTTGGTATATTAACCAATATTGGGCTGTATATCTGAAAACATTTATATGGCATGTTTAGAATGTAATTTGTCCAACATTAGAGTGGGGAGCATAAAAATAATTTATAATGTGATAGAGACATCAATAATTAATTGTCAAATGATTTGCAAGTTGATCTTTTCATATTATATGTTTTATTGCTCACTCTCCTCATATACAAAGATCCAAAAAATATCATAAAAATGAAAACACTGTTGAAAAGGTAATTTATCCTATATTGCAAGTGAGAATTACACAATGATTTATAATGTGATTAAAGTACAATAGTAATTTACTTAATAATTTTTTTATATTATAGTCCCTCCTTATCATGCATTAATTATTGATTTGATCAAATCTTATATATTTATGTTCACGATTCTCATATTAAAAAGTATATGATCTAAAGTTTTAATTGGTGCATTTTGTGGTTTATTCCATGAATTTTTTGTATTATTGAATGAATATTTCATATTTAAAATCTGTTAATTATTTGATCATTTACTTCGAATTTCCATTAAAACTCCAATTCTATATCTTCGTATCACCATTAGCTTTAAATTCTAAAACATCACTTTGAAATTGGATATCCCTAATAATCAATTTAGTTTGACGCCTTGTATGAATTGTGTTTCTTGAGGAGAATTGTACCTAAGGAACTTGATGACATTATTCATCTTATAAACCTAATTAATATAACTAATGTTAGGCAAATTCAATATTTCTTTCAAGTTAAAACATAAGTTTTGTACTTGTGAATTTAAATTAATCGAACCAATATCATATTAAAATTATAGCGTATATTCTAAATTACGAATGGAGAGCCTGAACCTGAACAAATGAAATTAAAGAAAGATGTCACACATTTGAAAGGTGTGACCTCCTCCCCTTAATCAAGTTCATTCATGTTTTTCGGTCGTGATTTCGATTAAACTCTATAATTTCAATAAATCGCATGTGATTACTGTTCTAATTTCAAACCTTTATGTTGACAATATTGAAGCAAAAAATGATACATCGGAAGAAATTAAAGAGCGTATAAAAAATGCTGAAATAGTTACAACTAATTTACATAATCAGATGTAGAAATACATAATTTGGCCAAAATTATTAACAAGTGGCTGTTTGTTACTTTGTTTAGTCTGATACGACGCCGTTTAGAAACCGGCGTTACGGAATTGATCGAGAGGATTTCTAATTTCACAATGTAACGGCTATTGCGAGAAGTATTCAAATATTTGAACGTTTCCGTCTTCGTTCAGTTTTCAAATTTCCATTCTTCACAGTGTTCTCAGAGTAAGCGATAGCGATAGCGAAAACGAATGCAATTTAAATTGATAAATGCCATCCATATCAAGGGCTTTGATCCAAACTTTCGTAATCTTTTGGTTTCAGTTTTTGATGTCGATATGATTTAATTGGGATATCGTTATTGTTTTCAAACTTTGTATTGTATCTCTGTTGATTCTTTTGGTTTCTTGACGCAGGAATTGCGTTCAAAATGAATGATTTAATGACGAACTCGTTTCAAAGTTACGTGGAATTGAAAAAGCAAGCCCAATTGGATATCGAAGAGGGGCAAATCGGCTTCGATGATGAAAATCTTCGTCAATTTTTCGGGGACGTTGAAATAATCAATCGTGAGATCCGACAGATCAACACTCTGTTACTTGATATTCAAAACCTAAACGAAGAAGCAAAATCTGCCTATAGTTCAAAGATCCTTCGTGGGTTAAGGGACAGAATGGATTCAGACATGATTTCAGTTCTAAGAAAATCCAGACATGTTAAAGAAAAACTCGAACTTGTAGAAAAATCCAACATCGCGAATCGACAACTATCGCCAGCATATGCCGAAGGAACCGCAGTTGATCGAACAAGAGTGTCGACAACTCATGGATTAAGGTCAAAACTCAAAGAACTTTTGAATGGTTTCCAAGATCTGAGGGAAAAGATTATGTCTGATTACAAAGAAGGATTGAGGAAAAGGTATTATAATGCTACAGGGGAGCACCCAACTGAAGATATAATCGAAACGATGCTCTCCGAAAATGGTAGAATACGAAATATAGATGGGGTTACACAAGAGATAAAAGAGAGGCATGAGGGTGTGATGGATATTTGGAGGAGCTTAAATAAGCTTCAGCAGATGTTTCTTGATATTGCTGTTCTTGTAGAGACTCAAGGGGAACAAATAAATGATATCGAAGAGAATGTTAACAAAGCCGGTAGCTATATCGGTGGTGGAACCAACAGTCTTTTTTATGCTAAACAGATGAAGAAAAGTGGTAAGAAGTGGATATTTTGGGTATGGGGTGTGGGATTTATGATACTGTTAGTTTGCTTCATTGCAATGTTCACAAATTGAACATTTCTTGGTTGTTTTGTTCTGATTTCTCTGGATTTTATGAAAGTAAAATCTTCCAAGATGAAGTAGTAATAGGGATGGATATTCGATCCGATTTTCATTTTTTCGATCCAATCAAATGGATACACATTAGCAAAATGATGATCCGAAACGATCTGTAATAATAGATCAATTTGCGAATATTCTAATTTTTATTTTTAATTTCAGTTTAAAAGCAAAAAATTGTCACTTGTAACAAAAAATGTTTTTAAATTACGTAAACGACCTTACGAATTATGAAACAAAAAACATGTAGGTACCTCATTTTTAAATTTTCATAATTGAAACTCTTTAACATTTGACTTTGATTAAAATAGGCAATGAAATATGAGTTAGACGAAATTGAATGAACAAATAAAAGAGACTAAAGAAATAAATTATTAGATAAACAAGAAAAGTTATCACATTTATAGCTCTAAAACTTGACAAATAACATAATAATATATTAATAAATATCATATAGAATCAAATATTTCATAAACCGTATCGAATCCAAAACCGATCCGATTAAATATTTTCAGTTCGGATATCCGAAAAAACGGTACAAATACCATTCAGTTACTTCATATAGATTATTTTGCATACCCCTAACTTGTAAGTAAATAAGACATTTTTTATTCATGGAAGAATGATAATATTTTACAGCTTGGTTATTGGGGCAATATGATTCTGTTAATGCAACAACAAAAGGGAAATAAAAACAAAGCTCGAGGATTATCAAGACACACTTAAAAGCTGTGTGGCAGTCCAAGATTCATTAGGCGCAAGATCAACTTGTCCAATCTGAAAGAAACATTAACAGAAGCAGAATTATAAGGAATCACATTTTTTATAACTCGAAAGCAGCTTATTTTTCTATAACCTTTGCGTTTTCGACGCAAACGAAATCTTTATAGCATGCTTCCATGGTTAAATATGGGTTCCACAAGACGGTATCCGACCAGCTGTGGGAGAGGATGAAAGAGAGATAGGAGCAATAATAAATAACACAATAATCAAAGAGTTTTGAGTACTTTGTATTCTTTATGGTGATCACATTGCCAAGACCGTTATTCAGCTGCAATTCCATAGGAGAATCGAGATAAATGCAATCTACGAACCCGGGAAAAGTGACATTATCTCTGATTTAACATGTAAGAATGTGGATTGGAGAGTTAAATAGAGAAAAAAAGTGAGATAAATGCTGCTTATGTTCACTAACAACACCTTTCCTCGTTCCCTTCAATGGGATTTTTAGGATCAGGATCTTTGTTCAAAGTTCTGCAACCTTTTAGACCTTTAACCGATGCTCCGTTAACCAAAGCCTACATTTTTTCCGAATGAAACACTTGAATTTTCATCAAAACATTTAATCTAACATAAATAAATGATCTCCAATTCTAATCTCTTAGGTTATTTAGAGGACTTAAAAAACATACGGAAAAAGATGATATTTTTCATACACATGAAATTCGAGAAAGTGCTGAAGTATCTTGGCATACCTTGAAGTAAGTATGAAGGGCAGTAGTAAATGAAAATGGCTTAACATCAGTGTTTGTTATTTTTAGCTCAGTTGAGAGAGTATTCTTGTCAAGAGTAACCTGATAAAGAGCAAATAGATGAGGTCTACATGAAGTGCAGATGGACAATTAAGTGTCAAAAATCGCTAACCGTGTAAGTAGCTCGAAAGCTGTAGTCCCACATGGAACGACTGTATGAATCATCTTTTAGCTCCAGCATGACGGTTGGATTGGCTTCGTCTTCCAAACCAGCAACGCTCCATGTCATGTTTCTTGCAAAACCATGCTGCAAAAATACATGGACTAGATAGACATTATGTCTGTTTAATTCGATGAAGGGACAAAAAAACCAAGTTAATTGATAAGATAGCAAATAATTAGAATTCTAGGAGAGTTCTGTAGGCCTAAATTTCGACGATTTTTAGTTAGATTTGCGTTGTTGTTTGACTCTTGAACAAGGCTATATTTATAATCAACGATAACTAATTTCTATTTGATCACATTACACAAATTACCTGCTGTATTACACCAGGTCCAAACTGTGGAAAACAGTGTGGCACTCCTCCACTGTTTCAATAGAGAGAAAAATCACAAAATAATGAAGAATTATTAACAGAGTTAATCTTAATGGTTTTTGTAGGCTTACCTGATCGGCTTCTGCCCTGTAAAGACAGCATCAGGTCGAACAAAAAGGATGTCTTTATTTGCCACTTTCCACGACGTAATACATCCTCCATACAGATACAGCTCAGCGTCACTGAGGGTACCATTGAATCAAAATTAATCAAAAAGAAGCAGGTGTTTAAGAGAAAAAATACCTTCCATGAGCAGATTTCAAAACAACCCGATCCAAATTGCCCAAACCGCGAGAAACCTTGACACTCCCAATATCTGGAGTTGCGGCCGCCATCACCAAACCGGAGAATCTGAAAATTTTAATTTGATTGCATTTATCAATTACCTTACCGGAGACTGGGACACGAACTCACCGAGTGTGCCTTCCAGTGAGGGCAATTGATATCGCCGGAGAAGATGATAATATCATCGGCGCCATCCAAATATTGTATTTGATGACTTCGTGTGGGTGGAGTTTGAGTCACAAGGATCTGATTCAGTGTCCGAATTCGCATATTCCTCCATTTCTATTTTTTTGGCTTTTTTATTGCAATAATATAATTTAAGTTTGAGTGAACGTATTAAATATTTAAATGTTAATTCATTCATATGAAATTGACAAGAGATTAGTCGACCTCTCCATACCTTTTTATCCTTGTCAGTGTGCACATGGTTTCATTTAAATTAGAAAATGGTTTTAGTATGAATAACCGTTAAAATTCACAAAATATACAAATTTTGTGTTGATGGGTTGAAAAATTATATAAATTTGATCATTGAAGTTAGAGATTTGTTCATAAAAATATAAAAATATTTCGACATATATGTATTTTATGTTTTTTCATTACATCAATTATGAAAAAAATATTAACATTTCTTTTCTTAATTTGCTCAAAGTAACAATAATATGTTATTCATGTCCATGCCTTGCATTTCAAATTAATGTATAATATGTTGTCGATCGTCATTTATCGTTAAAAGTTATTTGTCTATTAAACCCTAATCGATTTTAAAAGTATACACCATAAGAATAAAAAAACATTAGGTTTTCAATGCATAATTTGCAAACTCTATGGGTCAAATTTATATATTTTTTCGAACTTCAAGTTTCTAAATGACGTAATATGTGCACTTTGAAGGTCAATTACGCAAACTTTCACATACTTGAGGAATAAAATAATATCATTTCAAAGGATGAGAGTCAAAATACTACTATTTTAAAAGCTTGAGTATTACATTTCAACTTTAACGATGTCCTTAGATGATCAATAATAAACGATATTAGTAAGTTAATGTGTATTCCCTGCGTATAATTGAAATTGGAGCCCACATGTGCATAATTTTATTCAAATAGTATATTACACAATTTCATCTTAGATTGAACATCGTTTACCAATTTATAAGTTGAGAATTTGTCATTTATACAATCCGTAACTTAGGGCAGTAGACAAACTGCACCCCCTATAAAAATGTATATATGTGGTAACCGAATAAAAAAATTACATAGTAAAGTCATTGGAATCGATCAAATAAAATTAGATGTTGGCACCACAACCACAACCACAACCCCAATCAATCCTAGCAATGTTGCACGATTCGTACACACCTGGTGAAGGGTGTCCGAATCTCCGGTGGGTGCGTGATGATAAAATTACACTACGGTTGTGTTTGTTTTCTTTATTCCATTTTTTCCATCTTGGATTTATATATCTCATTTAACATAAATTATTTCAATTTTATTTCATTCCCATAACATAAATTTCATAATGTTTCTTTTTATAGAAAATTTCTTTTGCGTTATTCTAATTTATAGGGTTCTTAATCAAATTTGAAAATATTTGTTTCTCAAAATTCTGACGGAAAGATGTCGTTGTTTAATATTCGAGCTCATCCAATACAAAAATTCACAAACTTGTGAACATGAAATCAACAATGAGAATACATAAAAAAACAAAGATATTATACATTAGCCCGTGAATATATGGGCACTAAATATATGTATATTATTATATATTCTAAACGAAATGGATAAAATATATTTTATTATATAATGAAAAACATTCGTATTGAATAGAAAGAATATTTCAAACCTTCTAAATATCAAATATATTTATTTTATACATTTGATATAAAATACATCCCTAATTAAAAATTTACGCACCCACACCCATATCAATATATTATACAAATAGTTTTTTTAACAGCTATTAAGCCATGAATTGTTATTTACATATAATTTTAGGTGTTTGTATTTTCGTGTTGTAGAGGTAATGGATTCAGACAAAATAATTGTGTTAAGATCATACTAATTTAGTATTAAATAATGAATTGTATTATTGTATTAATATCTATATTGCATGGATTCATGGGGTGTGTGTGTTTTAACGCACCCACAAAGCACTGGATGCAAGGTACGTGAATCCTTATTGGGTGATATATTATAAAACTTCATTCTCTAAACCTAAACTTGAATATTCTAAATGTCACATATAATAAAATATTAAATATGTTTATTCTTCATTAATAAAAAGTAGTCAAATTAAATAAAGAGGGTATCTCAAATCTATATATGTTAAATACAATTATCTTTAACAACTTAAATTTGAAGAATAGATGAGTAACACTCATCAAAATATTATTGTTGTAAATTTGATTATTTATTAATTTTTAAATATTTTAATATATATTTTTATAAAATAATATAACGCATTCTAATTAAAATTTTACGCACCTATCACCCTAGATTAATATATAATGTATCAAGTTACATGATACATGTATTCCATAACTAGATTATATTATATTGAGAATTATTCCATAATTAGAAGATTTACCAAACATGAAGTTATAAAGAAAACATGGCTTCGCTTAGGCCCTAGACAGTGATCCATACATAATATTTCCCACTTTATATTATATGTAGAATAACTGAAGAAAGTGATGCACAAAGAATTGACTGTAAAGCTAGGATGATGAATTATACAAGGGGGAATGAATCTAAGCAGCAAACACTCGTTTTTTACACTTGACAACTTATGCTTGCAAGAGAGAAAAATAGTCAATGAAGACGATTTGTTACGGGGAATACCTTTTATTCAAGTGATACAAATAAGCTGTCTCTCCTTTTTATTGGTTCCAAATGCATGCCCTGGTGTAGAAACAAGTAAATTCAAACAGGTACAAAATAACTAATACTCAAATATGATACTGATTATCAATACTCTCTCAAGTGATCACTTTCTCAATATGAGCATGCATTTTGATCCATTCACCAAATTACTATGTGCAAATGCTTCAAAGCATGCAAAAAGATTATCCATTTAATAACTATATAAAGGGAAAAAACGTAGAAGAGGAAATTACCCCATGTTTCCAATGCCTTCCACAAACTGCAGCTGATTCCCATCTTGCTCTGATTCCATTTGATGCAGGGGCTGCAAAACGCCACCCTCAAGAGCCATTGGATTGCCTTGAGAAGTTGAATCTTTTCCTTCGACAATCCGCCAGAGGTACCATGATGCAGCAGACCTATAAGGCCTCCACTTATCACACAATTGCTCCATCTGTGAGGGTCGAGGCAACTCTTCTAGACCATGCAATAACTGCACTCCTTTTCTAACCCCTAAATCACTTACGGGCAAAACATCTGGTCTATGAAGGGAAAATAGCATGAACATATGAACTGACCATGAACCGATTCCTTTAACCATTGAAAGCATAGTAAATAAAGACTTATCGTCCATCTTCATTATGAAGTCATCAGATAAAATCCCTGATTTATACTTGTTTGCTAAATCATATAAGTAGCTAGCTTTTCGCCCAGAAACTCCAATTTGCTTGAGCTGTTGGGAAGAAAGAGTAAGTACAGAATCAGGGGAGACTGAATTCTCCCCACCACAAAGGGCGATAAAGCGTGTGTATATTGAAGTGCCAGCCTTGAGAGCCAGTTGCTGATAAATTATGCTTTTTGCAAGGGAAATGAAAGGGGATGGATGGTTCTCAAATTGAGGCGGTGGATAAGCGTTAATAAGAGAGCCCATCAAAGGGTCGGCGATACGGAGATGGTTCAAAGCAATTTCAATCTCACCATCAGCAGATAAAGGTCTGACAATTTGAGGTGCAACCAGGGAGGAATTACGCCGCCGGTTCTTGGAAGCATGAGCGGCAGCTGGCGTAACGGAAGTAATTGCAAGTGCTGTGGTGGTAGCTGTAAGGGCTGAGGATGAGGAAGCGTTGGTGGTGGAAGTTTCAAAACCTACAGCTGGGGGCGTACACGTCTTCTCGTCGGAGGTAGAGGTGGTGGCGTTAGAAAGCTTCCGCATTTTCTGCGGCCGAATCGGGATTTTCGATGGGTTCTGTGAATTATATGAAATTCCTGCAGCAGCGCCTTGTGAGACCTCATCTACGGAGGCAGAGTCACGGTGAAGAATCAGTGCATTGGAATCGCAATTCGTCGCCTGTTGATAAGACTGCGGATTGGGATTATGATGTAGAGCGGTGCCCTCAATCTGCAACTGGATTTCAGGATTATGCAGGTGGTTCTCTCCCATGAGGACGGAGGTCGGAAAGATTGCCTTGGAAACGCCGGCTTTGCCGTGTAGACGGCGGAAGGCGCTGAAGCTAGGGCTTGGATTACAGATGGGAGCACCGTTTCCAGCAGGCGATTATTGTAAAATCCCTCTTTTTCTTTATTAATTTGTTTATAGAAATATTTTTGGGAATAATACAAAAGGTAACGTGTCTATGGATAGGAGGGAGATCTCGACCAAATATTGTTTTGGATCAAAGCAAAAGGGTTTTTAGTTTCTTTTCAATTTTCATAATATTTCCGTATTTTAAAAATGATAGTTTATATTTATATTGTAAACGTGAGCAATGTTTTCATACTTGCTCGACGTACCGGAAGTATATTAGATCGTACCGATTTAGGGTTTACAAAAAAATAACTTTTTTTAGAATAAAAAATTTAGAGTCATCAACCTTGTTTCTTATGTTCTACCTACATCCGAGACAAAAACTCCACATCTCTCTGTGAAATTATCCAAGAAGTTCCTAAGACAATTTCAGCCCGAAATCTTCGAAATCCCATAAGTGAATATGCGAACAAATCTGGTTCACGAAAAACACCCCTCCATTACTAGATCTTGTTTCATTTTCACTTAAGAAATAAAAAATACAAGCTTTTCTAGATCCTTAATTGGAAAACATGGCCAAGTTCCCAAAATCCCAAACAAAAACCCCGTTCCATTTCCTCCATTTTCAATGCATTTTTGCGCACCCCTCTAGATCTCCACCGAACTCATTTCATGTTTCAGGGCCAGATCGGGTCGACCCGACCCAAAATCACATGTATCGGGCGGTACCAGTTTTTGTACCGGCGCCGCCCGAAATTATGCATACCGACCGGTATAAAAACACTGGACATGAGTACCAAGCCAAAAATATATTGGAGTTGTTTGGTTTAACTTTTCAAAATCAAAGTGAGGTGTGGTGATCGTATCGTGTGTTGAGATGACCGTGATAATTATGATCGGATTTTAGAAAACTGCTTGTAAAAATTGTTGTGATCTTAATGTGATTATAATTGTTGTGGTATGAAAACCGAGGGTATCAACAGTCGTCCGGTTCGTTGCAAGACGAACTCGGTTTTAATTTATTTAATGTGAGTAAAAACGATTATGAATAAAAAAGAAAGTAACACGACAAATTTTGAGTGGAAAACCCATGGAGAATAGGGAAAAAATTACTTGACTAAGAGTTAGAAAATACCCTTAGTCCGTTCACTAATCAAAACCTTCATTACAAATATGAGATGGTTAATTAAGACATCAAGAAAAAGGAAGAGCTCAAGAAGATACAACAAGAGCCCAGAGGGAATCATCTTCTCCGTTTCCGAAGTGTTCCTTTTATGTGCCTCCCTAGCTGTGTGAACACTTGGATGTCGTTTTGTGCTTGTCTCATGTGGCTAGGTCAGCCTATGTCGAGTGGGAACGCCGTCGGACGTGACCCTATATGGTTGCGCGGCGTCAGACCTTTCGGAGGCTGTTGTCACATGCTGAGAAATATGGATGGCCCGAAGCGCAGTCTGCGTGATCTGAACCGATCGGTCCCGGTGGAGGGAAACCCGCACAATTCTGGCCTTCGGTCCCTGATCACTAAGCACGGTCTTTTGACAAGCTTTCATGCCCGTCTATCCACGTCGGGCCGCACGTCCATGGGAGTTGGATCTGGGGCCTTCAAGTTTGGCTTCTGTCACTTGGGCTGGCCTGACAAGGCTTGGGTCTAACCTGGTTCGGGGTACCGGGATCCGAAGGTCTCATCACTAGCCCCTCTGACTTTATCGCCATCATCATGGTGATGTAGGTTCGACCATCTGGTTGAGAGCGTTTGAGGCAAGAGTGCCCGATCGAACCAACGGAGGACCGTACCCGAACGGGTTGTGACAGCGTCCTTGAGGACCGATCATGTACTTAAAAAATTTCAGAACGTTAACTTTCAAATTTGAAAACTGTAACAGTTATGAGCAAAAGTGTAATTTGGAGCTCTAATAGTAGCATGAGTCTTTCCGTATTCCGAAAGGGGGACAGGTCGTCAGACTACAGCCTCCTGCAGTAGTGACGTGTCACCCTATGAGTAGCCAATGTGATACTACAAAAGCTGGGATTTAGGCACTGTGCAACCATTGCTGCTATTTGCGTGAAAAATTTTGGAGCCCTAGAACTCTCTGGCGATTTTGTTCAAGCGGCTTCAAACTTCTAATTTCTTTGTAAATCTTAAGGTAACTACCCATGGCACCCCGTAGGGCTAGGTACCTACTCGTTTCTGAGATTGACATCGAAGAACTTCGGGTCAAATTCTCGATCCTTGCCCATTACTCCATCTGGAGAGTGAAGGAAGACGTTCCATGCTTTCTGAGATGAATGTTTCTGCTAATGCCTTACCTGTTAGCTATGCCTCCTTGAGGTTCGGTCTGCGATTTCCGCTTCATCCTTTTTTCGCGGCCGTACTTCGGGAGATTCACTGTCCGACCTTTGCTCTTTTTCCGGACAATTATGTCTATATAGTCACTTTTATCTTCTATTACTATACACATGGGGTAGAACCAACCCTAAAAGATTTTTTCAACCTCTTTTTGGTAGGATCCCGAAAGGGAAAAAGATTGTTAGGGTGTCCAGGTTACATTATATAGTGACCTGAACGAAGGACTGTATTATCATTTACAAGGAAGATTCCCTTCATGAATGAGAGTCTTGTTATGTATGGATAGACATTCCGAGGGACGACCTGTTGAAGGTAACATCCTTAATCAGTCATCCTGATATCAGGAAGTTGGACCGAACCCGGTTCAACCCCTCCCGTCAGGATATTACAACACATTGGCAATGTTTCCTCCTCCTGAAAAACGTCTGAAACGAATAGACATACTTCGGGAGAAGAAACTGCTAGAGATAGGGGGTAGCGAGCAGGACCGGTGCCCCTGCCCCGAAGGGAATATTCTCTAGTTCGGACTCATCGGGGTCGGATGGATCGGGTATGACTTTGGCTTTCTTTAGTTCATATCTCCTGATCCTTATTATTTTTCTTTTGTAGGTTCCACAGATACAATGTCTGGAAGCCGACTGGCTGTTGCTGCAAAGGCCAAGAAGAATGCTCAGTTTCAGTTCTCTAGGCCAGCATCCAATACCGCTAATGGGTCTTCTCGATCGGCGGGAAGTTCTAGCAGCTAGAGACCCGATCCCTGAATGGGGGAGGTGGACGATGTGATTTCAAAAAGAATTTGATCGTTAGGCCTTTCCGCCATGTACAGGATTGGAAATAACTCTCCCCTGGATCTTAACGTCGTGCGGTTATTGTTGCAGGGGTCGATGCGAGTGGAGGATGTCCATCCATCCTCTAGCTTGGGGGACAATGTATCCAGGCCTCCTCTCCCTCTAACTAAGAGCAAGCGAGGCCCTGAAGATGACGCCCCGAAGCAACACAAACGGCTGTGATCGGTAGTAAATAGGCCCGCAACCCCGATCCCAGTGAAGGGGGTCACCATTGGAGAGAAATCGATCCCCTCGCCGTCAAGACCGGAATCTGTTCAGGAAGCTATCCAGGAAATGGTGTCCTCCGTCTCAAAGGCCCGGGGGCCGAAAAGGACCCCGACTTCTTGGAGAGACGCCGCGCTAGAGGAATACCGACTTTTGTGGAGAAAAAACCCACCCGGTATTGACGGCGCCATCCCCAGTTTGGTGCTAGCTTATCTTGAATCCCAGACTGTGGTAAGTTAACTTCACATTTTGCCATCCAGTTGAGTTTTTGTTCTGATTGAGATCGCTTCTTGCATACACACAGAAGGGTCTTGGACCTTGCTTCTACAATCCAGCTGAGCCAAAACATCGCTTCGGCTTCTGAGGACATAGAGAGTCGACTTGCCTTAGTTCAACGGTAAGTCAAAATTAAACAAAATGAGCTAGAATCGGTCCTGGACGAGCGGGACCATTTGAATGGAGGGTACAGAGCTTTCGATCGCTACTTCCAAAGCTGGAGAAGCCCAAACAGCTGCTAACTCCGCAACGACCCGAGTTTTAGAGTTGGAGCGTCAGATTCATGAACTATCTGACGAAAGCAACAGACTTCTCATTCGCTCCCATGAGGAAAAGGACGCTTTGAAGGAAAAGTTGGTTAGAAGCAAAGAAGCAACTGAATGAGCAGTTTGGGAAGCCCTTCTAGGTTTTGACAGTTCACCGCTGATGTTTTCCTTGGCGGCAAACGTTTATGGACTGAACGTCTCCCAGTATATGAACAATATGAAGGACCAAATAATTAACAAGTTTGGTATGGATCCCGAAGATGTGCGTTGGGAGACGATCGACCCCCTACCAAGGACGAAAACTTCCAAGAGATCCCCGAGCTAGACGAACTCCCACTGGAAAATGATCCCAACTTTTCTCTTTTTGACATAATGGAGAGATCGGTCAACGAGGCAGTTGAAAAGAAGGGGAAAAATCTAGAGGATCTTAAGGCGTGAATCACAGCAAAGTCGGGTGAGACAGATAAGGAGGAAGGACAAGTAGACTAGATTTCAAACCTTAAATCCCTTCCTTTCTATATTTTGTTTTTTGTAAACTTCGTCGTTTTAATGAATTTTTCTCATAAGTGTAAGATCGGGGTACATGTTGAACCTAGACCGTTAGGTCATCTTAACTTGACTTAGAATCTTTATGGGCTTAATAAGTTAGGGGATTTTAGTTGTGTTAGCAGACCACTCTTTAATCCGTCCCTATAAAACATTATGACCTATGCGGCGTTGCCTTGGTTCTTTATGAGTCCCATGGCAGGCTTTATCGAAGCCCCGGTTCTGAGAACAGTCTCATGTCGAGCTTCGGCTTGTGCTTTGACTAGCTAATCATGTCCATGATATCTCGTTTATAGCTAAGTACAAAGAGGCAAGAGCTATTTCCGGATGGTGGGTGCCGTCGAAGGGGAGATTAAGTTCGCAGTAAGTTCTGGGAGTTTTGCAATACATCTAAGTACTAAGCAAGTGTGGAAGCATCTGACTCGTCAGAGCGGTCACACTACTTCAAAGCCTTATGGATGGACTGATACGGTCACTAGTCCAAACTCTTCCAGAAAATCCAAATTCAAGATCGGTCACTCGCCTAGTTAGAAATAATTGTATTGCATATGTTGTATCTTGTTCATAATATGAGAAACATTTTATGGTTCAGAATTGCCAATAATGTCAAAGGTTTTATAAAAAATATCGCCTTAAGTTCATGAAATTCTAGGTTCGGGGGATCTCGCTCCCATCCACAGTTTCTAACTTATAAGCCACAGCCCCTAAGTTTTTCAAAACTCGGTAGGGCTCTTCCCAATTCCTGTCTAGTTTTCTAACGTTTCTCTGAACTCTCACATTTCTGAAAACAAGGTCGCCTTCTGAAAATTCTCTGGGTAGGACACACTTATTATGAGCCCGCTCCATAGTTCGTTGATAAGAACACATGCGCGCATAGATAGAGTTCCTCTTTTCTTCAATCATTTCAAGATCTAAAGATCTTCTTTCATCGTTGAGATGCTCGTCATATTGAGTTATCCGAGGTGATCGTATGACAACTTCCACTTGACTGACCACTTCACACCCATACACCAGAGAAAATGGAGATTTTTGAGTCGTAGAGTGGGGTGTGGTCCTATAAGCCTATAAAACCTCGTAGATATGATCGGGCCCCTTTCCTCACAAATCTTCCAACTTAGTTTTCAATCCCTTAAGGATAACTTTGCTGGAAACCTCCGTCAATCCGTTAGTTTGGAGGTGAACCACTAACAAAAAATGCTGAGCGATACCCAATTTGATGCAAAGATCCCGAACAGATTTTCCACAAAATTGAAGTTCATTATCCGATACAAAGGCTAGATGCACTCAGAAGCGGCTTATAATGTTCCTCCAAATGAAGTGTTTTACCACCTATTCAGAAATAATAGCCACTGCTTCAACTTCGATCTATTTTGTATAGCATTCGACCGCCACAATACAAAACTTTCGATGCTTTACCGATCGGGGGAACGGTCTCAAGATATCAATCCCCCATCTGTCGAATGGACAAGGGAGTGGAGTCATTGATAGGGGTGCTCCTGGTAGTTGGGGGACCGGAGCATGGTATTGACAGACAACACAACGTCTAGTGTACTTCTTAGCATCCTCAAGGAGCGTTGACCAAAAATATCAGGCCCTGATAACGCGATAATATAAAGATCGAGCCCCAAAGTGTATACCGTATACTCCCTCATGAACATAAATCATGACGGCCTCAGCCTCGACAGGGGATAAACATAGCAAGAACGGTCCTTCAAAACTCTTCTTAAATAATCGTCCATCATTTAAAACATATCGCTTAGCCCGGGTCTCAACTTTCCTGGCCTCAGATGCGTTTTCAGACATATGGCCATTGGTCAAATATTTGATAAAGGGGTACATCCATGTGAGTTCCCCTGGAGAGTCAATAGCGTCGATATTCAAGCCTTGGAGTTCATGGCATAAAGCCCCAACTTCTTCAATTGACTGTTCGGTCATGGATATCTCAACCGAATGTCGGTCCTGAATGTGGACCGATACGGTACCTGGTCCAATATCTGGTAGACATGCAGCCAGTCTGGCCAATACATCGGCCACTTTATTTTGTTCTTTAGGCACATGGTCAAGTGAAAACTCACTAAACTTTCTTGACAACTCCAGAACCTTTGCATGATACAACTTCATCGTTGGCTCATGTGTTTCAAATCTACCTGCGAACTGTTCTACCACCAACTTAGAGTCTGAGAACATTCGCACTTTGGCAACTCCCATCTTTCGGGCTAAAGTCATCCCTGACAACACGGCCTCGTATTCCACCACGTTATTTGTCCCATAGAATAAGAATTTAACCGTGGAATGGATTACGTCGCCTTGCAGTGTAGTAAGGGTGATGCCCGCCCCTTTTCCTTTTAAGGTCGATCCGTCAACATGGATGACCCATCGATCGTCCTCTTGGTTTAGAAATATAGCTGATCAGGTCATTTCGACCACGAAATCTGCGAGAACCTGAGCCTTGATCGCCATTCGGGGCACGAACTCCATATACATGGAGCTGATTTTGATCTTCCACTTTGCCAATCTTTCGTTGGAATATGTCTGACTCAGAACTGTCTTTAGAGGCTGATCAGTATAAACATAAACCTTTCGGCCTTCAAAATAGTGTTTCATCTTGGATATAGTTTTCTACAACGCCAGCATGAACTTTTCCAAGGTAGTGTATCTAGTTTCGGCTGATACTAGGTAGTGGCTCACGTAATAAACAGGTCGGTGAAAGTCATCCCCAATGGTAACTAGAGTTGCGCTGACTGCGGCCTCTGAGATGGTCAGATACAATCCTAAAGGTTCATGACAAGTCGGGCTCACCATTATAGGAGGGGTTCATAGATAAGTCTTCAAGTCTGAGAAGGCCTGATCACACTCTTCAGTCAAATCAAGATGACTTTCTTTCCTCAACACTCTTAAAAAATGCAAAGCCCGATCCAAAGACCTAGAGATAAACCTGTTTAGCGCTGTCAATTGGCCAGTGAGCCTTTGAAATTCTCTTTTGTTTCTCGGAGGCTGCATATCACTGATCGCCTGAACTTTCTCAAGATTAACCTCTATGTCTTGCTCAGAAACGTAATATCCTAGGAACTTGCCACTTCGGATCCCGAAACAGCACTTATTCGGATTTAGTTTGAGTTTATATTTACGGCATACTTCGAAACAACGAGACAAAAACGGAATATAGTCTTCATCATTCATAGATTTGACAATCATATTATCAACATACACTTCCATAATGTGGCCTATCAAATCTCTAAAGATTTTGTTGACCAACCTCTGGTATGTTGCTCCAACGTTCTTCAAGTCGAATGGCAAAACCACATAACAATAAACGCCATATTCGGTCATGAATGATGATTTTTTCTGATCTTCCTAAGCAAGAAAGATATGATGATACCCGGAGTAAGCGTCCATAGTACTCATCATTGTACTGCCAGCCACAGCATCCACCAATCGGTCAATATGTGGCAATGGGAAATGATCTGACTCACAGCTTTTGTTGAAGTCGGTAAAGTCAATGCACATTCTCCACTTCCCATCTACCTTGGAGACCATCATTGGGTTCGCGGCCCACTCAGTATAGTGAATCTCCCTAATAAATCCCGACCGCAGTAACTTGTTCACCTCGGCCCGGATAACTTCAACTTTCTCAGGAGAGTAACATCTCTTCTTTTGCCTAATAGGCTTTGTTCCGGGCTCGGTATTGATCCGATACTCACTCTCGGATCGGTCAATCCCCGGAACATCATCTGGGGTTCAGGCGAATATGTCCACATTGCTTCTCATCGAGTGAACAACCTCTTCCTCAAAGGTCAGGGCCACATGTTCCCCGACGCAAGTAGTCTTGGTTGAGTCGTTCTCGACCAAATTGATCAATTTTAACCCAACGAGTTCCATGGCTTGCCTCGGGTGCGGAGGTTCTTCGAGCAAATCCACCCGGGCCTTCTTGATAGGTGTCAAAGTTCTACACGAACTCATGTAGCACTATCTTGCTATTTTTTGGTTCCCCTTTACAGAAATAACTCCATGAGCGAATGGGAACTTGAGCATCATATGATACGTTGAATGGACCGCCTCAAACTTATTGAGACCGGTCAGTCCAATAATGGCGTTGTAAGCCAGGTCGACTTCAACGACAATGAATTCCAGGGTTTCCGATCGGTCCATATTTGGATCTCCCACAGTGACCGGGAAAAGGATTTTCCCTCACGGAATAACACTTCTTTGGTCGAATGCCCAAAGGGTTATGATGGCGCTGGGGAGATCGTGAGTCGCGGCTCCCAACATCTCTGCTACTTCACGCTTCATCAAATTGCATGAAGCCCCGGTGTCCACCAAAATCCTGTGGACCCGACGATTAGAAGTGACTCCAGTGATGATAAGAGGATCATTACATGGATCAGTAACTCCTTCCTGATCGGCCGCGGTGAAGGTAATATCATCCTTGAAGGAAGAAGACCGCTCAGCTGATTCATACTTTACCAGGTGGGGGAGCGGGCGCTTTCGGGGAACTCTTCGCGCGCTGTTCTTTTTCGGTCCCTGACCAACTCATTGATTCTTACTCCTCCGGAGATAACATAAATATCTCCGGCGACCTCTCTTTCCCTAGGCACCGCCTCATTTGGAGGAGGCTGGGTGCCCATTTCAGCAGGTGGGGGAGCGGGTTGCTCTTGTCTCCCACCTTCATTCTGCGGGGCTCTACCGCCACGACCCAGTCATCCTCTCCTTCGGCCCTGGCCACGATTCTTTCGACCGTGCTGGCCTCTGTCTTGTTCGGGCGGGGGAGATCTTCAGTCCCCTGCCCGATCATTGTAGTTTCGGGGCTGGCCCCGGTTGTCTCTCCCCCTCGGCCTGTGACGATCGTCACCTTGATGGCCCCTTCTGGGAGACTCCGCCGTTTGCCCTTATGACCATTAAGATCGGGCTTCTCGTTATGCATTGCCGCTACTATCTCTCGCATTAGCGGGTATTTCAACGTCGGGTGATCGCGATTATGATGTAACTCGCAATAAACCTGATTTTCCTCCTTCGGGGGGGACATTTTCTCAGTCACAGCCGCTACTTCTCGCGGTTGCTTCTTAGAGTAAGAAACCCTATAATCACCTACAGGTTCAGAATTCCCGCTAGGCTTCCGATAACCCGCTCCCAGCGCTTCGTCCACCATAATATAATTGTTGATTTTCTGAAGGAGCTTTCCCAAGGTGGACAGTGTGATGTTCACAATGCTGGCCAAAAGGCCACACGGTCCCAGGACCTGCTGTAGAATATCAATTTTGTCTTGGAGCTCCAGCTTGATACCCCGAGCTGTTCTATTAAATTTCTCCATGAAAGATAGGAGACTCATCTTTGTCGGGATATACTTCAAGCTATATAGTTCTTGCCTACTTCGAGGCAATCCTACATTTGGAGCAAATTGCTCAGAGAAAGCAGATTTTTGAGTTGAGAAAGGCCGGCAGGTTCTTGAACCAGGTCCGGGCATCGCCTTGTAATCCAGCCGCGAAGATGCGACACTTTAGTGAATCAGAGGCCCGAACGGTCCACATTCTCAACTCAAAATTTGCGATGTGATCGATCGGATCTCCATCGCCCCGAAATGTCGGCAACCCCTCGGGGTTTCGGTAATGTCAATCGGGGACTGCCGCCCAGATCTCTTCAGAAAATAGAGCATCAAATCTCCCAGTGCGGCGGAGACACCTCCAGATTGTTGGCATGACGCCTGGGCCACATGCAGATTATGCTACCAGTCATCATCTTTGCTTCGCCTAATCGGGGCATCCATAGCCTTATCGAATAACCCAGGGTTGCGCCCAAGATCGGTCCCGCAATCCCTCTGCGTACGTAGGGTCTCGAACTCCCTGGTAAGTTCGTCAATACGCCTTTGCATCCGTTCCTGATTGGTCTCAAGAACATGAGTTGGAGCTCTAACTGCAGGAGGTGGAGTAGATTGATACATCTGCCTCCTCATCGTCACTCCGCGCCTGATAATCTCCTCTTCATTGGAGCTTCCCGCGTCAGGGTCGCTTTTGTACCATCTGCTTGCTGGAACATGGCTTGCAACAGCCGGTGGTTCTGTTCCACTCCTCTCCGACGTAACTTCTATTATCACCTTCCTGACAACAACTTCCAGGTCATGTAAAGAGAACGTTGAGGCTGGAAGGCTGCTGGGAAGCTCGTCGCTATCATTCGTCGAAGTTCCGGTTGTCATGCCTTTGATTATCCTATCACGGGTATAGACCTCAAATGGGGATTAGAAAATCGTCCCCACGGACGGCACCAAACAGTTGTTGTCTGAAAACTGGGGGTATCAACAGTCGTCCGGTTCGTTGCAAGACGAACTCGGTTTAAATTTATTTAATGTGAAGGAAAACGATTATGAATAAAAAGGAAAGGAACACATCAAATTTAGAGTGGGAAACCCCTAGAGAATTGGGAAAAAACCACTTGGCTAAGAGCTATAAAATGCCCTTAGTTGGTTCACTAATCCAAACCTTCATTACAAACATGAGATGGTTAATTAAGACAGCAAGAAAAAGGAAGAGCTCAAGAAGATACAGCAAGAGCCTAGAGGGAATCCTCTTCTCCGTTTCCGAAGTGTTCTTTTTATGTGTCTCACTAGCTGTGTGAACACTATGGTGTCGTTTTGTGCTTGTCTCATGTGGCTAGGTCAGCTTATGTAGGGCAGGAACGCCGCCATACGTGACCCTATATGGTTGCGCGGCGTTAGACTTTTCGGCTCTGCTAACTTATTATCTCCCGACCGGAAGAAGGTTCGTACAATTCTGTCATACACGCCTCTGACAGGGTTGTCGGAGGCTGTTGTCACATGCTGAGAAATATGGATGGCCCGAAGCATAGTCTGGGTGATATGGACCGATCGGTCCCATTGGAGGGAAACCCGCACAATTCTGGCCTTCAGTCCCCGATCACTAACCACGGGCTTTTGACAAGCTTTCGGGCCCATCTATCCACGTCGGGCAGCACGTCCACGGGAGTTGGATCTGAGGCCTTCAAGTTCGGCTTCTGTCACTTGGACTGGCCTAACAAGGCTTGGGCCTAACCTGGTTCGGGGTACCGGGATCCGAAGGTCTCATCAATAATAAAATGTCTATTTTAATCTTTATATTAATATATTTGTTATAGATAAATATAAATTAAATAAATATTAGAACGTTTATTGCATATACAATAAACTAATATTATATCTGATTTTTAATAATTTATTTTACAATAATGTATCGAAATATAAATTATAATTTTAGTGATATAATTTGCAAATACATAATGATTTCAATCAAAATATACTAATTTTTTTCACCAATTATGAGAGGAGATAACGTTCCCGACGGGGTCGACATCAACTTTAGGAGTGTTTTATTAATTCTCTAACTTTAATAAGAAACTAAAAAAATACAGATCCATAACAGCTTGGAAAATTGGCGTAATATTTATCAAATGAGAATAGAATTGGTTAGAGTTTAATTTCAAGAAATTAAATTAACTTTAAAAAATAATCTTAAAATTTATCAAACCAATGTAGATTGACCATACATATCAAGATATGGTCATATGACTATCAAAAATCCATGTAAGATCACCGTAATTGTCTAGATTGTTTTGTAGATGAAAATAATTATACCGCAGTAACCACCGTAGAATCAAACCACATTTAATTGTGTAACAATATTTATTTTTTGTTAATGCTTTTGCATAAAATTAATGATATTTATATTGTAATACTTCAGGTAAAGCAATATTTAATTAATTTTTAATTTTAAAATATATTTAGAATTATATATATATATATATATTATGAATATACATTATATTGCATATAGTTAATTGTCCAAAAACAATGGATGATGTCATACGAGTCCACGTGGAGTTTTATCCAGTTATAGTAGAAAGTGTTGGGCCTAGGCCCAATATAGTCTAATAGATGAAAATGTTGAAGGCCCAAACTATACTCTGTAAGGTTTGCCGTCAGAGTTCACCAACGCCTTAAAACCGGCGACCGTGACCAGCAGAGATATCCTGAACGACGCGGCCGGGAGATATGGCGACGACGGAGTTAGTTCGCCCAGACTCTCAGAACTTTAAACTAAGAGAGCTTTTGAATGAGGTCCAGAATGATTGCACCCAGCAGGATGCTTCAACCATCAACGAGATGTTTTCGTCTATTAGAGAAGCAATCAATACGATACCTGACGATATTCATGTATTTTCTTGGGAACTCTTTAATGAATGATTTTTTCATTTGGAATTTATGTATTGACTTGACTTCTGGAACGTTGACAGGTTACTGCAGATGTTGCTCCGGGTTTTGTTCGTGATGTTGGGGCGGATAAGGTGGACTTCAAATTCCGGAGACCCAGTTCTTTGGAAATTGGAGGAAGTTACTCATTTAAGTGTGTTGCTAGGCCGAATGTAAATGTTGACATCTTTTTTAGGCTGCCTAAGGTAGTTTCCGAGCATTACACCCGAAAGTGAAAAATCCTTATGCGAATATGGTCAATTTATTGCATTACTGATGATGAAGATGTTATTTTTATGTCTGTGCATGTCTAACGCTAAATTGATTATTTCATTGACAGGAATGCTTCCATGAAAAAGACTATTTAAATCACCGCTACCATGCCAAAAGATTTCTCTATCTATGCATAATCAAGAAATATTTGAAATCTTCTTCTTTAGTGAAAGATGTTAGATGGTTAGCTTTCAATAATGAGGCACGCAAACCTGTTCTGGTTGTTCATCCAGGTCTTTTTTTACAGAGAATGGATTCTTCCTTTTTATGTGTGTGTGTGTGTGTGTGTCATGTTTCTTTAACTTACATTGTACTTAAATTTTCAGACAAAAGGTTATCCGATGGCACTGAATTTTACCTTAAAATAATCCCGACTGCTTCATCTTTGTTTGCTGCATCTAAATTGAATTTGGGGAGGAACAATGTCCGTGCGGTCAGTGAAGGTATTACAATTCCTCTGAATATTACGGAAATTTACTGTTTCAGCTAATTGATTAAAAATAATAGACTGATATGTATTCGGTCTTCATACAGCAACACCGAAGTACAACAGCAGCATTTTAGAGGATATGTTTATAGAGGATGCTGCAGAGATCATTAGAAGAACATTTTCGGGAAACAGAGAACTGGTCGAGGCTTTGCTACTCCTAAAAGTATGACTTACAAAATGTTCCCTATTTGTCAAATTTTATGGAATCTGTTTCTTCATTGAGCGTATCTGCTGTGTGATGTTGTAGGTTTGGAGTCAAAAGAATTTCCTTTATGTTCATGACTGCCTGAATGGATTTCTGATCAGTCTAATTATGGCCTACCTTGCATCCAGTTCTGGAAAATATCGTATCGGTAGCTCCATGAACACTATGCAAATGTTTCGCATCACATTGGACTTTATTGGTATGTATGAGTTTCATGCTCTGTATGAACACTTGTAACATGTAACTACCGCAAGTATCAAGTATGCAAAGAGCATATCCATTGTAGATATCATTACTTTTTTTAAGATTGCATTTTGCATTGCTTTACAATACTTAGCCCATGAAAGTTCTTTAAAAATGAGATGGATCCAATGGAGCATGATAGGTTAGATAGTTGGTCAAATCATAACAACTTTCTCTCCTGAAATGATCCTAGCAAACTATTTTCATTCGTTTGAAATATACCTATTACCATTTGCAGCTAATTCCAAGGTATGGGACAATGGAATCTTCTTTAAATCTGAAGGTGAAAGAAGTATTTCGAAAACGGTACTTTTACTAGCCTTTCTTTTCCTTCTTATTTTGTTTATGTTGATTACCCACCACGTGCACTCTGTGCATTTTTTATACATTTGTTAATATGGCTCTGTTGATATGATATTTGACGATATTCCTGAACTTGAGATTGCTGCCTTTTGTCGTCATTCTAAGATGAGGCTGCTTTCTTTCAAAATTGGGCGCATTTGTTACCTGCTCTTGTAATAAAGTTCTGTTTTTTATGTTTCAGTCTACTCATTTGTGGTTTTTCATAGAAGACCCTGTTGTCATGTGCAAACATTTGCTCTTCTATTTTTGTGTTATATTTTTTGCTTTGATTTGCAGGATAAAATAGCCAAGTTACAGTTATTTCCTGTTGTAATTTGTGGTTCATTTACTGAATACAATATGGCTTTTCGAATGTCAACTAATGGATTCCATGAGGTAAGGCATTTAGATTTTTTAATTTTACAGTGAGTCTGACGTATATATTGGTTTTGCGTCCGTGAACTTATCGAAATATTCTTTGGATTATCTACTTAAAGCTACGAGATGCAGCAACATTGGCTCTTAACTGCATGGCGAAATGCAAGGATGAAGGATTTGATGAAAATTTTCTGTCCAGGATAGATTATCTTGCCAAGTATGACTACTGCATAAGGTACTGGAATCTTTCGAATGCATTATTAATATAGTGCTTAATAAGTATCCTCTAGGACTTTAGTACCTGGTATTTTGCTCCTATAAGAATCCCATTTGATAGATGAGTCTCAAGATTCTCACATACTTTCGGGGTTGCATGATGTTCAGATTTCTATGTCCCTTGCATCTAGTTAATGCATTTAGAGTGCACACTCACAGATGAGCCTATAGCCCGTATAGATCTTACACCTGTTGATTTTCCCTCAGTAAACATAATCTATCATACTGATTTTACTTTGATTACTTTCTCTTGGGATGTCTTTACATTATATGATTAAGTCCCTCATTTAGAAGCTTAAGAATGATGACAGAGGGTTATTTACTTCAAACTATTTATATATCCTATTTAGTAAATTTTGAATTCTTATATGTTAATAACCTAACAAAAGTATTGCGCCCTCTCAAATGGAGTTTTTTCTTTCCTCAATTAATCAGTATGAAGATGCATTTTTTATTCATTTGATTTGTCTCACCCCTTTATTACCACTGGCATTTTAGATTGAACTTAAAAGACAAGCATGATTTCCGCACTTCGGGTTTTTGTACCGATGATGAATCTTGGAGGTCTTATGAGAAGAAGGTACAATGCATAATAGATCAAGCATTGAGAGGGAGAATTAAGCTTGTCCGAGTAACCTGGAGAAATACTTCTTTATGCTCCAATTTTGAGAATGTATGTCTTTCATAAACTCAAAATCGTTGTGAGTTTAGCATCTTAATGATGTTTTTTCAATAGGGCTTCTCAATGTTGGACGAGGAGCCTTTGTTTATTTGTATCACAATTGGATCTGTGGAGGAAGCCTTCAAACAAACTGTCATGGGTCCAAGCCCTGAAAACAAAGATAAGGTTATTTTATTTTAGTTTCATATACATTGTCTTGGAGTGTTTTTTTGAATGAAAGGTGTTGTTTGTACTCTGTATTATTTCTTATGCCTTAATTATTTTGTTGTAGGCTCTAGATTTTAGGAGGTTCTGGGGAGATAAAGCTTCACTAAGATGGTTCCGTGATGGAAGAATTGCTGAAGTTGCTGGTATGAATTTTGCATGTCTTCTAGATTCTGCGATAAGTAGTAACTGTGCTGTTATGCTCTTCATTGTTGCAGTCTGGGAGCATGATGAATGGGAAAAACACCTCATAATAAAAGAAATTATTGAACATGTTCTTGTTCATCACCTATCCCTTCCAAAACAAAATATCCTTTCTGTAGTTGATCAACTTGATTTTGTGCTTAGTCATGGAAAAAGAGGTAATGTTGCTATAGAAGTTTTATTTTTATTTGTTTAATTCTAAAGCAATGGCACAGTACAAGACATTGAGCTGTTGCAATGTGTTTCAGATCCTATATCAAATTATACGATTATGTTAAAGGCATATGATGACCTGGCTAATCATTTGCGTCTTATCGATGACATTCCCTTGAAGATTTCCAGTGTTCAGCCTCTGGATTCAGGTGCCCATTTTACTTAAATACCCATCGCAAGCAGCTGTGCTGAGAGCATTCATCTTAAAGATTAGTAAAAAGAAAAGAATTATGTACTATACTACTGTATATCTAATACAAGAGAATTAAAAATAATATTACTCGAGAAAACACATAGTTAAAGGAACTCAACTTTCTATAGTTTTATTAGTGCCCTGCTTTGTCTTACTAAGATGTAAATGCATTGCTAACATTTTCATGCTTACCACTATTCCAGCTTTCAGGTTGACATCTGTGCTCCCCCCAGTGCCCAACCCAATAGCAAATAAAGCAACCGGGTTCCTAAAACTGAAGAGGCCTCCACCAACTTGCGTACAACCCCTGGAAGTAATGCTTCAGGTAAGAACGACTAGAAATGTGTGATTTCTTATTTTCATTCCTTGATCATGGTTATGCCATTTCACCAACAGTTGGAAGGGTCTGGACTCTGGCCAATGGATGAACTTGCCATAGAGAAAACTAAATCAGCATTCCTTCTGAAAATTGCAGAAAGGTTAGTTCTTTTTGGGTCAAAGTAATATAGTACAGAATAAGTATTATCAGATTTTTCTTCCTATAAGCCTTCAAAACAAATGGGGGATTGCATGTACCGCTTCTGAGGAGGATGTACATATTTTTGTATCTGGATATGCATTTCGTCTAAAGATATTGCATACAAGGGGTTTGAGCCTTGTGAAGGGTGAAGGTACGGTCACTCTTTTGTATGCCTTGTGCACTGTTCTCTGGTGTTGAGGCTGTCTAAAATCCTGTAGTTTGAAGTCAGTAAATCATGCCAGATTCATTTGAACAGAAAATGCTATGATGAAGCACGTTCCATCTTCAGACAGAAAGTTGTTTCGCCGTGGTCAACATTCTAGCATGTTGAATGGTTTTCGAGGTCGTTATCCTATATATGGACCGGTTGTACGGTTAGTGTTTAACTTTCTTTGTGGTTCCTTCTAGATTAGGGATCTAAGTTTTGACAAGAGAATTTTTCAATCTGAAGGCTTGCAAAACGCTGGGTTGCTGCTCATCTATTCTCAACCATATTGACAGAAGAGGCTATTGAGCTGTTGGTAGCACATTTGTTTTTGAAGCCTTTGCCATTCCGATCCCCTTGTTCTCGGATAACTGGATTCATAAGGTTAATTTTATTTTCTGCTCCATCGCCCTTCTTTTAGCCTTAATTGGAAAGTATTTACCTGTGCTTTTTTTGTTTTTCCATTCAATTCCTCTTTTTCACAAGATGCTTCATATAGTGACTTTGCTACTGAGCTTTTTCAAAGTTTGTAAGGCTTTTCCCTGCACTGCTTTCTGTTGTCAAAATATTTTAATCGTGATTTACACTCTAATTTTTTTTAAGTGTATTCTTCTCTTAGCTGTATATTGTGTTTCGCCCTCTCATGTTGAACAAAATATAACTATTCTTGCATTCCCTTGAATGTGTGTGTAATATTAACTATATGTTTCAGATTCCTGAGGTTATTGTCAGAATATGATTGGAGTTTTTCCCCCCTTATTGTCGACATTAATGGTGATTTTACTCCAGCTGATGATAAGGAAATCAACGTATGTTATTCAACTCAAATGCATCTCATCATTCTTTATAGACAAAGAATGGTATACGAAACTTTCAAACTAATGAAACTCTGCAATTCCACATTTTGTAGGATAGGTTCCTTTCCAACCGAAAGGAATTTGGAGACAATGTGCTGACTTTAAAGCCTGCTATGTATTTGGCGACTAATTATGACAAGGAATCTGAAGCTTGGACAAACGAAACACCTACAGCATCAGTGAGTGTCTTAACGGAAAACTCTTTATATCCACTAGATGAAAACTCGTTTTCATCTAGCCGTGTCCTGATTGGATTATGATTATTTGCTAAACGTTTAATTCCATTTTCCCTTACAAAGCTTTCATTTAGTTAGTGCTTATTATACTATGACACTAAACTGAATGATGCATATGTCAGGATCTTAAGAGATTGGCAGCATATGCTATGAGCACAGCTAATTTTTTGACTGATATCATAATGAAAAATCAAGCGGATCCTCACACATGGGAGGTGAGTAAACAATTGATTTCATGTCTTATTACTGCTTATATTTTTTTCACTGAAGATATAAGTTTTGCAATCATGTAGCGCATTTTCCGCACGCCCCTCAGCAATTACAATGCTGTCATTCTTCTACATAGAGACAAGCTGGCCTATTCAGAGTGTCTCCTCTTCCCATCCGAAGTGAAGCAAGGTCTTACACACTTGACACATTACCCCTAAATATGTTAATCTGCCTTCCAACTCAATTTTCTCCAAATACAGGGAAACGAGTTGTGAAAGGAAAACCTGGTAAATCATTTCAGCCGCTTTTATTGCAAGGAAACGTGATAGAAAACCAAGAGCATCTGAAGAGTAAGTTAATGGTCGGCTTTGATCCTATAAGATGCTATGTCAAGGACATTGAGGCAAGTCACAAGATAGATATATTTGCATAAACTATTTTTCCTTCTTTCATAACTTCGCTGCTTTCTTATGGACAGAAAGAGTTCGGTGAGACATTCAAGGTATGGTATGACTCTTATGGAGGTGATGCAATTGGTCTCACAACTAGAATCCCAGATTCAAAGGTAAAAAAGGAGGGTTTTTCACCACTTGTAGACGCTAACGACCTTCTTCTGGTTTCAGAAACGGGGAAGAGATTTTACTATAAACCAGGACGATCTACTTGATGCTTTGAAAGAAGTAGCCCAGCTAGGAAAGGGACTTGTAGACAGCGTACATCTTCTCAAAGTTCCAAAACTTTGCAGTTGAGTTTTGAATGCTTCAATTTTGTAGTGTTAGAGCTTCCAATGCCCTTCATCATTGAGGCTAATACATGAGAAAGTATCAGGAGAGGTATCCGAAGCAAGCATAATTTAAGCTTGATATGTTGGTGCCATCATTGCAAGACAGTATTTCCATTGATATTTAACAAGTTTCTAGATGCACATTCTTAGGAACGAACATGAAATCTTCGCCATTTTGTGGGATATGAAATTATTTTATTGGGTTCTGAAGCATTCTTTTTTGAGAAATTGCAGATTGTCATCAAAATGAACTGGCAATAGCAATGAAAACGTAGTCTTGCTACATGATTCTTCCTTAAGGGAAGAATTATGACCATAACTTTAATGTTTTTCCTTGATGTCTTGAATGACCTTCTTTGCAGCGTTTCGTCCAGGTGCCCCCATAACTCCGCCTCCAGGGTGAGCCCCGCTGCCACAAAGATACAGCCCCTTCACCAGAGTTCTGTAGTTCGACCTGCATCAGTGACTTGATCATTGCTAACTTTCTGGGGAATCATAATATGAGATGTATGAGAATTACCATCCCTTCACAGGCCGCATGAGAAACAGTGAGTCTAACCCCATGGCACCATGGAAAATGTTCCCACCTGTGAAAAAAAGGGTAAAAGCATGGTATTTCTGAAAGTTTTGCAATGTAACAGGGGAAAACCATTCAGATCTTCATGAAAATGCAGGCTAAATGTGATTTGGTTAAGTTCCATGTACCTGTCAAACCAATTACTCTTTCAAGATCTGGTGGAGTCAGCATATCGTAGTCAATAACCGAAGAACTGAAGCCAGGGGCATACTCCTCAATCAAACCAAAGCATCTTTGAGCAAATGAATTCTATTACAACCTTCAAGCAGAATTCAGAATAGGTAAAACAGGTACATGTAGCTCCAAATGCACTCACTCTGTACTCAGAATCTTCCCAGCTACCGTCACTCGGCTTATAAGGAGTGTACTGAATAAATAGGTTTATCACATGCTTCCCTACACAGAAACTCCAAAATAAGCTAGGCTGAGAATCACTCAAAATTATCAGCTTATTTAGTTCCTGCAGAAAGTTTACCAGGAGGTGATATAGTTTTGTCTACAACTGAGGGAATTGTCATCTCAATTATAGGTCTTCTTGACGGTATCCCATTTATCGAATCCTTACAAGCAGACTCAATCTGCTCCATGCTATTCATTCAACACAGCCATCACATTCAGTTTACTTCATGGAAGAAGTTTAAAGATTTATTGTCTTGTATCTTTCTAGTTCAACAAAAGTACCTCTCTGAACCTATATGAATTGTGCCCATATGCTGAGGACCCAAAGCCGAATTTTTTAACTTCTCGCAGCATTGAAATTGAGGCAAACTTTCAACAGCTAAATTTATCTTGGTTGTTGCCTGCCAAACAAAACATCTTACAGCATTAAAGTTACAAAGTTGATTGTGAAATGAAGCTGATATTCAATTGGGAGACTTACAGAGCTATAATCACAGTTCTCAACAGCACTAACAAAATCATCGGAAAGCATATCACGGGGGACGAGTTCCTACGTAAATGTAGCATCATTACAGTGAAAAATAACGACTGCTCTGTAAGAAAAGTATTTCAACTATGCTGCAGTAATAGGAGAAAACTCACCATGAATGTTTTGTGGGGTGTTGCATTGGACAATACAACCGAAGAGCAAACTTCAGTCCCATCAGCCAGCAAAACCTGAACACACCATTTCATGTAAAAAGTATTGATAAATAGATTTAAGGCAATAATGATCAAATGTAGAACTCAAGCAGGAAAACTCACCCCAGAAGCTCGGCCTGAGTCGTCGATCAACAATTTTGAAACCTATAGTATATTAAGATCACTAATAAATTTGGTAATAAGAGAAGCAGGGAATTCTATTTCATTACTTGTGCATCTGTCACAATGGTAGCACCAGCTTCTTTGGCAGCCCTGCTGATGGCCGAAGAAACAGAGCCCATCCCACCTTCGACGTACCTGAAATTCATCTGGATGAGGCTCCAAGTTTCATACCATTTCTATATGTTTACAGCGTCATCGTTAGTAAAAAAGCACATCTACAAAGAAAAATGTTATTAAGTATACTTACGACCAAATCCCACGATCACCATCCGTCTCTCCCATTACATGATGCAACAAGACATAACCACTACCAGGTGTAGTTACAGTTCCCTGTAATAAAAATATGTAGGTTGTTGGAATCAGATTCATAAGGAAGAACACATTTGTTGCAAATCAAAAATAAGAAAAAGATAAGCTCTTTGTGTTCTCTATTACTACCTCGTATCAGAATCAAATCGTGATACTATTAGATGAAAGAACAAGAAATCAATAAACGATCTTGGAATGTCAAAGCTCAATAACATACCGTTGTCCCAATAACTGCATCTGTTGCTAGAGTTGCCTTCAGGACATCTGTCTATGGAGAAAATAAAATCAGTGAAATGGCGTCTACTGAAAGGCAGGGTGCATATAATCATGAATACCTCAAACCAGTTGTTTAAAACCTTCGATGCTGGGGAAAGCAAGAGGTCCATAAAATCACTGTATGTTGATAAAAGGGCAAAGATTTCAGCTCACTCAGAAATTGCTGTTAAACTACAACAATATAGGAGAATGAAGCACTAAAAATAAAGACTTTACTCTTACACTAGCTCCTTTTGTCCCAAGGTCGCTGATCGTCGAAGAAAATCAGCCCAGAAAATTGATTTCTGTAAATTATCTTTCATGCGGAAATTGAATGACGATGAATCTGGAGATTTTTCGGGAGGCGATGAATCTACAAGTGGATCCATGAATTTTGAAAAGCTCTCCAACAGATTCACGTACCTATGAAAAACAGAGATAAAGGCACGACATCATTGCAGATTCAGAAAGTGCATCGTTAAGCGCATTTATACCTTGGGTAAGCCTCGGCATCCTTGTTGGAGAACTTGGAAATCTCCGAAAAGTTCAGTTCGCTGTCATTTCCAAGCAGAAGGTAACGTCCGTCGAGACACGGTGTAAACGACGAGGGACTCCTCTTCAACATTTTTAGTCCATGTTTCGCTAACTCGAGCTCCCTGGATTTCGAAAGAAACCATTGTCACTCCACCGACAAGAACAAAACTTGTTGAAGATTGAAGCATGAGTAAATAATAACTTGATGACTGCCGGCCTTAGGAGGCTCTGGAGATAGCTACAGCGGGAAAACTTGAACCCAGGAACGAGTTCCTCTGTAACAGCGGCACCGCCGATGATATGACGTCGCTCAAGAACCGCCACTGAATGTCCAGCCTGGGCGAGGTAGGCGGCGGCGGTAAGGCCATTGTGACCACCGCCGATGATGAGAGCATCCCATTTCTTCTCGGTTAAACAGCGTCTAACCCTTGCCGACAACATCGTGTCGGTAACTATCACTCGTTTGCCGGTCATACTTCACATTCCTCACAAACGTTCAGGCGGTCTCTGGTCATGTTAGGACATCACGTGCCCGTCCTCAGTGGGCCACCTCTGGTTCGGCCGATAAACCAGAAACAATTAGATATTATAATCGTGAATGTTTATTATAATATACTGATGGCAATTTTCATTATCGTCAAAATCATGGTTCTCACTCTTATATAATATTTTATCTTTTATTAACATTATTTTTTCCATTCTCTTTTACTTACATTATTTTAAATAAAATTAATTATATATATTTTAATCTTATTTATCTAATTAAATACAAAAATTAAATATTTAACTTATATCATAAATATATATATTCAAAACATTAAAATTAGTTATTAAAATATTTTATAATAAAATGTTATATTAAAATACAATTTTAGATTAAAATAAAATATTATAAATTTATAAAAATATTCAATACAATTATTCGTAAAATTCAGTCTAAATATGATCTAAGAGCCTTCAAACGTTGAAAAACAACTTTATCCCGATAAATGCGCATCATATCATAATATCATTGAAGATTAGAGTATATTCTATGTTTCATTGCATCTACACTCATAGGATGATTGACATTGTCATAATCCGATGTGACGTTTTAATCTGTAATATATGTATCTCTTTCGTCCTCTACAATCATATTGTGAAGAATAATACAACTATACATAATATCAGCAAGGGTTTGCCGATCCCAAGCACGCGTGGATCCTGCTAATATTGCAAATCGAAATTGGAGAATTCTGAATACTCTTTCTATTTCTTTTCTTGTCGCATCCTGGTGAGCAGTAAACGCTCTTGCTTTGCGATCTTGTGGTAGCGAAATTGATTTGACGAAAATAGGTCACTCATTATTTGTAGGAGCACGACTTTTTTGTATTTCCTGCAAAATAGGTGATTTATTAAGCACATTTAAATCATTATTTGAACCAGACATCCCTAAGAATGCATGACATATCCAAGTGTCCCTCAGATACAATCTCTTCGAGCATAAAAGTAGACTTCGAATGGTATTCTCTTTGAAATTGATCATTCAACGTATTTGGGCAATTCTTTCACTTCCAATGCATACAATATATACTTTTCAATATACCGGGAAATCAACGGTTATCAGCCCACTGTAGTAGCCGATGCAATTCATGGGTGTAAGGCGTCGAAAATATTCATCACCAAAAACTTCACATACTTTACTAACAAAAGCTTATAAGCAAACAATTGATATATTTTTACATATTTGAACGTACTCATCAACTTGATGGGTAAAACTATCATATGCTAACATTCAAATGGTCGTTGTACATTTCTGGTGAGTTGTCAACTATGTGCGGCCAACAGCATCTCGAGACAGTTGAAAGTAGGGATCATGAGCTGCAAAACTCGTGATGACCCGCTCAAACACATGCTACTTCATTCGAAAACGTCGGCAAAAGAGCTCCGATGAGTACGTTAAGAAATCACAGAATAATCAACAAGAAGGCGTGCATTTCCAGCTTCACGACCGCATTCGATATAACGTCATTTTCGAGCTTGACGACGTGGTGGTATTTCAAGTTCGGTTTCATTTAAGAAGTCAATATCCTCGAGACAATCTAACAACAATTGAGCCACTTCACTAGAAAATGTTATATTATCGACAGTAATATGAATGGATTTGTCACTAATAGAACTCATGGCCAAACGGTATGAATGGTGAATGATTTCATGTCATTTCGTTCAAAAAAATTGTTTCTAGTATCTTATGAGAACTTCACTAAATTATAGTAAATATGTATATTTATAGACACTTACAACACAAATATTTCAATAGAATAATAGTTAAATTAGAATAAAAATAAATACAATTATTAGACTTTGGACAAATGTGAAAGTGAAATATCAATGTCATGATCTTCTTGATAATGGTGAGATTCAAATTCAAATTCGTAAACTACAAAAACACACATATTTAATAGAATAATAGTCAAATTAGAATAAACAATTGACAATATTATTACACTTTGGACAAAAGCAAAAATAAAAGATCAATTTCATGATGTTCTTGATAATGATGAAATTCAAATTCAAATTAGTAAACAAAAAAAATTAATAAATTAGATTTAGAAAACATATTTATTATATAATTAAAATTAAAAAATTAATTACAAATAATAATAAAAATAATGGTACAAGGATAGAGAATTTCTCTCTCCTTAGAGCGTGGCCAAGGCACGCAAGAGTGGATGCTAAACAATGGTTTGACCGTCATGTTGGCGATCAACTTTCGGCTTGAGATCGTATTTCCAAATTGTCTCAGATATCAATGCAAAAGGTCTAACAGTATAATACGGTATATATCAATAAACCTTATGGGATCCATCATATACGTCTGATTTAATTTTTTTTCTTCTAATTTTACATTTTAGAACTTATTTAGAATGTAATAATTACCATTAATCATATTTTTTGTAACATTAATTTTCTTAAATATTATCTTTTCATTATGTTATTTTACATTTGATCATCAAATATATAATTTATTAAATTTTAAATATATTATCTAAAGAACTTGTGGTATACTTTGCATCATATCAATAAAAAAATATCTCAATAATATAGCAAATAATAGTTATAGGATAAGTGTTAGGTTGTCCACTTTGCAACATGAGAATTATTATAAGTAAAATATTTAACTAATGATTATCACTTGTCATTATAAATATCATAAACAAGGGAAATGCATAGCAAGAACCGTTTAGGAGCATGTTTTACGTTATATTTATTATTATCATTTATAGTTTCTAGCTAGTGTTGAATTAGTGATATTATGATCTCTCATCTGTAGTAGGTGGATAATATTCACCCTCTCGTTATAAATCGGCAAAATAGAAGAAATATGAGCAACAACTCAAACAATTCTAGTGAGATAATCATTTTTTTGAATTCGAATAATTTATGTTCGCGTTCATATTTTTTGTTTTAAATTTTATATTTTAAAGTGTACGATTTTGACATGAATTCGCCGTATGAGACACATAAAACTGATGAAGAACAAATGACATCACACATTTTTTAAGAATCAAGTAGTTCCGGATTTCCAATTTGGTCATTACATGAATATCAACATTATGATATTTAGGATTATGAAAGACGTTATTTGAATCTTATTCCTCCATTTACTCAGTCCTATAACAAATCAAATAATGATAAATTTTAGTTTTTTTTGTTGTTGTAATATATTTTTTTATCATTTAATTATTTGGGATTAGTTTGTGATAAATGGTATTTTAATAAAATAATATAGATAGATAGATGGTTCACATTACAAGAAATATAATAATAAGAGTCGTTTGAATACAAATTTAGTGTCTAACATAGAAGGTTATTCTCGATTTTTATTTAGTTTATTTATGTTGCATATGTTTTTTTTCAATTCTAAATTAAAGTATATTATTATGATTTGGTAGCCGAATATTTTCAGGCATTCTAAAATCATGCTGAAAATATTAATATGGAAGGGATTAGGATGGAAAAAACAAATTATAATTTAAGTATTTTATTTAATTTTATTAACTATATGTATATATTGTACATATTATTTATCGTATATGCATAAGACACATCGAGTTCAGCATGAATGCTTCATGATGACATCAATGATGACAGTGGCTTAGCTCCTTCAACTACTCGATATCAGAGTATGATGATGTTGATTTGGTCATGATGGGAATGAAGAACACACATCTGAGCAACATAATATTCAAGTATCATTTAGAACAACCTTTAGATCACACAGTAAATCGATAATGGGGAATTCTTCATTTGAAAAAATTCCAAATTTGTCTTATGGCGATTATGATGATGGTCATTCCGAACCTTGGAAAATCACACCTACATGGGTATGACGAGAGACCCTCGGATCGTGTCATTTATGTATACCCAACACAGAGATTTTATCAGACTATTTTTTACGAATGTAACATGAATATCTCTTATTTTACAACCAAAGTTGAAGACATGTGTGAAGATTCTATCGACATTCATGTTTCCCCCACATACTACGATTCTAAAACCATGCAATTGGTAGTTGGTTATTTATTTATGACCAAAAGTGAACTTAAAGATGATATGACAAAGTACTCAATAAAAATTATTAATCGCGAATTTTATGTCAATCACAGTAGTCGTACAGATTATAATGTATTGTATCATTCTGCGCCAGGTGAGTGTATTTGGAGAATAAAGGCATGATATCATACAAACGATGTTTAATGGATTACTACCACATTCGTAGCAACTCATACTTGTATTGATATAAGAAATAATGTTTAAAAGTATGTTAACATGACAAAAGATTGGATTTCACAACAATTAATTGCACTTGTTTTAGGGAGCCCAAATTATAAGACAATTGATGCGCAAACGTACATACTCAATGTATAAAATCATATAATTTCATACCCTATGACATAGTCAATTGTTGATGAGCGCTTGATAAGGTATATGCCACATGAGAATCTTCGTAGATCTTCGTAGATACCTCCAGGAAATCCAACAACAGAATCTAGGTACAATTGTTGATTGACACCACGAGCGTGATGCGCATGGCAGAAACTTATCGTGTTTTGTATTATAGCGTTTTTGTCCTTCCATTGCTACATTTCGTCATTGTCGTCCAGTACTATCTATCGATGGAACACACCTTTACGAAATGTACAATTACAAATTATTGATAGTAGTATCCTTAGACGGTTTAGATCATATCCTTCCAATTGCTTTTGCAATAGTTGATGAAGTGAGTGTCGAAGTCGTTGTATGGTTTACGCGTGGTCGTCCACGTATTTGCCTAATTACAAATCGAGGATCATGTTTCCTTACCGCCATGTCGAGATTACATTATTTTCGATAACTCTTGGCTATAATCGTTTTTGTCTTAGACATATAAGCAATATGTTAGAAAAAAAACATAAGAAGAAACTTCAATTCTAAATATTTGGAAACTTGAACTACATATTATGTACCTGAACTTAATCAACTGATGGCTGCTATTCGGAAATGGAGCTTAGGAGCATTCAAGTACTTGACTGATACCAAAAGAAAAGTTGACACTTGCACACAATGTTGGTGTGAGTTACTTACATTGTTACTCTATGTTATTTATTAAATATGTATATGGGTTGTTGAAATAATCTAATGAGAATTTTATGAAGGTATGGTGTGATGACAACGAATCATGCTGAGTGTATGAACAATGTATTTAAAGGAACTCGAAGGCTTCCAATTACATTTTTGGTTCGGGTATAATGTGAACATAACTTGTAAAATTATATCTAAATCTAATATTTTTAGAATAAATGTGTGTACATGTGTCATTTAAAAAATTCAAACTATATTTTGATAAGTACTCGAATGAGATGATTGAAGACTTGAAGATGCAATGATATTTGTAGTATAAGAATGTGATTAATATATACATTTAAGATGAACGTAAAAAACACGTTCTACGACCTGTAAAATTTGACAAACGAAGACTGATTGCATCATTTAATACTAGTAGTCCTTCATCCGTTGGAAACCCAACAATACACATTGTTGATATCTATGCCTTGACTTGCACTTGTGGGCCATGAATTGCTTTAAAAAATCCATGTGCACATGCTCAAATGGTATGTGTTTGTCAATTTTAATTTCGTAAATGAATCTTTGAATTGCATATATTTTTTATATTGGTGAATTACTTATTATATAGTTATGCACCGTCTTTGAAAAGGAATGTAGTTTATATGTCGACGAGATATACACTCTTCGTACCATAGAACAAATGTACTCGTATCCATTTCATCCCGTACGAGATCCTATATATTGGGATCATCCGCTATTTCCATTGTATGCTGATGAGGGGTGTCGTCGCCGCAAACAGCGTGGAATACATAGAACCACCCGCTTTCTGATGGGTATGGATCGTGTCCGTGGTAGAAGAGTTAGTCATTCTAGAAATGAAAGAGATTGAAATAATCGAACTGATGAGCCCTCTACAATGCACTTATCTAATCTATCACCATAGAACCTTCTCGTCGATCAATTTAGCAAATGATTAGACAAACTTTTACTCCGAAAAGAAATTCACATTCATAATGTGGTAAATTTGGATGTGTCAAATGAAGTGTACTAATAATAATTTTTAGTGTTATTTCAATATAAAAGGAAATAATTTAATGAAATTAAAAAAAAATAAGAAACATAATCTTTTTAATTAACATCAATTGACATTAGAAATTAGTAAATTACCAAACAAAAAATGACATATTTAATTTTAATCATATTTTTAGCATCGTATTTTCAAAATGTAAACCAGCTAAATGAACAAAAAACAATATTTAAAAAGTTATGTTCAAAATTATGAGTAAAAATTTAAATTTATTGAAGCAATTAGAACCGGAATAAGAATAAATACTTCAATTTTATAACAGTAAACAAATATTAAATTATAATTAGTTAATAGGTCTCGTCAAATATAATATATATGTATTATTATATTAAATTTAATTGAAAAAACTGAAAAAGTTATTAAATGGTAAACAAATAACTTTTTTGTATCAAATAATTTTATTTAATATTCAATATTTAATGAATAAAGAATTAATTCACACTGTATATTGGGTCTGACCTAATCTAATCACTGGTCATGCGTAGAGGTGGACATGAGCTAGTCCAATTCACTGGTTCGATCAAACTCGCATAAACGGGTTAACCCGGGGGTTAACCCGTAGGGTGGTCCATCAAATATTAGTTAGCAGGTTATGTCACGAAATTCAATCCGTCAACCCGTACGAGTCAGTGAATTGAAATGGACCAAAAAAAAAATTAAAAAACAATTTAGGGTTTAATTGTTGTTTTTTAGTTTACGTTATTTGTTTAGAGTTTAGGTTATGTAACTCGTTTACGAGTTGGACCGCATTTTCAACCTGTTGGGTTAACCTATTGACGGATCAAGAAAATTGCTCTTCCCATTGGATCAACTAGTATGGATTTACGGATTCAATTGATTCGATCCATAACCCATTGGACTAGACCCGTAACCATCTCTAGTCATGCGAGTTAAATATTGAATCATATAAGACCTTCCTCCCGTTTGGGCGCCCATGTGTCAACTACATCATGTTTCCTTGAGGAAAAATAGTTGATACACTTTTATTTTAAAAAGATTTGAAATAATTTTTTAAAAATAAATTTTATAATTTGAAATTTATAATTTTAAAATTCGAAATATTTTAAAAAATTTGAAATTTATATTTTAAATTTTGAAATATTTTGAAAAATTAAGAGATTTATCAATTTTAAAACAATTATAAGGTGTACGAAAACGATAGATTTATTAATTTTAATCGATTCGATTATCTAACTTTTAATTGTGCTTTTAGTTAATAAAAATCAAATTAGCTAGTCGTCAATTTTATTCTATTTAGATTATCAATGGTTTTATTCGATAAATTATTTAATTTTTTAAGATCAATTACGCTTTTAGTTTAGAAAATGCAGTGATTAACTATAATACTAAAACATTTCATATTCATCAAATCCACAACTATCCATTTAACAATTTTACAATAAAAATATCATTATAAATAATTAGTATTAGTAATTAGAATTATATATAAAAAATGAATATTAATATTATAAGTCTACGGACATATGATTATACGTATAAGAAGAAAGTTAATTAGAATAATAATTTATACAAAAAGAAAATTGATGTAAAAAAGAAAATGAAGTTTCTGGAAATGGTTGTGATCACCTAATGCTTTAAACAACGGGAAAGAGGCCTTATTGAAAGTTATATTGGGCCGACTGTTTAATGATAACTTTTGGAAAAAAGAGATTTAGCGCGGTTTTTGAAATTCTTCGTTCCCGTCGGGAATGCCTCTGCAAATGGAAGTAAATTCTTTGGAACAGCTCTGTAGATTTGTGAGTAATGACCTATTCATATGATTGATTCTTGAATAAATGATTTCTTAGTTTCGGATTTTCGTTTTGTTGTAGTTGATTTCTTGTGCGTTTCGGAGATGCGTCTTGTTGGGCAATATCTGCCGATTGTCAGTTTCTCTCGAGCCTGTTTCAGTTTCGATGATTAAAATATCAGGTAATGACCATATAATATTCTCGTTTTTACTATGTTTTACTACCGCGAGGTAATTGTGCTATTTTCTGATACTGCCATCCCTTCTATTTTCTGTTTGTTCAGTTTCTGATACTGGCGTCGGGACTAATCTTGAGGAGTTTCACGATCTGAAATTCCAGAAGGAAATGGTGTTGAGTGATAAATGGGGTTAGTATAATTATCGGTTTCTTGCTAATCTTTCATGCTAATGAGAGAATTCGTTTTACTTATTTTTGCAGATGGTATTTTTTACATTACAACTACGAGTAAGTTCCCTTTCAAAATGCTTTTTCATTTCAAGATGCAATATCTTATCCACTTATGTTGGCTCCATGTTAAATTTCTAGTCGCTATGAATGAAGTCATATCCCACATTGGGAATTAGTGGATATCGTATTAATTGACTTGATCAAAGTCTTTTACATTGTTATTTTTGTTCCTTATATGTTATATATGTTCTTACCCTCTCATGTAAATAGACTCCACTTTAGAAATTTAACACTATATGATCTTTTGTTGATTTTACAGATGATTAGGAAGTTTTTCAACATAAGATTGATACGTTATACTGATATTTAAAAGTTTGTATAGTATAATTAGCATGGTTTACCTTAGTCCTACATCATTTCAATAGAATACTTGTCACTGCAGGCATTTCTGATAAAGAGATACACTACCTGAAGTACGACTTCAAAGAACCCGTTCCGTCAAGGACATTGAGGATTTCTTCAGTAGCAAAGAATGGTTCAATCTTCAGGCAATAACTTGCTACAACTTCTGAAGTTGTAAAGCATCATCGAGAATTAACAAGCCTCACTTGTTTGTTTTGCTCAGTGGAACTGAACTAGTATTCTCTGCACATGAAAACATTGATCTCCAGGCAAATTCAATATCCCTTTATATTCGCAAGGTTGGAATTCTATTCGTACATTTATCTACTGTCTCCATGATCATTTAGAGAAATTTATCCTCTGCTGATATTCTGCACTTCTCCATGCTCCTTGTTTTTGGTAGATGCTCATCCTGCATTCCTCCGTAAGTTTTGTATTCATCAAGTTTTGTATAGTGTCTACATAGCGCGTTGAGAACTTGCGATAATTTCAATTATGCTTCTTCCTAACTTGATCATTGATGTGACCATCTACAGGAGATTGCAGTGGATTTGGAAGTTAAAAATGCGTCTTCTACAGAATCACAGTCCCCTAGGGTTTTACTGCGGTACCCATGCAGGATATCACCAACAAACGCAGAATATATTGATAATCTGAAATTTGGACTTCAAAGCTACGTCTCCAAGCATGGAAATACAATGGCGGAAGCTTGCACCTCTTGCTTCCCAACTGGGTCTCCTTAATTTTCATTCCAGCTAACTGATCCAATAAAAAAAGCTTGATCCCAATTCTAACCCGATTTGTTCTCATCTTGTCTGATTACAATTTCCAGGAACACATTCAAAATTGGCACTGGCACAGCCTGTCGGAGAGGAAAACAACGACATGGCGACCAGGTTATGGAAGTAGTAATCATTCTCAGTGAAGTCTCAGACCTAACACAATCTTCCTGCTTCTTGCCTTATGATGGAAGATCACAGGTTTGTTCTGTGCCCTTGAGCGAGAATCCATGTCAAATTCTTAGTTGAAATATGAACATTATCTGGTAAGTGGGATCTAAGTTGGATTGATTTATAAGAAGATTGTGAATCATTGTAAATTATTTATTCAAATATTTTATGGTGTTCATCTCGTTCTTTTATACGTTATATTCATGTATACTTTTTACTTAAATTGAGTCATTGTCAGGATTAGTCTGGTTTAATGAAATTGATCGGTTGTAATCCATCGATTTGAATAATGAAGTCCAACTTATCACGTGATTTGATTTAAGGGGGTGTGTTGAATTATGAACAATTGTCCCCATCGAAAATAAGATGTAAGTTGGATTGGTTTATTAGAGTAATTGTGGATCATTGTAAATGATTTCTTCAATTTTTTTTATTGTGTAATCTCATTCATCCAAAGGCACTCCCTATATCAAATTGAATGGACTCTAGAAATTTAACACTATTTTTTCCAATGTTTGTGTAGGTGTTATACTTCAGGGATTTCTCACCATGTTCATTACCAGAGGCATGTCTTGACGCATTCACCAGTATCCAGTGGAAGAAATATGGTCTCGTACTGAAGAGTATTTCAGAGAAAGAAATGGTAACACTAATAGAATGGGAAAACTTACAACCTGGAACACGTATGGACATAGCGCTCCACACGTACCATAAAGAGTACCTTCAAATATTGCATATTCCCATCATATCTTACTCTTCTTTAAGTGCAATACTCTTGAGATTCTTTCTGCCTTGTGTTCAGGTTGAAGACACTGCCAACTCCAAGTAACCACATCGATACATATCTTACAATAAAAGCCATCAAAGCTGGACTCCGAGACCTCAAGGCCAAAAATGGAGTTCTTCTCAGTGAACGCGCACTCAAGGTAAGTAGCTTCAACACCCCAGACTTGGCAAGTTTTTATCTTTTTTACCCTGAGATGAAACTAGAAACCTTCTATTAAAAATTTCTAGAGTCGGATCAATTTCACGTGGAGAATATGATTGGATACAACGTATAAGAGGGATAAAAACACATCATAAAAGATTTGAACAAGTCATTTATTTTGGTCTACATTCCCCCTTATACACAATTTATAATAGGTCAAATTTCATTATTTCAACACCTTCCTTATATTGTGCAGGTTCAGAGCTATGCACCTGATCTTGCTAGAAGTATTTCTTCCCTGATTTGGTCTTCAAATGACACCAATTTCCAACAAGAATGCTTCTCGCTTCTGGGATTAAATTGGCAAGAAGAAAACAATACAACCACTGAACGCTGCATCAGGGATCGTTTAGTTTCCATAATTGCAGCAAATGATGTCAATCCAAGGAAAGCCAAAGAAGCTCCACATCTATTTCAAGATGAGGAAGTTGAGTCAGTTGACAATCATTTGTATATATAAACATGATTCTATGATTCAGATGGACTCCACAATAGATATGATTTATGCTTATGAACTCTATTTGTCACTCTATTATTTTTCAATTACGTGATTTTTCTTGATTTTGGGTTTCCATATTGATCAACATTAGTTATTCGACTAACATATTCAATAGAAAAAGCATTTGCAAAGTTGGGTTGAATTTGATTTTGAACCATACTTCTTCATTGAAAAATGTGTGCTTTTGTTAACTAGAAAGAGTTGAGGATCTTCACATGGATAAAGATAGTACCAATCTTGTATCCCTTTTCCTTGCAAGAGACTTCCTTGAGATTCATAAGCGAATTTGGATGAGGATGCAAGAAACACGATAATGTTTAAAGTGATGTAAGACAAAACTAGAAGCAAGATGAAGAAGACTATGGCACAGACAATGATGATTTGATTAAATTAGGGATTATGTACAAATTAGAGGACAATGATGATTTGATTACGATGTACACTCGAGTCATCAATCCGTAGGTAAGAGAATTCCTTACTCATCATTCACTCCAACGGATTAGAACTTTAGTCAAACTAAATCATTTTCAATTTTAGTCAAAAAAATTAGAAGTAATAAATAATATCAATTTTGTTGACTCCTCTTATAAGTTATAACGTATGGATTGAGTTTTACTCGTAAATTCATAACATCATTAGACGAACCTACTCAATAATATATTTCTATAAATTAGTATTACTCATAACTGCCTATAAGGGCATCTAACGTTTCACGGACACTCTAACATGGTATTCGTGTGTCCATCCGACCAAGGTTTAAGTGGTTAAGTTCGTTTGTGTTGTTGTCATGTGATATTTTCTCTCCTCTCGTTTTTCCCTTTTTTCATCTCTTTTTTCTTGTTTTTTCTTGTCAGTTTATCTTCTCATTTTCTTCTATATCGAAGAACACCTTCTTCGCACAATTTTTTAGAAGTATACATTATTTGAATTTGAATCTACATCCTCTTGTGAGTTCCTTCATTCTAATATTCCTTTTGATTTTTATATCAAATTCTTCAATTACTTTATCGATTGATTTTTATGAAAACCTAGTTCTAGACACTAAGTTTTGAATTCTATTCTTTTTTCAAGTTTGTTCCTATTCTATTTAGAAATATGGAGATAGAGAAACAACTTTATAAGGTCATCCTCAACGTTGACCGTCCAGTTTGATTGGACCGCCAACGTAGCAAAATTTTGTCCGTCCAGGAGAGAGAATGTCATGTCCGGGACATACTCTTTCCTCCAATTTTATTTTTAAAAAAAAATTTAAAAAATTTATAAGAATTATAATAATTTTATTGGTAATATTATAATTTTAATATATTTGATGTGTAAAAAAATAAAATTAAAAAATTATAAGTGTTCGGACATTGTTGTAGGGATACGATGAAAGTTATTTATAAAATTAAAGAATAGTGATGTGTATAGAGAGAAAATTGATATAGATGATAGAATGAAATTTCATAACGGATATCATTCAGGATGATTTAAATGAATTAATTTATTTTTATTTTCTTCATTCATTTTCCTTTTACATTTGACATCTTAATCGTGGCCCAGAACCAGGCCCAACTATAAATCACATGAAGTAGCTCAGATTCTCTTTTCTTCAACGTCGGATCACACAAACTGCCATCGGCTGCGGCCGTCATCTTTTTATCCGGCGGTACCGAAGTTGAAGGTTATCGTCTTTGTAAAGAAGGTTGATAGAGTTCGATAGGGAAGCATTTAATCTTCAGACAATTTTGAGTTTCTTGTGAGTTGAAGGTAAAGGAGGTTCTTTCACTCATCTCTTTTTTCCTTTTATGTGAAATCGTATGATTTTTTTTTAATGTACACCGAAGAAGAAACAATATAATGAAAAACTTGAGCAACTGAATTTGTGATTATTACTGAATCAAGAAGTCCATGGAAGACTTCACCCTGGTATTTATTTTTCTTTTTATTTAGATCTGAAGGACTTGAATTTTCGGGTTTTAGGGACTTTAGTGCTTGATTACTTAAGCATTAGATTTAAAGGTGTATTATTGTATATGTGTTTAATGCATCAGAATTTTATTTTATCTGAAACACAGAATCAAGGAGAGAAAAAATGGTCTTGTCAAATAAGAAGCTGAAGCAAAAGTTGAGAACTGCAAAAGCTCAAATGATTATAGATTCTCAGAACGGCCCTGTGGAATCATTAAGTAATATGAAGGATCTAGAGGATCAAAAACCTAAGTTTTCTAAGAGAGAAAAACGTAGACTGAAAATAAAGCTTGATGATTCAGTGCTTATTGACCAAATAGGAATCGATGGTGATTTGAAGGAAAGAAGTGTTGATGAGATGCCACCATTGAATGATAAGAATAAAAAAAGGAAAAGAGATGAAACTAATGCTTCAGAAAATGGGAACGTTCAGGAGCCAAAAATATTGAAGAAAAAGGCTAAAATTAAGGGTAAGAAGAAGAAGAAGAAAGATGTAAACAATCAAATTCAGAAGGAAACGGGTAACGAAAATGGTCCCATTTCTGAAGAACAGCTTGTTTTAAGTTTGTCTGCTGGAGATAGTCGGTACGTTGATTGACGATTTTGAATTTGATTCCTGTGATTATTTTTACATGATCTTATATTTACATGCTTATTCCTTTAGAAAAGAAGAAGAACCATCAACAAAAGTATATGTTGGAGGAATTCCATATTACTCCACTGAAGATGATATTCGGAGTTATTTTGAAAGCTGCGGTACGATTACTCATGTTGATTGTATGACATTCCAGGATAGTGGAAAGTTCAGAGGCATTGCCATTATCACATTCAAGGTAATGGCATTTTAACATTGAGGGTAGTCTAGATCTACAAGTTTTACTGCTTAGAGTGATTACATTCAAAAATCATTTCTTCTATGCAGACCGAAGCAGCAACTAAAAGGGCATTAGCATTCGATGGTTCAGACATGTAAGTTGCTTCAAAGTTACAGAGGATCTCCTTCTCCGTTACCATTTTCTAGACACCATTGTTCTTTTTTCCAGGGGAGGATTATTCCTTAAGGTCCAGCCTTTCAACTCTGCAAAAACGAATAAAACATCGAACTTTTCACCTACAGCAATGGAAGGTTACTACAGGATCTATGTGGGAAATTTGGCATGGAACATAACAGAAAAAGATCTGCGGAAGATTTTTTCAGATTGCAAGATCGCATCCATACGATTCGGTGAGGATAAAGAGACAGGAGATTTCAAAGGTTATGCTCATATCGACTTTGCTAATGATGTTTCCTTCAACATGGCTCTGAAGCTTGACCAAACTGTTGCCTGTGGGAGACCTCTTAGAATAAGCTGTGCTGTACCGAAAAATGGGGTGGTTTCGAAGGACAATCAAGCTGATGCAAATAAGGGTATTCAAGATCAAACAATCAGTGAATATAAGAATAGTGGAGTTAACGAAGATCAAGAAAACTGGGAGGAAGGAAACACTGTTAGTTCGAAGATACGAAGACGTACATGCTATGAATGCGGAGAGAAAGGCCACCTTTCGTCATCATGTCCAAAGCAGAAAAACGTCGAAGCCAATGGGAATAAGGTTATTGATGTTCACGAATATCCAATAAACAGCGAAGATAAGAATAGTACAGTTGCGAAAGATCAAGAAAACAACAAGGAAGGAAGCCCTGTTAGTTCAAAGATAAGAAGACGCACTTGCTATGTATGTGGAGAGAAAGGTCACCTTTCATCATCATGTCCAAACCAGGAACGCCTAACAAATGGGAATAAGGATATTGATGTTCAGCAAGACCAAATAAACAGCGAAGATAAGATTAGTGTAGTTACTAAAGATCAAGAAAACTACGAGGAAGAAAACCCTGCTAGTTCGAAGATACGGAAACGTAAATGCTATGAATGTGGAGAGAAAGGTCACCTTTCGTCATCATGTCCAAAGAAACAGACCGAAGACCTCAAAAGTGTACCAACAGCATAAATCTTGTAAGAAAACCTTGACTTCATCCTTGTTTTTAGGCTGAAATTAATTTTATATGCTTGTCCACTTGAAGATCGATGATTTCGCAAGCTCGACAACGCATTTTTGTACTCTTAGCCTTATTTTGTAACAGGTATGATAAACCACAACTTCATTCTAGTTTATTTTCTGAATCACCATTTTCGTTTACATGAAGATGATTGAACTGGTATATTGATTAAACCGCTGCATGAATAACTTGAGACTCTAAGTACCCACATGAAGCAAAAGGGGATCATCACTTGAGAAAAGACATGCTTTTGCATTTCTTGATCATCAATGATATAAAAGCAGAAAGAATAAAAGAGGAAGCATATGTGCAAAAGTGGTAAAAAGTTGAATATCCATATTAAAAGAAAATGTAACTAAAAATATTAAAGTCTTGGTGTCTTGCACAAAGAATTTTCTTTTCTTTTAAAGTCTTTGTTGAGAACACCACATCACATGCATGAAAGTTTAAAGTTCCTCCCACATTTTATGACTCATAAAGCTTCAGATTTCTAATGCTTTATTCGTACATGTCCTTCAAAGACTAATTTTCAAATGTGAATTTAAGCGTTACATTTTCCATTTTATTTTGTAAGTTAAGACAAACTTATATCTTGACCAAGTTGTCGTAGTTTGAGAATAATGACTTCTTAGGACATCAATGAGTCAATTAATGTGTCTAATAATGAGAGGATAGGATGAAGAGAATATGCATAAATGTCCACTTTTTCTAGGTGTAAAGCTATTTTTTAAAATCCAAAATTTAAGCAATTTTCCCCAATTTTACATATAGTAATAAAATTGGTCTCGGAATTTCGTAAATTTGGTATATTTAATCATTCAATTTGTTAGCGAACGTTATTTAAGTTTTTCCCTTGCCATTAAACCATATTCCCGTATGCTCCATTGAAAGGCAATTTTTTTATACCGATATGGAATTTCGTACTGATCCAAATCGGTATGATAAGTATAGCCGGTATATCACCCGGTAAAAAAATGATTATTTTTCTGGGTCGATTGGGAAAAATCTGAGTTCCGACCCAGATATCCGGTATCGAGCGATATCGATCGAAATATCATGTCACTCGATTTTGGCGTACTGATCGGTATGAAAAAATGGCTGGAAAGGAGATAATAGAATAAAGTTTGTATAAAGCTAGTTCGATACATATTTCAACATAATAAAATAGAAGTAAATATATTTTAAAACAAGTTTATATAGTTGTAATTTAATTATGATATAAGTATGATTTTGTATTTTAGGTTGCATCTGTAAATCGTGTTATATTATATATTGTTTTTTTAATTGGGAAAAACTGGGGTGAGAACTGAGAAGGAGAAAAAGATGTGGGTGGAAAGGCGAAAGTGGAGTCTTCTATCTTATCTTGTACAGCGTACAGACCGTCACGCATAATTGTCAGATGCTCTCTCTCTCTTCTAATGATTCTTGTCAGCCGGCGATAGGTGAACGCTGCTCCTTCTCCGGCGATTGTTGACGGTGGTTATCGCCGAGGAATTGAAGTTTCTTTGAAGAATTGAAGCATCACAACAGATTGTGGTGGACCGGTGTGAGAATCAGAAATCGTAGTCAACCCTAAAGAAAACTTTGGATTCCCTTGGGTTTGGGAACCTTTTTCAATTGACTTCGCAATTTAGCTGGTTTTCTTCTTGTTGAAGTTTGGTGGTTGTTTCTCACACGTTTTGAGTTGGGTTTTAGCTTTTATTTTTTCTGCAAATTTGAGTGTTTTTGCTGAGGAGCAGGGAGTTGAGAAACGAGAGTTTCGCCTTGTCAGTAAGTATCTGATTCAATGGTTTCTGTTGACTCTTCTCCGGCAAAACCAGCAGCGAAGAAGAAACGGAACTTACCCGGAACCCCAGGTGAGTAGAAAATAAGAGAAATCGCTTATATAGCAAGTTTTGCGATACTAGAATAACGTTGTTTTCTTTTCTTAATCAGATCCTGATGCTGAGGTAATTGCTCTGTCTCCAAAGACTTTACTAGCTACCAACAGATTCGTGTGTGAAATCTGTAACAAAGGCTTTCAAAGGGATCAAAATCTACAGCTTCATCGTAGAGGACATAATCTTCCATGGAAATTAAGGCAGAGGTCTGGTAAAGAAGTGAAAAAAAGAGTATATGTTTGTCCAGAACTTGGGTGCGTTCACCATGATCCTTCTCGAGCTTTGGGTGATTTAACTGGAATCAAGAAGCATTTCTGCAGAAAACATGGTGAAAAGAAATGGAAATGTGATAAATGTTCAAAGAACTACGCAGTTCAATCTGATTGGAAAGCTCACTCAAAAATCTGTGGCACCAAAGAGTACAGATGTGATTGTGGCACTCTATTTTCGAGGTTGTTTCTTTCCATTTCTGATCATTTTCTTTTATCTTGAATCTCATTTTGATTCATATTTTTCACAGAAGAGATAGTTTTATTACACACAGAGCCTTTTGTGATGCATTAGCAGAAGAAAATGCAAAAGCTCAATCAATTCCTGCTCCTACTCCTACTCCCATACCAGTTACTTCTCCTCCGCCACCATCACCGGAAATGACCACCTCCGCCTCCCCATCTCCTCCGTCAGAAACCCCTGCTCCGGGACTACCTCTCTCAACTTCCTTGATACCATCTGTTCAAAGCCAAGGTAATCGGAGTTTAAATCCTTATTGTCTTTTGGGTGCCCTTTTAGTTTGTCTGGTTATTGATTTAGAATTAACAGGAGAAATTTGTGAGGAGAATGCATCATATCCAGGAAGATGCAGCACTAGCAGTAGCTCAAACAACAGTGTATTTGCAAGCCTCTTTGTATCATCATCAGCATTACAATCTGAGCCAACAACAACAAGATTCAACTTATTACGAGCAATCGAAATGCCATCCGAACCCGTATCTCTCTGCTTATCCACAAATCAACCTTCATTGATGTTTTCAGGCCAATACGCTCCTTCACTCCAGCCAGCAATGTCAGCAACAGCATTACTCCAAAAGGCAGCTCAAATGGGACCAGCTTCATCAAAAGGCTCACTTCTAAGAGGCCTTGGTTTAGTCTCATCGGATCCCGGGATTGATCCGAACACAACCTCGTTAGCCTTAGCATTAGGCAACGATAATGCTTCCAGTTTGAAAGAACTTATGATGCAGAGTCCATCAGTTTTTGGTCCTCAACAGACCACACTCGATCTTCTAGGACTCGGTATGGCTAGTAACGGATCAGCTGGTGGTTTTCCGAGTTTGATCAAACATGGAAAATTACCCCAATTCGGTGGCGGTAGAGATATGGGAAGAAGATAATCAATCTCGATCTCAATGGAATTATGTTATGTTGTTAAATTTGTCGAGTATAAATGATGTAGGGCAAAGAGGGCTGTGTCCAGTTTCAAATTACACGCCAAATTAAATGCTGTCTTTGCGTTGCGTACTAGTCAACAATTCTTTCATCTTTATATGCAATATTTTTTTGTCCGATATTGAATTTATTAAGTTTATAAAGTTGAAAATTCCATCGTTTGATTAATTTATAATTCCAACACGACATATTCTGATTTTTTATTGCTTTTAATGTAATAAACTAAATAACATGTAGCCCGCAAATGGAGATAGATATTGCTCGTGTCTTTTTCTGGGATTCTTATGTTGTCTCTTTCTCTCTAGAGGATATAAGGAGTTTGACAAGGTATTTCATTGAGATTTATCCCCAAAAAATAAATATACTATATAGTGTGTGTACGTGATTCTCGTTTCTTATATATTATTTAATTAAAAAATAAATAATATGTTTGATGAGTTATAACATTTGATATTGAGTTACGAACAAATATATATTAGGATATCACACATAAGCTTCAATATCAATTCATAGAAAATGAGTACTAACATTTTTATTAACAATAGTGGTCCATATTTAAATGAGACACGTAAAAGTTAAATATGTCTTCTATAAGATAATCATCAAATTGATGAACAATTAAGAAGTGAACTCTTAACTTCTTATGTTGAGTGTGAAGGCTTTTTCGTTCAAATAATGTTAAAAAAAAATCGGATTTTTTTTTTTAGTATCAACCGCGTTTAGTATACGCAGCCGCTATTTAATTTTAACGCGGCCGCGAAAACACATTGGCGGCCGCGTTTGGTAATAAATCTATATATATCGTGTTCGATTCATTTTGAAATTCACCACTAAGAAGTAATCGACACCGATTTGGAGTAGAGGTTACAAAAGTTTAGTTGCAATTACCATGATAATATTTAGTTTTTCATGGATCCCTATAACAATTCTTGGTTTAATTTTGATCTGAATTATCCTCCATCATCAACACCTTCTGCTGACAATCCTGAACATGGATCGAGTTACCCGGACTACGATAGCATTCACAACCTAAGAAGTTTTAACTATTGGAACACCGACAATGCAATGCCTAGTGAGAATCCGTCTACTTCGCAAGGTACTAGAATACCAAGTTGTCTAAATACTTATTGTGTAGTATTCATGCGTATGTGATATAGGTATGGCAGAAGAGAACGAGGATGGTTTAGATGATGATCCAGAACCGGAAATCAAAATCGAAGATGAAGATGAAACAGAGAACTTGGAACCAGAGGACGACCTACAGTCAGCTAGGTTTGCGCATAATGTCAGTGGTTTAGTTAGGCGATTGTAATGCTCATCGGAGGAAATAGACATGAGGTTCATTCACTTGACAACGACTTTTGAAAGATGTGATAATGATATACCCACTTCAAAACGTCGGTACACGAAATACGACGTTGACCAATCCCATCTTGCTGTTAGGATGAAATTCAAAGATAAGTTTCACTTGCAGTATTGTATTGCTCATTTTCATATTCGTAGACGGTGGCAATACAGAGTAATAGAGAGCAATTTGGAAAAGTGGGTAATCAGATGTGTAAACGGTACATGTCCGTTTTATCTACGAGCGATCTGTTCGGCTCGTGACCGCATGTGGCATATTTCCGTGTAAGCTTATGGTCATTCATGTGACAATGTATTGTTGGAGGAAGGTCACCGCAATCTTTCACGGAATTTTATTGCTTACGAGATGAAGCCATTCATCAGAAATGATAACGGTATGTAATGTTCTTAGTATGAAATAATATTATCATGAGTTTCTAAAAAGTTTTTTTCTTCTTTCATAGATATAAATGTGCAAACGGTCCAGACCCATATTCACGTAAACTATAGGTTGACTGTGAAGTACGAGCAAGCTTGGTACGCACTACAGCCTATCTTTGAGATGGTGTACGGTTCGTGAGAGTTTTCAATGAAGAAATTGATATCGTTGTTCCACGAGATGATTTTAAGGAATGATGAGACTATTCTAAAATGGAATTTGCAGGAAACAACGCTTCGCCCTTCTAACTACATGATTTACTATGTGTTTTGGGCTTTCCGACCTAGTATAGATGCTTATCAATGATGTGATCCAGTTCTTTCCATTGACGCCACCCACTTGTACTCAAGGTATGATAAATTGTGTAGTTAGTTTTTTACTTTGACAGATCATGGCTGGTTTAAGTAACATCATTTGTCAGGTACAACCATAAATTGCTTGTGGCCGTCGGTCGCGATGGTGGTGGACACGTTATCCTCGTTGCCTTTGCATTGGTAGACACCGAAAGTTGCAGAGCCTGGAAATGGTTTTTGCAAAATCTCAATCGTTATGTAATTAGGGAACGAGAAACATGTATGATATCCGATTGAGCTGCAGGTATTCTAAAAGCGGTGAATGAATTGGAAGGTTTCCAAAACGGGCACTTGCACCATCGGTGGTGTCTCTGACATTTTTGCTCCAACCTATATAGCGCATTCAAAAACTCCGAGTTAAAACGGATTGCGTATAGAGCAGGAGTAAGATCCAAGGAGTATAAAAGGCTAAATGACATGACGGAGATTCAAAATATGAACTCTGATGCATGGCGATGGTTAGAGGAGAAGGACAAAATGAAGTGGACTCGGACCCACGACCTAAGCAAGCGTTATGGAACACTAACCAGGTTGAAGCAATAAATGAGACATTGAAAGCTGCTCGACGTCTTCCAATTTGTAAGATTGTCATGGCTACGTTCTATCAGGCCAACCTAACATTTATGGAGCGTCGGCGTGAAATTAGAAGCATGACTTCGAACACATATGTCCTTTCGCCTGCAGCTCAAAATTTCTACCGTCGAGCAAAAAGAAAAGCTGATTACCACTGTATAGTAATGTAGGATCCTGATAGACTCGTAGCACAAGTAGAGGTAGAAAGCGGAAGGTGCAGTTCGTCATACATTCACACTGTTGACCTCCAGCGACAAACATGCACGTGTTTCAAATGGTACACGTATAAGGTTCCTTGCTCCCATGCAATCAGAGCCGCGAAAATAATAGGTCGGCAAACAGATAACATGTTCATACAGAGCACTACGTTGGACACCCTCCGATCAACCTATGAACATGCGGTTTTGGACTCCTTAAGGCCAAAGTACGAGTGGACAAACCCCGAATGGATTTTATGGCATGACCCTTCGCGCTAAAAAAAAGAAGCGCATGACGAAGACGAAACACAAGAATTCAAACTAACATACATATACATAATTAATCTTTTAATTACAGTGAAGAATATTTTTTAATTACAGTGTATAATTTTTTAATTACAGTGTCGAATTACACGTTTAAAAATATTTTTAACCGTAAAACATAACATTGTAGAATTTAGAAACAATATTAACTAATCGTATAAAATCATATAAAATCAAAATCTATAGTGTCATCATACGGCGGTACATTACTAGATCATCCCCTCTGTATTCTACGAGGGTGACAACCACGTCGCAAGGGAGGCGGGACACTATGAACAGGCCGAGGGGCATTCTGTGGCGTTTCATACCGGGGTTGCCACGAACTTTCCCCAACTTCAGGATTCGGTCGTTGATCCTTATAAGAGTGTCATCTCTGGCTTGTTCCACCATAGGATGGGGGGAAAGATGGCTGAGTCTCATGACGTGGAGGTTGGATCATAGATGGACTAAACCCATGACCATGATCTGTGTAGTGAGGGGAAGACCAGTTCCTATACACTTGTGAAAATGCAGTGGCTCCTGCTTCCCTCACCCTTTGTGACGCTTTTACGTTTCCCCCTAATTGAGTCTCTGCCACCTCCTCTAAATCAGTCGCATACAAAAGTAACATTCCAAATAATTAGTTAAGAAACTTAGTTAAAAATTTCTCATATTAAACATTATCATGTGAGCCATTGGCTCGGCAAATCCTCCCCTCTATCGACTGCTTTCCTCATACCGTACCGCCAAATGCATGACCCCATGTAATTTGTACCATGCGAAGTATGTATCTTCATTCCTTCCAACTCACCGTACAAATGTTTGTTGCAGTTTTCCCACATAGAAATCTACTGTGCATGAATGGTACACCAATCCTGCCCTCTCTCGCTCCGGTATGAGTGCAACCGGTGAAGGACATCTGCAGGTTCTGGTGTCCGGGGAATGCAGAGTGGCAGACCAAACTGCCGAGATACACGGTCAGGGTAATGTGGCTCTACGCGACAGAAGTATATCAACGGTCTGGTGTACAACCACATTGAAGTAGTGACCTCGTCAGCTTGCTCTAGGTCTACATCTCCGTACGGCAGTCATACAAATTACAAAAGAACAATGAAAACAACCTAAAATATAAAAAACATAATTGCAGACCATACCTCCCTACGGCCAATAAGATCTAGGGAATCTCTGCATAACCGTATAGAGTTGTTCCATGTGTCATGGTGGTCCAACCGACTACCGAAAACTATGCAACAACATAATATCAATATAATCAAATCACTTTTTATTGGGTCAAATAAATCAACAATCAAATTTATCTCAATCCATAATACTGAAAACACCGATTATCGTAATCATCATCCACGAATCGCCCCCTTAACGAAGGGGTGTCTATGGTATACGTGACCATGCCCAAATCTACAAGTAAAAAGAAATAAATTACACAAATATTAACAACATATATAAGTTTAAATAATGTTATATTGTACAAAAAATACCTGAACTTGCCGAAACGCTCCACCTACCGTGGCTCCACCCATCGCCCCGTTGCACAACTCACGAAATAAATTCGCGAGTACAGCAGATCCCCAACTAAGCGCTGTGAACTATTCGACATTTCCAAATATATCCATCAACATAAGCTTCGCCTTATCCCCATTTGTGTCGGGTAACATGACATTCACCATGATTAAAAGAGAAACCGCACGAGCGAACTGGAGGACCTCCGCATCGCTTTCTAAGGGTGTTGCAGCCCGGGCAACAACAAACTTTCCCAAATGTCGTACTTTGAAATACGGATGTATCGGGAGTCTAGCCGAAAGTGGTGGTACAAAACAAAATCCAGTCCACTTCACTTCTAATGTTTCTTGGACCCGTAATAGGAACGCCCTGAATATGTAGGCCCCTAATAAGTGATACGTCCTGGAGAGTAACGATCGCTTCACCATAAGGTAAAAAGAACGTGTGCGTTTATGATCTCCAACGCTCGATAAGTGCAGTCATTAGATGAGTGTCTAATCTCATTCTAATGGTCTTCAAAACGTCATAGAACCCCACTCAATCAAGTATGCATTCCCTCTATCATCTAGTTGTCCCATTTTGTACAAGTAATGTTCTCCATGCTTGAACTGTAAAACACTTCCAGGTTCACCTCGAATAATCTCGCTACTAATATGTTGTTCTTGACGATACAACAATGTAGTCGCAGCTGGAGTACGAGAACGACGGTGACTCATATCTGCATCAAAAAATTTTCACCAACATTAAACAACAAACGTAAAATTATACTACTAAATATTTCTAAACGATAAAAAAACATCCTAATTATAACAAAAACAACTAAATATTTCTAAACAAATACAACTCTTTAAAACAAATACTCCAATTAAATTATATACTAAACATTCTACAATAAAAACTAATTTTATACTACAAATACTACTCTTTAAAACAAATACTCCAATTAAATTACATACTAAACATTGTAAACATAATAATCTACTCTTTAAAAATCATAAACTAATCCTAAATAGTAGTCTAAATATTTCTAAAAGATAAAAAAACATCATAATTATAAAAAATATACTAAATATTTCTAAACAATACTTCTCTTTGAAACAATATTTTTGTAAATACTAAATAAATATTACCAATTATAACAAATTTATTATTTAAAACAAATACTCCGATTAAATTATATACTAAACATTCTAAACATAAATTAATTATACTCTTTAAAAATCATAAATTAATCTTAAGTACTAAACTAAATATTTATAAACGATAAAAAAGCATCCTAATTATAACAAATATACCAAATATTCTTAAACAAATAATACTCTTTAAAAAAATAATTTTTGTAAATACTAAAATAAACAATTACTAATTAAAATTTTTTTTTAAACAAATACTCAAATTAAATTATATACTAAACATTCTAAACATAATAATCTACTCTTTAAAAAAATTCTTAATCCTAAATACTAAACTAAATATTTATAAATGATTAAAAACGAATCATAATTACAATAAAGATTAAAATGAAATGTATAATAAATATTATAAACATATTAAACAAAACTTTAAAAAAATATTAATAATTATAAACAAATATAATTTAAAAACAAATCCTAATTAAAAAAAATAAAATTAAACGTAATAAAAAACAATTAAATAATGCAATAATTTTAATTTAAAAAAATATAATTATATCTTAATAATTATATGTTGGATGATGGAGAGAATGAGAATGAAGATGGTGTAAAAAGGATAGAAATGAATGATTATTTATACGAGATTTTGGGAGGGTTATAAACGTAATTTTCCATAATTGGCTCGCAGCCGTGTTCGGTGAACGCAGCCGCTATTGACGGCTACGTATACTAAACACGGTTGATCCTAAAAAAAATTAGATTTTTTTTAGCATTATTTGAACAAAAAAAATCCAAATTAAAATCAATATTTATTGTAAATTAAGATCTACCATTTGGTACAACTACAATATTCAAAACTTTTAAATCTAAAATCTATTTATTTAATAATAACTGACACACTTCACTTCACTGATCCTGAGTCACTGACATTGGTCTGTTCGTAGTTGTGTTTTTACACAAAGGACAAATACAACTAACACATTTACTAAAATGCCATCCATGCCCATGACCAATTAAAAAGCTTATGTCCTCTATTTAATGCTACCAAAAAGGCCAATAATATTTTAGTGCGGCTTTCGTACGTGATCCACAGCCGTGTTTGGTGAAGACTGAAGACTGAAGACAGAAGGACATGTGTATAAATAATAACCATATTATTTATTGCTATTGTGTATAATATATTGTAATTGTTAATTTGGTACTCATTTATTTTAGTAGATGATAGATTATGAGTTAAATTCAACATAATTTTAAAATAATACCACTTATGTTGCATGTGGTTGCGAACCCCATGGTGAATTGTATTAAAATATTATTGGGCTTTTCTAACAACATTAAATGGTTGATTGTTCATAATTTTAAGATTGGGAAGATCACAATATTGATACTCTAATATTTAAAATAGTATAAAGATTATACCATAAAGTTTACAAATTTCATATTTGACACATGAAGTTTCAAGATTGTTAAAAAATAATTATCTAGTGAATATATGTTTTTTGTGATTATTTTTTACAATTTATGTGTTATTTGATTTTTCAAATTTTGGAGATATTGTCATTACATATTTTTAAAATAAATGTATAAAATACAAATTATATATACGCTTAAAAAATTAACGAGTGTTAAGATCAAATAAAAATGATTTTAGAACTTCGTGGTCAACTACACAATTCTTAAAAATTGAGGACATAATTTTACAATCTTAAAAAATTGGGGATCAACAACACGTATTATATCAATTTTGGAGGTTTTGCATATAATTTACAAATTTTGTGAATACATTTACATTATTTAAAGTTCTAATATACTAACAAATAGTACTCTTTTAAAATTCCTTAAGTCTTTAATATTTATTCTCTTTGATCACCGCTCCCATACTGATATGGACTTATTTTATTTATACCCTCATTGTGATTAACTTAATTTCTAGATCAAAGCCATTTGGACCATTAACAAAGAAGTTGATCATAAACACATTAAATGATTCCTTCTCAAACTCTCCATTCCCACCCTTGGTTTTAAGTTTTAAGACAACATCTATCCAATCAAGAGCGAGGGTATGACACTCTCCATATCAGCGAAAGTTAATCATGTCATTTTCTTAAAAAATATTGATAAAAATTTACACGTGGTAGCTCAGTCGAACTGGGCACCCAATGTTGGACAAAGCCTAAGATGACAATATTATCATATAATGGTTTGATCAAGTCTTTTAAATGTGTGCTAAGTTTGTTTCGAGCTAAAAAAACTTCTGTTGAAAAACACATCGGGTTAAGGTGAAAAATAGATTAACTTATGAATTGAACACTACCGAATCTATTAAAGTAAATCTGAACTGGACCAATGACACTTTGACTTGAAAGAGAGTGTTCAAGTAAAATTTGCGACATCAGTTGTGGAAATATAAATATTCTGGTTTGTAAATATGAGTGATATCATGAATAATCATCTTAGTTTATCATTTATAATATGATTCACTTCTCATATTCATTGGAGTATACGTATACTCTTATGACCAATTATATCTTGAATTTCTACATTAATACACCCCTATTGCAGTGCTAAGCCAACCTTGAATCTTGATGATTGATGAGTTTTAATATTAGCTATTCATTGTGTTTTTTTATATTTGCAATTTGGGTTTGAATGTTCTCATTTTATGTTTTCCAATGGAATGATATATTTTTATTTGATAAGTAATACTTTTAATAAGACATTTTGATTATATTTGTACATGATATCATAATATTTCTTATAACAATAAATCAATGTATCATTAATAAGGCAAACACTCAATCAAGACATATACCAAAAATTTTAAAAATTCCAACCTAAACATCTTAGCTACTATTATTTTAGAAGGAAAATTATTACTACAAAATTACTATTTCTTCTTTAGGTTAATATTCTTCAAGCTCAACTATGAAACCTAAAGATGTTACAGTTCATCTATTTGTTTCAAGTAAATGGACAATATATCCACTTCCTCACGCACCAATTGAATGTCATAAAGGATGAGTTATATGAGGAATCACATCATCTGAGTAGGAGTTTAGAGTCAAGAAGCATCAAATTGTGGAGCATGAGTGTTAAATTGGGCACGCTTGTCGAATGATTGATTATTTCTCAATTATCCAATCTACACAAAGAACAATTTCAACAATATTTCATAATGTCTCGTTCATTGTTTGAGTACACAATAAGCACTTTATGGCATGTACTATAGGGTATGGTTAATGATTTAATATTTAGATGATGGTTGTGAGTCTGAAAAGGCGATCTATATTTTCATGAAAGTGTGATGCTACTGGTTGTTCTACTCTATCGACACTTCAAAAATGTACAATAACAATGCAAATGTTGACATATGAATGTTATGATATAGGAGTAGTGTAAGTGACTATCCATCGTTGAAATTGGAGTGTAATGAGATAGGGTAGCGTAAGTTGTATGTAGGGTTTTATAACACAGTCCAATTCGTTTGAGTTGTGTTAAGAATAAAAATATACTCTTTATTATTTTGAGTTTTTGACAGTGATAACCGCTGATATTCGGTTGCCGTAATGAGAAAAAAGAGAATTACACTTGTGAAACCCGAGAACCGGGAGAAAAACTCACAGGGAACCAAACCCAGAAAAATTTTCACTATGAAGAAGAGTGTAGCAGGCAGAAGAAAGAGCTTGTCCTCTCCTCACTGTCTTCTCCCCTTTTATAGAGGCGATGATACAATTTAAAAATACTAAATCTAATCATAATCTTTCCCTTGTCTCCTTGAGCTGATTTATATGACTTTTGTTGCCTAAAAGTCATGCGGCACCGTCTGCGATTGGTGGCGCAACCATTGTTGACAATAATCACCAACCGTGCCGATCATCAACCATTCAGATCATTTGTTTATTATCGATCAGATGTTGATGATCCCGATCGGTTGTGGCGAACGCCTAAATTGCCCTCGAGGCGGATGTCGATCGGATCTAGTTGAGACAATGTACCGATCGACATCTGACCTATTATCATAATTCATGCATTAACATTAGCCCCTTAACTTCAAGCGATCTCATTAACGAATGTCGAGGGAAGCTGACTTCGTCATGATTTATGTGAACTCACCCATCGACAAAAAGAACTACGATCGACACGCGCCTCTTCACATTCTGCTCGCTCTGCCCAATGTGTCAGATCTGTCAAGTCGTCGACTTAGGAAACTGTGCAGAATTCAGAGGGTCACGATTTGGACCATCCATGTGGCACGATCTTGAGCGTCGGGTCCAAACAAAACCCTCCTCCATCGTCATTATCGATTGGGCTCTCAGAAAACCTTACTCTCAAGCGAATCAGGTGATTCCCGGCAATCTTCGCGATCAACTCCGGCGACCACTTTCTTTTCTCAAAACATTTACGATCTACTGAGGTTTGCCTTTTCTTTTTTACATTTGTGTTCAATCTTGATCTTGATATCCCATTTTCACGTTTTTACGCACACTTTTATGGCTTTTCCGGTGAGTCTTTGCAATTTTCTCCAGTTTCCGGCGGTTTCATATATGATTTCTAGTGACATTTTAATTCTTGATGATGAATTTCATTTGCAGATGGCTCCCTCATTGAATCTTGACTCCGTTTGTGAGAAATACGACATTCTTGAAGAATATCAATTGGAAACAGGGGAATCTGGGTCTGAACCATGGCCCACTGCTAGCCGATCGTCAGCGAGCAATGATGTGCCAATGACGATCTCTGCTCTAAAGAATGGGATCAGGTTTCCACTCCACCCATTCGTCGCTGAATTGTTGTGGGCTCTGGCGATACCCGTTTTTGCACTGATGCCAAGCAGCTACTTGGTAATCATCACTTTCATCCACTATTGCGACGTTGCAAAGATTGCCCCAACCGTCGCCAACTTCCCGACGATCTACAAGGTGATGTGGCGATAGGGAACTCATGTTTTTGTTCAACACAAGATGTGGTATTTCACCTGCAGAGGCAAGAACAATGAAATTGTCGAACGACTACATTCGCAACTGGTACTATTCTTTTGTCTAGGTTGGAATTTAAGATAACAACCTTGTATTCCCTATCCGAGTGTTGGCCACCACAGGGAAACTCATGATCGACGGCGAAGAATCAACAATTTCAGCCGATCAATTGAAGAACCTGCAGACCTTGATGGACCACTTCCCACAAAAAGACGATCGTCTCAGCTGGAAAGTGTTATGTGCAGAGAATAACCTTAGCATCACGATCTGATTAAGAAAAGAAAACAACGTTATTCTAGTATCGATATGCAATCACATCAGTCGACCTTGGGTTCAACCTCCATCACCAACTGCAGAACGTAAGTTCTTACTTATCAAATTGGTTTTCCAATATTAACATTGTTTCATGTTTCATCTTCTTCCTGCAAACTCTCTTCTGGTGGAAAATTGAAGAGAATGCAGGAGATACTTGCTAAAAAATTGCAGAAGAAGAAGACAAAAAAGGCGAAGACAACTATCATTCGATTGTCAAATTCTTATCCTTTAGTTGTATCTTTATTCTAATTATTTCTCGCATGTAGGTCACTTCATCAAAAAAGATATCTCTATCACCATCATCGCCACCTCATTCCTTAGCAGAAATTGCTGCAGAAATGGATGTTTCTGAGGCGGCAAAAGCATTGTGGTCAGCCGACGATGTCGAAAGGACAACTCTACACCCTCTGGTGATCGTTGCTATTCAAATGGAACCCCTCGTCGAAAGGGTAAATCAATTTTTTGAGGATCTGACTCTTGAAAGTTGTTATAGGATCGCCGGTTGGATTGCCGAACGACGTTCATTGTTCAATGAATTGTTGCAGACTAAGCAAGTCCAACTGATTGACTATCCAAGGGAGTCTCCAGTAAGGTCGGAAACAACCCCAATGAACGACCTTCCACCTCCTCCTCCAGTCCAAACTCAAATGACGAATGAAGCTGCATCACCTTCTAAAGCAAGTTCGCCAACTGGGAGCCAAAGTTTTCCCTCATGGTTTGCTGAATTCCAAAGCAAAAACATGAGGGAAAATATCAATTTTCCACAATCGGTCGGCAGTGAAGTTATGAAGCATCCGACCATCCTAGTGGTTGTAGGGACGCTCGTTAGTACTGATATTAACGAGATGATGGCGGTCGGTACCTTGCCGACCCCACTCCCTAGTTAGCTCAGCAAAGCAACGATCGCCCCCCATGAGGTACTTCAAATAATTTTAACTTAGTGTTTCATATCATGCTAACTATCAATCGTTACAGATGTCGAAGGAACTTTTGTTTATGTATCATAAAACAACATGTTCCTTGAAGGCGACCGCCCTTCTGCAGAAGAAATTTTCTCAAGCAAACGATCAAATTGTCGAAGAAAAGAATAAGGTTGCAGAAGATAGAAATAAGGCCGTACGGCTACAAGGGAGCTAGCCGAAGCAAGACGTCAAACACAAGAACTCCCTCATATTCAGGAGGAAAACAAGTCTCTAAAAAATAGAGTGGATGTGATCACCAAAGAACTATCTCGATCGGCCAAAGAAACTAAAACAGAAGTAACAAGGAGAGTCGAAGTTGAAACACATCGTGACCTCTTCGCCATTAAGCTAGATGTCGAACGAAAGAATGTCGACCTTGCCGAACGCGCCCTTAGATATGCTGAGGAGGAATACCGTCGCGCTCTTGAAGTTCAGAAAGATAAAGTCCAATACTTCATGAGCTCTACCAGTGGCGTTCTCCTTAACATTACCAAGAAATGTTCATAATATGACGGTCGGATCACCACTCTCCAACAAACGATCGACAAGCACGTAGAAAGCAAATCATCAATTTTGGATAGGTTCGTTGTCTCCCCAATGTTAAAAAATCTGGCGACAACCTACTCCATCGGATCGCTAGAAGAGCAGAAGAGTATTATAAAATAATAGATCATCAAAATCTTTGAGCTCAATCCAAACTCCGAGGGCTAGGAGTGTGTCGACCCCCTTACTTTCGATGAGGAGTTCAATCCTCGCTCGCCAATTGTAGTGGACGATCCCGATCCAGAATTTCAACACCATGCCGATCAGTTGGACAAGCTCTTTATGGATAGCTTAGGAGACTTGCCTTTTGATTCCTCTTCCTCCTTAATGTTATCTTTGTCACTTGTATATTTTATATTATTCAGTCTTCTATTTTCTTTACTTTAACAATAACAATTCCATAATAATAACTCAACAATTTCCGCCGATCAACTTAATACTGATGCCAATAAACAGTACGTAAACCGTCGATCGCCATACTCAACTCAATATAGGTCGTCAAGTGTTACAGTTCATACCATCGACAAGACCATTCCTTTCAGAATTTTTTCTAAGTGTTGTATCGTTTGATGATCATCCAAATATCAAAAAACCATACACGTGATAAATTCTTAAATCCATTTTTATAGTCATAATATTAATCCATTGAGGTAAAGTATAATAATATAGTGGGTAATTATTGATAGCATCCCCTGGTATATATGTCTAGATTCTAGAACATATGTGACACCCATGATTCCCACTCGTTAAAGCTACGTGTTTTGACCACGTTGATCGGTTTGAAGAAAACTTTAAAAAGTAATCCTTAGAGTTGTGTAGACAACTTACTCTCCCAACCATATCTCACTTATTAAATTATGTGATTCTCTGAAATCAGAGTTATTAGATTTATGCCTTAAAAATGGAGTTATGTCGAAGATGTTTCGTGAAGAGGAACGTTCGACAAAAATCTCAACCGAAGAGATTTCGTGATAAGGAACGTTCGACGCAAGCCATACAATGAGCAATTCTTTTCGAATATGCTACTGCAGCTTGAAAGTTATGATGATTGACAAGGAGTCAATGACAACGGCGATACAAAGGCATTCTACCACTTGGGTTGCATAGCAAGAAACATTAGGGCTCACAAACGAGATTGCCGAAGAGGTGATTGTCGAACGAGATGTTCCGATCTGTTGATAGTTACTAACCGAAAAGGTCACTGAGAACAGGACGTTCGGTCCCTGGGATACATAATGGTGCATAAGTATTGTCGGACTTCACACTTTGTCGATCATAGGAAATAGAGGATTTTGAGAAATGCCAATAGCATTTTAATTCATTTATACTGGAAAAGTTTCTTAAAGTTTTTCAAAACCGATCAATGCACACACAATAATAAAAAATGTTACCCCAATTATGGATGATAAATTCTTAGATGATCGACATTCCAAGACTGTGGAAATTCTTCCCCATCCAAGGTTTAAAGTAGGGGTGAGTATTCGGTACCGAATACCAAACCAAACAAAATATTGAAATACCAATATCAAATTATCAACAAAATCGAATACCGATTTCAATCCAATATTTTTTTTGCGTCGAACCAAATTACCGAAATAATTTTGGTATTTCCTTATTGGTACCAAAATACCAAAATTAAAAGTACATAGAAAAAATAATCAAGAACATCTCGTGCATATATTAAATCAAGTATATAGAAAACTTGTCTTGCTCGTATTGATGTTCTTCAATATCATCAGAAGGTAGCCCGCCAACGAAGCCAATCTTGAGTACATATAAGTGTCCACACTTTTCGAACTCAAAAAACTTCTCTAAGAATCAATGACTCGTTCACTTATTAGATATCAAAGTATCAAACAAATAGTCAAATATATGATCGTATCACCAAAATAACTATTAAATAAAAATACTTAAAATATTTATCGGTGGTAAATGCCGATTCAGAAGAAAATATGGATATTAACATGACGAGAATATCACGAGTCATTTGGACAAGTATGAGAAATATCATACTAATGAGTTTACAATATATCAAGATATCAAATTTCTGATATAAATAATTGAAGACCATGACTCATTTAAAAATTTTAAAATATATAAATATTTTATTAACTAATTTGATATTCGGTATATACCGAATTTGTATTCTTTTTACCGAATACCAAACCAAATTTCATAATTTCATAAAATTAAATACCAAACAAAATATCATGCACCGAATACCAAATACCGAAATAACAAAATTTCGGTACGGTATTTGGTATTCCAAAGTTTTTGCTCACCCCTAGCTTCAAGTATGTAAGCTCCTCCAAATAAAATATCTTTAATTCTGTAAGGACCATCCCAACGTCGATCAAGCTTGCCAAAATTTTTGTGGACCTCGACACTTCCAAGGACCAAGTATCCTTTCATAAAAGATTGTGGACTCACCTTCCTATTATAGTATTTTTCCACAGTATGTCGATGCCCCAATAGTCGATTATAGATCTTCTCATGCTTTTCCTCAACTAAATCCAAATCCATTCTCATCAATTCGTCGTTATGCTCTTCTGAGTACATTGCCACTCGTTGCGTTTTCAAAACATTCTCTACTAGTACCAAAACTTCTGATCCATAGACCAATGAAAATGGGTCTCACCCGTTGTATGGGTCGGAGTTGTTCAATAGGCCCATAGTACTTCTTGTAGTCAATCGGGCCAGATGCCACCTGTTGTGGTTCGAAAACCAGGGGTGTCAACAGTCGATCGGTTCGTTGCAGGACGAACTCGGTTATAATTTGTTTGATGTGTGGAGAACGATTGTAAATCAAAGGTGAAAAGACGCAGGGATTTTAGAATGGAAACCTCGAAAACGAAGAAAAAACCACATGACTAAGGGCTAAAGAAAGTGCCCTAAGTCGGTTCAGTAAGCAAATTAATGATCATACAAGTCATGTTTGTTCTTCAGACAACAAAGAGAATGAGAAGAATCGAAAATAAATCGACAAAGACTTCTCTATGCGAAAGCTCCAAGGAAAAACGGAAGAAGATCCTTTTCTCACATTCTAAGTGTCATTTTTATACTCCCATTGTGTTGTATACAGTAGGATGTCGTTTTGTGTCTGTCCTTTGCGGCTAGGTTGGCTAATGTCAGGCGGAACAGCCGCCGGAAACGGCTTCACAGAGCTGCATGGCGCTAGACCTTTCGGCGCTACTAGCCGGCTATTCTCTGGCCACTCGAGGCTCGTACGCCTTCGCCGGACCACGCTTCTGACAAGGCTGTCGAGGGTTGTCGTTGCATGGGAGGAGTAGGAATGGCCCGAAGCAGCGCCTGTAATATGTGGACCGATCGGTCTGGGCGCGTGCAAGAAGCTGGGCCCTACACATCGGGACCGATCGCTATAAACGATCGATCGGGCCACGAGATCTGGATGGGTCATTCACCTACGTGGGCTGGATCTGGGCCTCCAAGTTCGGCTTACGTTGTTTGGGCTTCTCTGGCCATGCCTGGTCCTGACCCTGTCCGGGGTACCGGGTTCCGGGGATCTCATCACTAGCCCATCGGACTCTGTCGCCACCGCGGTGGCGATCGGGGTTCGATCATCAGATTGAGATCATTTGTGCATAAGTGCCCGATCGCAGTGACGGAAACCTGTACCCGAAATGGTTGTAACGGCGTCCTTGGGGACCGATCTTGTACTTAGAAATTTCATGATGTGGATTTTCAAATTTGAAACCATAGCAGTTGAGGGTAGAAACGTAATTTTGGGCTCTGCAATAGATAACGCCTTTCCGTATTCCAAAGGGGGGGACAGACTGTCAGACTGTAGCCGCCTGCAGAGATGACGTGTCACCCTGTGATTGAGCAATACGTGATATAAAAGTCGGGATTTTTGCCTTGTGCAGCCATTATCACACTTTGCGACAGACTGCTCTAGTTTTGGAATCCTCCGGCGATTTTGCTCAACCGTTCCTCAACTTCAAATTTCTTGCAAATTCTAATGTAACCATCCATGGCACCTCGTAGGTCTAGGTACCCTGATATAACCACAATGGACCTTGAAGCATTTCGGGTCAAGTTTTCTATTCCAGTCCATTATCCCATCTGGAGGGGGAAGGAAGACGTTCCGTGTTTCCTTCCAGCGGAGATGAACGTTCCGGCTAGCACCATACCCGTTAGCTATGCCTCTCTAAGATCAGGCTTGCGATTTCCTCTTCACCCTTTTGTCGCGGCCGTTCTTCGGGAGATTCACTGCCCGACTTTTGCTCTTTTTTCAGGCAGTTATGTTTATATTATCGCTTTTATTTATTATTGCCACAAACAGAGGGCAGAGCCAACCCTCAGGCATTTTTTCAACCTGTTCCTGGTGGGATCCCGTAGGAGAAGAAGGTTGTTAGGGGGTCGCAAGCTATATTATATAGCTACCCGAACAAAGGAGTGTATTATCGTAGACAAGGAAGATTCCCTTCATGAATGAGAATCTTGCTATGTCTGGATAGATATCCCGAGGGAGGACTTGCTGAAAGTTACCTTCCTAACAATACACCCAGACATCGGGAAGTTGGACCGAAACCGGTTCAACCCATCCCATCCTGATATTGCCAACACCTTGGCAATGCTTCCTCCTCCCGAACGGCGTCTGAAAAGAATCGACATCCTTCGGGAGAAGAAGCTATTAGAGATCGGGGTAGCAGGAAGAAAAGGAGCCCCTGTCCCGAAGGGTATCTTCTCCAGTTCAGACTCTTCTGAGTCAGAAGGATCGGGTACGACTTAGCTTGCTTTAATTCATATTTCCTGATCCTCATTATTTTCCTTTTGCAGATTCCACTGATACAATGTATGAGAACCGACTTGCTGCAGTGGCTGCTGCTTCAAAAGAAAAGAAGGAGACTCAGCTGCAGTCCTCAAAACCCAAGCTCAGCGCTGCAGCTGGGCCTTCACGATCATCGGGGAGCTCCAGCAGCCACAGGCCAGAGCCCCGATCAATGAATGAGGTGGATGATGTTATCTCTAAGAGGATACGCTCATTAGGCCTTCCTGCTATGTACAGAATCGGGAATAATTCCCCTCTGGATCTTAACGTCGTGCGGTTATTGCTGCAGGGGTCAATGCGGGTGGAAGACGTCCGCCCCTCATCCAATTTAGGAGATAGGGCGCAGAGACCTCCAGTCTCTGCTTCAACGAGCAAGCGGGGCCCCGAAGAGGAAGCCCCGAAGCAATACAAGAGGCTGCGGTCAACTGTGAGTAGGCCCGCAGTCCCGATCCCGACGAAAGGGGTCACAATCGGGGAGAAGCTAGCCCCGTCCTCGTCTAACCCCGAGGCTATTCGCGGGGCTATCCAGGAGATGGTAGTCTCTGTTTTTAAGGCCCAGGGACCGAAAAGAGTCCCCCCTTCATGAAAGGATGCCACCCTAGAAGAATACCGGCTCTTGGGGAAGAAAAACCTGCCCGGTATTGATGGCGCTCTGCCCAGCTTGGTGTCAGCATATCTGGAATCCCAAGCTGTGGTAAGTTGTCTTCAGCTCATGCTGCCCCGCTCGGGCATACACTCTTAATCCAATCTAACTCTTGCAGGCACATAGAAGGGCCTTATCGCTTCCACCATCCAGCTCAGCCGAAGCATCTCCTCGGCGTCTGAAGAGCTGGAAGGTCAACTTGCCTTAGCTCAGCGGCAAGTTGAGATCAAACAAAAAGAGCTGGAATCGGTGAGGGCCGATCGGGACCGTCTGAACGGAGAGATGCTTGGAGCGGGTACTGAGTTATCCTTAAGCTGCTTCTAAGGCGGGAGAGGCCCAAGCAGCAGCAAACTCCGCCACAGCCCGAGTTTTGGAGTTGGAGCGTCAGATACAAGAGATATCTGACGAAAGCAACAGACTTCTCCTGCAGTCCGAGGAGGAAAAGAATGCCTTGAAGAAAGAACGGGAAGCGCTTAAAGAAGACTTGGTTATGGTACAAGGATCAACTGAGGGTGCGGTTCGGGAAGCCCTTTTGGGTTTTGCCCGATCGCCCCTGATGTTTCCCTTAGCGGCAAACGTTTACGGACAGAACGTCTCCCAATACATGAACAATATGAAGGACCAAATAGTCAGCAAGTTTGGTCTGGATCCCGAAGATGATCATTGGGAGACGCTTAACCATTTAACCAAGGATGAAAACTTCCGTGAGATCCCCGAACTAGATGAGCCCCCGTTGGAGAATGATCCCAACTATCCCCTCTTTGACCTAATGGAGAGATCGGTCAACGAAATAGTTGAGGAAAAGGGAAAGAAAGTGGAGGATCTCAAGGCATGGATTGCAGAGAAGTCCGGCGCAGCAGATAAGGAAGAAAGGCAAATAGATTAGGATTTAATTTCCCAGTCCTTTCCTTTCTGCATTCGTAAACTCCATTTTGAATAAGATTTCATTTTTTTGCAAAACCTGCATTTGTTAACTCCAAGTATAAGGTCGGGGCTTAAGCCAAATCTGGACTGAACGGTCTTCACCAATTAACTTTGAATCCGGCTAAGTTTAGTAAATTAGGGAATCCCAACTATACCAAGAGATCACACTTGAATCTGTCCAATAAAATATCATGGCTTTGGCGGCGTTGCCAAGGTTCTCCATAAGTTCTATGACAAATTTTTAGCCGAAGCCCCGGTTATTAAAATAGTCCCATGGCGGGCTTTGGCTTGCCATTTGACAGGTTAACTCTGTCCTGGTATCTTGTTCATAGACTAAGCATAATGGAGCAAGGGCTACCTCTAGGTGATGAGTGCCGTTTGAAGGGGGAAATTGAGTTCGTAGTAAGTTCTGGGAGTATGCGATTCATCTAAGTACTCAGCAAGCGTGGAAGCAACTGACTCGTCAGAGCGGTCACACTACTTGGGAGCCTTATGCATGATGGATACAGCCACCAGTCCAAACTCGTCCAGAAAATCCAACTCCAAAATCGGTCACTCACCTAGCTAGAAATAATTCGTATTGCATTCATTGTAACTTATTCATGCATAAGAAACGTTTTAAAGTTCAGGGTTACCAAATATGTCAAATTCTTTATATAAAATAACGCCTTAAGTTCATTACATTCCAAGTTCGGGGGATCTCACCTCCATCCAGATTTTCTAGCTTATAAGCCCCAGCACCCAGGTTCTTCGGACCCGATAGGGCCCTTCCCAATTTCTGTCTAGCTTCCCAACATTTCTCTGAACTCTTACATTCCTGAGAACGAGGTCGTCTTCCTAAAATTCCCTGGGAACAACCCGTTTGTTATGAGCTCGCTCCATTGTTCTTTGATAAGCACACATGCGCGCATAAATGACATTTCATTTCTCTTCAATCATCTCCAAATCCAGGGATCTTCATTCATTATTCAGATGCTCGTCATACTGGGTTATCCGAGGTGACCTTATGGCTACCTCCACTGGACTGACTGCTTCGGACCCATACACCAAAGAGAATGGAGATTCCTGGGTCGTTGAACGGGGAGTGGTGCGGTAAGCCCATAGCACCTCGTAGATGTGATAGGGCCACTTTCCCCCCAAATCTTCCAATTTAGTTTTTAATCCCTTCAGGATAACTTTGTTGGAGACCTCCGTTAATCCGTTGGTCTGGGGATGAGCAACTGATGAGAAGTGTTGAGCGATACCCAATTTGACGCAAAGATCCCGAACGGCTTTTCCGCGGAATTGAAGTCCATTATCAGATACAAAAGCTCAAGGTACTCCAAAGCGGCTTATGATGTTCCTCCATAGGAAGTGTTTTACCATCTTTTCGGAAATTATAGCTACCGCTTCAGCTTCGATCCACTTTGTATAATATTCAACCGCCACTATGCAAAACTTCCGCTGCTAGACCGATCGAGGAAACGGTCCCAAGATATCAATCCCCCATATGTCAAATGGACAAGGAAGTGGGGTCATCGACAAAGATGCCCCTGGAAATTGGGGAACTGGAGAATGGTGTTGGCAAGCAGCGCAGCGTCTTGTGTACTTCTTTGCATCCTCAAGGAGCGTTGTACAGAAATAACCGTCTCTAACGCGATGATATAGCGATCGGGCCCCAGAATGTATCCCGCACATCCCCTCATGAACATAAATCATGACGGCCTCAGCCTCTAAAGGGGATAAGCATCGCATGAACGGTCTTTCAAAGCTTTTCTTGAATAGGTGACCGTCATTCAGCACATATCGCGTGGCCCGGGTTTCAATTTTCCTGGCCTCTGATGCGTTTTCCGGTAGATGGCCGTTGATCAGATACTTTAACAAAAGGGGTCATCCACGTGGTATCTTCTGGGGAGTCAACGGAGTTAATCTTTAAGTGTTGGAGTTCATGGCATAAAGCTCCCACCTCCTCAAACGACTGTTCGGTCACAGAAATTTCGACCGAAGGTCGATCCTGAATATGGACCGATATTGTGCCTGGTCCAACGTCTGGTAAGCCTGCAGCCAATCTGGCTAACGCATCGGCCACCTTGTTTTGTTCTCTAGGCACGTAGTCAAGTGAGAACTCACAGAACTTCTTTGCCATCTCTAAGACCTTCGCATGATATAGCTTCATGGTTGGCTCATGTGTTTCGAATCGTCCTACTAATTGCTCCACCACCAACTTGGAGTCCGAGAACATTCGCACTTTAGCAACTCCCATCTTTTGAGCTAAGGTCATCCCCGACAAAACGGCCTCGTATTCCACCACGTTATTCATTCAAGAAAACAAGAACTTGACCGCGGAATGGATAACGTCGCCTTGAAGTGTAGTAAGGGTGATGCCCGCTTCCTTTCCCTCGAAGGTTGATCCATCAATATAAATGACCCACCGGTCGTCCTCATGGTTCAGAAATATGAGCGATCGGGTCATCTCGACCACGAAATCCGCGAGGACTTCAGCTTTGATCGCCCTTCGGGGAACGAATTCCAAATACATGGAGCTGATTTTGATCTTCCACTTGGCCAACCTCTCATTAGAATCCGCCTGACTCAAAACCGCCTTCAAAGGCTGATCATTATACACATAAACCTTGCGGCCTTCGAAATAGTGCTTAAACTTTGATATAACTTTCTGCAAGGCCAACATGAATTTCTCCAAGGTTGTGTATCTGGTTTCGGCTGGTACCAGGGAATGGCTAACGTAGTAAACGGGTCGGTGAATATCATCCCCAATGGTCACCAGGGCTGCGCTGACTGCGGCTTCTGAGACGGCCAAATATAACCCTAAGGATTTGTGGCACGTTGGGCTCACCATGACAGGAGGAGTGCTCAAATAAGTTTTTAAGTCGGAAAATGCCCGATCGCACTCTTCGGTCCAGCCAAGATGGCTAGCTTTTCTCAATGTCCTGAAAAAAGGTAGAGCCCGGTCCGTGGACCTAGAAATAAATCTGCTCAGCGCCGCCAATCGACCAGTCAGCGTTTGAAATTCTCGCTTGTTTCTCGGAGGTTGCATGTCAATAATAGCCTGGACTTTCTCCGGATTGACCTCGATGCCTTTCTCAGAAACGTAATATCCAAGGAATTTGCAACTTCGAATCCCGAAGCAACACTTGTTTGGATTTAGTTTGAGTTTATATTTACGGCATACTTCGAAAGAGCGAGACAAGTAAGGAATGTGATCTTCATCATTCATGGACCTGACAATCATATCATCAACATACACTTCCATAATATGGCCTATCAACTCCCTAAAGATCTTGTTGACCAGCCTTTGGTATGTTGCTCCTGCGTTCTTTAAGCCAAAAGGCATAACTTCGTAGCAGTAAACACCGTCTTCTGTCATGAATGATGACTTCTTTTGATCTTCGTAAGCAAGGAAGATCTGATGGTACCCGGAGTAAGCATCCATGGTACTCATCATGGTGCTGCCCGCCACAACATCCACCAATCCGTCCATATCTGGCAGTGGGAAAGGGTCCGACTCACAGCTCTTGTTCACGTCGGTAAAATCCACGCACATCCTCCACTTCCCATATGCTTTGGAGACCACCACCGGGTTTGCAACCCACTCAGTGTAGTGAATCTCCCTGATGAAACCCGGCCGCAACAACCTGTTCACCTCTACCAGGATGATTTCAATCTTCTCAGGAGAATAGCGTCTCCTCTTTTGCCTTATTGGCTTGGTTCAAGGCTCAGTGTTGATCCGATGCTCACTTTCGGATCGGTCAATCCCAAGAACATCGTCCAGGGTCCAAGCGAAGATGTCCACATTGCTTCTAAGCAAGCGGACCAGCTCTTCTTCGAAGGTCGGCGCCAGATGTGCCCCGATGCGAGTAGTCTTGGTTGAGTCATCCTCAACCAAGTTGATAAGCTTGAACCTGACGGGTTCCATAGCTTGCCTTGGGTGCGGGGGCTCTTCGAGCAAATCCACCTGAGCTCTCTTGATGGGTGCCAAAGTTCGGCACGAGCTCATGTAGCACTTTCTTGCTACTTTCTGGTTCCCCTTAACAGAAATCACTCCATGAGTGGAGGGGAACTTGAGCATCATATGGTACGTAGAAGGGACCGCCTCAAACTTACTGAGGCCGGTCCGTCCAATGATAGCGTTGTAAGCCAGATCGACTTCAACGACTATGAACTCGAGTGTCTCCGATCGGTCCCTGCTCGGTTCTCCTAGTGTGACTCGGAAAAGAATTTTCCCGCATGGGATAACACTTCTCTGGTCGAACGACTAGAGGGTTATATTGGCAATAGGGAGATCATGGGCCGCGGCTCCTAGCATCTCCGCCACTTCACGATTTATCAGGTTGCATAAAGCCCCGGTATCCACCAGAATCCTATGGACCCGTCGATCGGCGATAATTCCAGTGATGATAAGAGGATCATCACATGGATCGGTAACCCCTTCTCGATCGGCTGCGGTAAAAATGATATCTCCCTCAAAGGTCGAGGACCGCTCAGTCGATTCGTACTTGACCAGCGCCACAGATTCGGAGCTTTCGGGAAACTCCTCACGCGCTGCTCTTTTTTGGTCCATGACAGACTTGTTAATCCTTATTCCGTCGGAGATAACATAAATATCTCCGGTGACCTCTCTTTCTCTGGGCACCTCCTCATTTCGGGGAGGTTGGGCGTCTACTTCGGCAGGTGGGGGAGGTGGCTGCTCCCTCCTGTCTCCTTCATATCGCGGGGCCCTGCCACCGCGGCCCCGCCATCTCCTCCTTCGGCCCTGGCCACGGTTCTCTTGACCGTGCTGGCCTCGATCCTGTTCGGGTTGGGGAGATCTTCGTTCTCCCGCCCGGTCGTTGTAATGTCGGGGCTGACCCCGATTGTCTCTTCCCCTTGGCCTGTGACGATCGTCACCTTGATGGCCCGCTCGAGGAGAGTGAGCCCGCTTGCCCCTTCGATCTTCATGATCGGGCTTTTTCTTGTTCATTGCCACTACTGTCTCTCGCAGTAGCGGGCATTTCAACGTCGGGTGATCGTGGTTGTGATGCAACATGCAATAGACCCGATTGTCCTCCTTCTTCGGAGTAACGATCTTTTCAGCCACAGTCGCAACTTCCCGCAGCTGTCTCTTAGGGAAAGATACCCTATGGTCACCTGCGGGATCAGAATTCCCCAGGCTTTTGATATCCCGCTCCCAGCGCTTCATCCACCTTGATGTACTTGTTGATTTTCTAAAGGAGCTTCCCCAAGGTGGATGGTGGGCTCTTCACAAGGCTGGCTGAAATGTCACAAGGTCCCAAGACCTGCTGCAAGATATCGATTTTGTCTCGGAGCTGCAATTTGATACCCCGAACAGTTCGATTGAATTTCTCCATAAAAGAACGGAGACTCATCTTCGTCGGGATATACTTCATGTCATATAGTTCCTACCTGCCACGAGGCGGTCCTACATTTGGAGCGAACTGCTCCGAGAAAGCCAGGATGAATCCGCCATACGACTGTATGGATCGGGTCGGCAAGTTTTTAAACCATGTCCGAGCATCCCCCCTGCAACCCTACCGCGAAGATAAGGCACTTCAATGAGTCAGATGCCTGAACGGTCCCCATCCCCATCTCAAAATCCGTGACGTTATCGATCGGATCACCGTCGCCTCGGAACACTGGTAACACATCAGGATTACGGTAGTATCGATCGGGGAGTGCCACCCAGATCTCTTCAGAAAACGGGAGCATCAAATCTCCCAGCGTGGCGGAGACGACTCTAGATTGTTGGGATGACGCGTGGGCCATATGCAGATTGTGCCACCAGTCATCATCCTTGCTCCGCCTGATCGGGGCATCCATGGCCCGATCAAGTAGTCCATAATTGCGCCTTAGATTAGCACCGCAATCCCTCTGCGTTCGCAGGGTTTCCAACTCCCTGATAAGCTCATCAATGCGCCTCTGCATCTGTTCCTGGTCCGTCATAGGAACGGGAGTTGGAGTTCTAATTGGAGGAGGCGGAGTAGATTGGTATCTCGGCCACCTCATTGTTACTCCGCGCCTGATAATCTCCTCTTCAACGGAGCTCAGCGCTTTTGGGTCGCTTTCGTACCCTCTATTGGCTGGAGCAGGGCTTGTGATAGTCGGTGGTTCTATTCCACTCCTCTCCGACGTAACTTCCAATATAACTTTCCTAACAACAGCTTCCAGGTACTGTAAATAGAACGTTGAAGATGGAATGCTGCTGGGAAGCGTATCACTATCGTTCGTCGAAGTTCTAGTCACCATTCCTTTGATTATCCTATCCCAGGTAAAGACCTCAAATGGGGATTAAAAACTCGTCCCCACGGACGACGCCGAACTGTTGTGGTTCGAAAATCGGGGGTATCAAAAGTCGACCGGTTCGTTGCAAGACGAACTCGGTTATAATTTATTTGATGTGTGGAGAACGATTATAAACCAAAGGTGAAAAGACGCAGCGATTTTAGAGTGGAAAATCTCGAAGACGAGGAAAACACCACTTGACTAAGGGCTAAAAAAAGTGCCCTTAGTTGGTTCAATAATCAAATTAATGATCATACAAGTCATGTTTGTTCTTAAGACAACAAAGAGAAGGAGAAGTATCGAAAATAAATCGAGAGAGAATTCTCTATGCGAGAGCTCCAAGGAAAATCGGAAGATCCTTTTCTCACGCTCTATGTGACCTTTTTATACTCCCACTGTGCTGTATACAGTAGGGTGTCGTTTTTTGCCTGTCCTTTGCGGCTATGTCGGCTAATGTCAGGCGGAACAGCCGTAGGAAACGGCTTCACAGAGCTGCATGGCGCTAGACTTTTCGGCGCTGCTAGCTGGCTATTCCCTAGCCACTGGAGGCTCGTACGACCTCGCCGGACCACACCTCTGACAAGGCTGTCGAGGGTTGTCGTTGCATGGGAGGAGTATGGATGGCCAGAAGCAGGGCCTGTAATATGTGGACCGATCGGTCTTGGTGCGTGCGATAAGTTGGGCCCTACATATCGGGACTGATCGCTAGGGACGATCGATCGGGCCACAGGATTTGGATGGGTCATTCACTCATGTGGGCTGGATCTGGGTCTCCAAGTTCGGCTTACGTTGTATGGGCTCTTTTGATCAAGCTTGGCCTTGATCATGTTCGAGGCACCGAATTCCGGAGATCTCATCAATACTGAATGGGTAGCGAATTCCGTGGTTGTCTCTAAAGATAGAGGGAAATGGTGAATGTCTATCGACTTTAATGATGTCAACAAAAGCTATGAATTTGACCCAGTCATGTTGCCACACGTTGATGGTTTGGTGGATGCTGTTTTGGGGAGCATTACAATTAGTACTATTCATGCATATTTTTGGTATAATCAAATCTTCCTTACTGAAGAAGATCATAAGAAACCAACATTTTTTTACCGAATATGGTGTTTATTGTTATTTCGTTATGCCATTTGCCTTGAAGAATGCTGAGGAAACATACCAGAAGCTAGTGAATGAAATCTCTAGAGATTTGCTAAACCGTATTATGAAAATATATGTTGATGATATGATTGTCAAGCTGTGAAGCTGCGACGCTTCTGGAAGGTGGGTCTCCCGCTTCCGAAGCATCATGAAGCAGGAGCGGCGGAGCGAAGCGGCTAGAATTTTTAACAATATTTTTTAAATATTTTAAAATCATATATTCATAATATTTGGAAAAGTTATTCAAAATATCTCGCATATTACATAAAACTTTAATAAATATCACTATTGTTATTAGATATCATTTTTGTCATAATTATTTACACACAACTTAATTTTTGTCATATATCATTCATTCAACATCGATATTTACTCTTCTAAGTGAATTTTGAATAATAGTTCAAGCCAATGAATATTAGTGACACTTTATATTTATTGTATAACGTGAGTATTAACATTATCTCTATCATCACACTAACGATAATACAAGCATAGTGATAAATTTATTATATAAACACATTTGATTTATTAATGATTAACATTACCATCATGGATAATAAAAATATATTTATTACAACCATATTAAAATTAAACATATTTAATTTTATCTAAGTTAAAATGCCTCAAATTATTGGTATTTAATTTTTTTAATTAAAAATATTTATCTTGATACTGCAAAAGATATGTACTGAAAGCATGAGAAAGTGAAAGAAAGTATTTTTTATTAGTAGATTGTAAAAATATATAAAGTAGAAATATTTGAATAAAATAATGTAATTTGAATTTATTTATGTGTTGATTGACTTGATAATTCTAATATTTATATATTATTATTTTTATTATTTATTTTTATTATAAACGCTTTGAAGCCGCTTTGGAAAACTGATTTTTTTTAGTTTGTCAATTCGCCGCTTCCACTTCCCCGCTTCGACGATTCCGCTTCGGAGCTCCTAAACATCATAGTTGTCAATTCCCTGAATGATGAATATCACATTTCGTACTCTTCTGGTTGTTTTAAAGTATGCCACAAATACAAACTAAAACTTAATACGAATAAGTGCCGCTTCGGTATCCAAAGATAAAAATTCTTAGGATATTATGTTTCTGAAAAAGGTATAGAAATTGGCTTTTATTTACATGCAATATCTGAGAAACAAAAGGGACTTCCAAAGGCTGACATGCAACGTGCAACATTTTTATTATGTGACTCATTCTTTAGTATTTGCACAGACCCGATACACGAACCTGAAGATATTCATGATGCATTAAAGAAAGAAATATGTAAGCTAAAACACTATTATGATGGTAGAAAAGTTTATGTATGTACCAATAAACCTTTGAAAGTAGTTTTGAATCAATCAAATCTGAATGGAAGATTATCTAAATAGGCGATTAAATCAGTGTCATGTAACTGGAATTTGTACCAGGAAGGGCTATTAATGCCCAGGTTTTGGTTGAATTTGGGGTTGAAATGACCCGATATGCAGTATGTCTGAACAAGGAAGATGATCGATTGATAATATACGTTGATGGATCAACCTTTGGAGGAAAGAGAGTTGGCATAACTTTTACTACTTCACAAGGAGATGTAATTCATTCTTCCGTCAAGTTCCTTTTTTTGGAATGAATAACATGGTCGAGTATGAAACCTTATTATCTAGGATGAATTTGGCTCGAGAAATGGGAGTCACTATGGAAACGAATGTTCTCATATTCCAAGTTAGTTGTGGAACAATTTGTGGGTAGATTCGAGATATATGAACCCATGATGAAGTTGTATCGTGCCATGGTCCTAGAGATATCTACGAAGTTCAGTGAGTTATCGCTTGATCATGTACCATGAGAACAAAGCAAGGCTGCAGACGCGTTAGCCAGATTGACTGCAAGCATACCAAGAAGAGGACCGAGTATAGTGTTAATTCATATTCATGATCATCCTTGGTCGAGATCCCGGTTACAGAATAGTCTATTGAAGAAGTTGTGGCTCTATTCCATGAACTTCAGGGCCTACATATTGACGAAATTTAGGCTAAGGGAGAATCCACGTGGATGGATCCTTGATAAGATATTAGGCAAATGGTTATTTGCATGAAAATACTTCTGAAGCAAGGAAATTTAAATTTCGGGCCAAAAGATATGTACTAAAATTTTGGTCCCTCAAAAGTTTTCTTGTGGCAGTAGAATATAATTTGAAATGAATAGAAGCAGAATATGTGTCCACGATATCCGAGTGTTTGGTGAGTCATTTCTTGTGGAGATATTCCATAAGTCACTTTGGGTTGCCTCGAGCATTGATATTTGATAATATAATTCAATTCCATGGACAGTTGGTTCGGGGACTTTGACTTAAACTATGCATTACCCAACATTTTTCTTCCGCCACTCATCGTCAAACTTATGAGCTCACAGAAGTATTTAATTAAGCTATCTTGAAGGGATTGAAAACTAAGCATGAAGATCTAAGAGTAAAATGGCAAATCATATCTATGAAGTTTCGAGGGCCTACATAACTACCGCCGATGTACGACTCTTGAGTCTCCGTTTTCCATGGAATAGGGTCCGAAGCATTTAGTCCAGTGGAGGTTGCCATTTGTTCACGTCGGATAACTCGGTATAATGATCACATTGATCTCGTCTAAAAATATTTTAGGGCATTTATTCTTAGATCACTAAATTTTTAATTACTCGAAATTTAATTGTTGTGGGAACACGAGCGATATACGAGGTTGGACCCACAATGTGTGGGCTTACGTCCTCGGGAGAGCAAAGCTCTACCTTGGTTTTCACTATAATTATCGAGAGATACAATTACAATGAGTAAATATCGATAATCTGAGCGAAAACGGTACGAAAAGCAATCAAATATGCACCGCTACAATGAAACTGCTGAAAAATTGCGAATGAAGTGCTGGTCGCGAGATTTCGTACGAAAACTCGTGAATAGTGATATGCCAAGCGAAAACTCGCGGATGAAGCAAAGTGTCGCGGGTACGAAATCGCGTAACGGGGGAAACTCTACGAAAACTCGCGAATAGTACCTAAAGCTGAACCGGCAGGGAGTTTTGGTGCAAAAAGTCTCGGGTGGGGGCTGAAAAACGAAATCTCGCGAGTACGTTTACAAGTTTGAGAGAGAGTTTTGCCTTGGGAGGTACAAAAAGGGTCCGAATCCATTTTCAGTGCCTTGGGCTCATATTTATAGAGAAATTCAGCCAAATTAATAAGTTTCTGGCCAGGAGCCCAATTTCACTTGATTCAGCCCAAAGTACCCAAATAAAATTTAATTAAACTCGAATAAATGTCATACTGCAGTAGAACTTCGGAAATGCATCCCGATCGAGAATTAGCTGGAAATGTCGATGAGATAATACCGGAAAACCTCGTAAAATAATTCATTGCTTCCATATATCGAATTTAAAGCCAAAAATATCGCTACAACTTACCGGCGCGCTCCTCGGGTGCCAAATTACGAAAATACCCTTGGCCCCGTCCGAGGCTGAATTTGTCCGAAACTGATAGAAACAATAATGAAATACTTATATATAGGCCCAGGAGGTATGAATTACGAGAATACCCCCAATACTATAGAGTGACGTAAATATACGAGAATACCGAAAATCTCATCTAGCCACGTCGGACGAGCTCCAGGGATGTCATAATACCGAAAATACCCCACGATTAATATCAATAGTCACTTGGTTTTCAGATTCAGACTCTAAGTCGTAAACCATATCATATTAGCTCGTCCCGAAAGTCGAGGATCGCTCGGAAATTATTCCAAGATAACCGTGGTTAGGGCTGAAAACCATTCGCAGACGCGATCGTTCTGACACTAAGAATGTTAGATTTTAAGGTCGGGCGAAAATCTCAGGATTTTTCGACTCGGGGGTCCGTCCCTATAAATACAAAGAGTGTGAGCAGGCGTTCGATGATTTCAAGAAGTATATGTTGAACCCGCCTTTGTTAGTATGTCCGACGAGCAACGAGTCTCTAGGCGTTTATTTGGAAATCTCGACCATTGTAGTTAGCGCTTCTTTGGTAACGATCGGTAATGGGATGCACCGACCGGTGTATTATGTTAGTTACACTCTGCTTCACACAGAAAAAAGGAACACCAACATTGAAAAAATTGTCTTGACATTAAAAAAGGCTTGAGTGAAGCTCTAGCAGTATTTTGATGGCCTCCTTATTCATGTTTTTACAGATCAGCTTTGGAAGCGGTTTTATACAAATCGGATACAACCAAAAGATTGAATAAATGGGCTATTCAACTTAATGCAATGAATTTGGAGTTTGTGCATTGAAGGGAAATTAATGATCAAGTCTTAGCAAATTTTGTAGTGGAAATGACAAGATCAACTATGGTGACTGAGCAGGAAAATGACGTTTGGGACATGGTAGTCGATGGGTCCACACAAGGAAAGGCTGGAGCTGCAATTCATTTTATCACCTCCCGAGAAGAGCATATAAATGCTGTAGTGAAGCTTTCTTTCCCCTGTTCTAATAATATTGCAGAATGTGGCATTGCTTGCAGGAATACGCCTTGCTCTAGATATTAGAATAATGCACATGCGTGGATTTACAAATTCGAAGTTGGTCGATGAGCAGGTTGATGGAACCCGCCATTTCAGTTTCATAGCGCTCCCGAGCTTCTTTCACAGTTGTATGAATATTGTGTTATTTACGATCAAGAGAAGAATTGTAACGACCTAGAAATCGGACTCGAAGAAAGGTACAAGAATAGAGGGTGAATTTTACTCGTATAATTTATAAATTGGTGACTCAAGAATAGTAGGGGTTGAAAAGAGTAAATTAGGAAGAGTTGTGTTAGAAAAGAAATAAAGAAAGGAGAGAAGCGACTAAAATGCAATTATGATAAGTTAAAAAGTTTATAAATAGGGGTTGGGAGGGGTTAGATAAACTAATTGGCGAAAATTCCCAAAAAAGACCCAAAAAACCAATTTTGCACAGAAATTCACTTCGGATTACTGTAGCAGACCAAATTCACCACGGATTACTGTAGCAGTCCAAAATCATGGCGTATTACTGTAGCAGTTTCCATTTAATGCGAATGACTTTAGTAGTTGCAATTCATCACAGATACTGTAGCAGTCTAATTCACCGCGATTACTGTAGCAGGAATTATTTATAGCTGATTACTATAGCAGTGTATTTCATCGCGGTTTACTGTAGCAGGTATAATTCATCGCGGATGACTATAACAGTGTAATTTTTGCGGATTTCTATAGCAGACATAATTCATCGCGGATTAGTGTAGGATGCATAATTCATTGCGGATTACTGTAGTAGGCATTATACAGTGCATAATTAATGAGGAAGGTGTGAGTTGCGGTGCTTCCTAACGCACGTGAAGTGGAAAGACTAAAGAAGGCGAACGGGGGTCGACTGTAATCGTAAACCCTTAAAATAAGCGTAACACTAAAAGAATACTATGAAACATAGCGTTAATATACGTCTTGAATGCATGAGGATAACTAGGGAAGAGAAGAAAGATAATAAAGCGGGATGAGTGGAAAAATAACTTAACGTTCATTTTCACAAACGAGTGTTTAAAACCGAGAGGTGGCATACGTCTTGAAGGCAGGAGGATAACTACGATAACGAATGAACGAGTGATGAAAAAAGAACAACTAATAGCTTATGCATCGAGACAATTGAAAGTACACGAAGAAAATTACCCTACCCACAATCTCGAGATTGCGCAACGGTGCTCGCACTGAAGAACTGGAGGCATTACCTCTATGGGGCAAAGGGTGAGGTCTACACGGATGAAAAGAGCTTGAAGTACTTATTCACACAGAAAGAGTTAAATATGAGGCAGCGCAGGTGGCTCGAACAGATCAAGGAATACAATCTCACCATTCAATATCAACCCAGAAAGGCGAATCAGGTGGTGAATGTTGTATCATGGTGGGCCAAGTAGCAGACCTCGTAATTTAATGTTGTGGGCTCTTCACAAACCCACATCACACATACTTCAACGGATGTTTTGAGATGAATAAAGGGGTGTGGCTTGTGTAAGGAAAAAACAGCACAGTGCAGTTAGGGTTTTGATACAAGAACCACATCGATCATTCTATAAACATCTAATTACGCAATCTAAGGAGTAGTTTCACGCTATATCCTTTGGTTTGAGTGGTATACTTTGAGTTGGTAAATCTTTGTATTTATATTCAACTTGTTATTAGTGTTTTCCTTGCTTCCTGGCGTTGGGGCCTCTGGTTTTCTAGGTGACCAACTTCGTGTCCATTCATTTACGTTTCAGCACTAAATTAGTAGGTTTAACAAAAAAAATTCAAAAATTTAAAATAAAAATATTTGAACTTCATTTTCAATAGATCGAAATGTTACAAGTGGTGGATATGTGGTGGTATTCTATGATTCTGTGATTTTGAAGTTCTATTTTTTTTTATTTTGTCTATCCATATTTGTGGTTATCTTTTATTTAAAATTTGTAAGGTACTTGACTTTAGTTTGAAATGGGTGATAATAATAAAACTGTTGCAAAACTAGTAATGTTAGTTCTAGTGGTTTGCTTTACACTAAACCACATATTTTTGATGGCACAAACTACACTTAGTGAAAAACTATGATGATGACTTACTTTCAGCAAAAAGACTTGAAATTATATGATTACATTTTGAGTGGTGTAGTGTAACGACCCTAATTTGAGCATTGCTGATTTGGAAAAAAACGTACTAAATAAAACGAAACGATCGAGGGTAAACTAAAGCATAATTCAAAAGAATTAAAGTCTAGCGACATAATTTATAGTATTCTCCAAAAGACCGGACTCTATCACGGACAACCGACGACCTCCTTCTCATGCCCTTCTCATACCTCGTCCGCGTTACCTACAAAATCTGTAAAGCGGTCACAATCTATTAAAGGAAACTTCACACATACTATATTTGTCTGTCCATTTCTTAAATAAAACATACACACACACGTAAGTCGTTTCTTTTAATCGTATACTTATTTTCTTCTTATTATTTCTTTACCCTTATCATTCTTTCCCCCTCCCCTCATCTTTTAACTTCACTGTTGTCGAGTGTAACATGCTCTGTGCATGTCCCGCCCAAGCCAACCGTTAGCTATTGGTTGACTCGACGGGCCGTATGCTTTCCTTCCCCGATGAGTACTTAGGCGCTACCCATTTTCTCACCCGGATCCGTTCTTCCCTTTCGTACATATCTTTCCATTCTGGAACTTATCGTTCCCTTCATCAAGCATGTCCTTCCTTTGGCGAATCGTGTACTAAGCACGATGCCGGGTTCGGTCGGACGGTCCATCCTCCCTCACCCCGAGTCTTATTAACATTTGTCTCATTCATTCATGTCTTTTACTTTCTTTCTTACTAGCCCTTCCCGTTTCCCTAAGTCGGAACCTTCCCTTATTATATTGTGTTCACTCCGCTTACCTATTGCTTTCGCTCGTTACAACCCCTTCGTGCTTCCCTGCATTTCGTAACATATTTTAGTACTCGATTTTCGATGTTATTATCTCATTATTAACTATATGGTTACCGTAGACCCTACGTATCCTTTCTCTCTCACGAAAACATCCAAATTTGATGTTTCCACGATAAATTACTCCATTCCTTGAAATCTGTGATATAAATGAGGTTATGGGGTTTGTGGTTTAGGTTTTCGCGGTAATTTAAGTAAAACATGAAAATCCGCCACAATTTGGGGTTAAGTGTAAATCCACGATAATTTGGGTCTAAAAAGGTTTCTGCGACAATTTGTGGTTTAGGTTTTCCGCGACAATTTGTGATTTAGGTTTTTTCGCGACAATTTTGTGGTTTAGGTTTTCTGATATATTTTGCTCACTCCACAAATCCGCGACAAGTTTGTTGTTTCCGCGATAATTCGTGTTTTCGGGTTTTTCGTGGATTTTTTGTGGTTAAGTGATTAATGACTTGGTTTTGGGGCTTTCCACCCCAATATATAGACATTTTAACTTCCCTAAATTATATTTTGACCCCTCATTTATCTTTTGCCTCACTTTTCTATCTTTACATTTTCTTTTTCGTTCTTTCATTTCCGTATCCCTCGTTATTCTTCATCTAGGCCTTACAACTATATATTCCCTTTTATTAATCTAACATACCTTTTTTCCTGGCTATTACATGTAGGTTTAGTGGATGATATGTTTATAGCACCTAGAACTTCTTAGAAAATTGATGCAATTGAACTAAATGCTACATGCTCTAATATTTTGAATTGTGCCTTAGTACCTGCTGAATTTAATAAGGTGTCTGGATGCAAAACCGCTTTTGAAATGTGGTCTAAACTTGAACTAATTTATGAAGGAAATAAGAAAGTTAGGAAAAGTAAATTGAACATGTTAATGCATGAATTTGAAACTTTCACTATGATGCCTGTTGAATCCTTGTCTGATTTGCAACAACGTTTTACTCTATAATGCAATAAAATTGAAGTTTATGGAAAATCCTATTCTAGTGAAGATAAGAATTTCAAAGTTCTAAGGAGTTTAGATGAAACTTGGCATGCTATTAGAACTACTTTAGAAGAGACTAGTGATCTGAATCTATTTCTGTTGATGAACTCTTTGGTGGATTGTTGGCTCAAGAAATTAGATTAAAGTCTAGAAAACAATTAGTTGAAAACTCTATTGTTTTAAAAACATCAAAAAAATCTGCTTCGACTTCCTCTACTATTTTTAAAACTTCTAGGAAACCATCTAAGAAAACTGATGTTAAATCTCTTGCTATTAATTCTAATACTGATGACTTTTATTCTGACGTTGAGGCTGAATCTGATGTTGAATTTGATGATAACGAAATAGTCATGCTTGCAAAACGTTTAAAATCATTTCGGAAGTACAAGAATAAGGACAAGGCAAAGTACAAGTAAACAAAAAAAGAGATAAACTGCTATCAATGTAAGAAAGAATGTCATATTAAAACTAATTGCCCTCTTTTGCAGAATCAAGAAAAGAAATCAGAAAAAGAAAGGAAATGTGAACAAAAAATGAAGAAAATGGTGTTAGAGGCATATCTTGATGAGTATTCATCGGATGATGAGACTTGTGGATATGCAACCTTAAATCATCATGAGAACATGGCTCTGATGGGATTGAATGATCCCGATTCTAGTAGTGAGGTAGACTCATCATCCTCATCCGAAAATGAAAATTGATGCAATGTGGTAGAAAGTCTTTGTCTCTTAACTGAAAAATACATGAAACTTGAAAAAAAATAAATTAATGATGAGCATGCAATCTAATAAATCTGATTGTGTATGTGTTAATGATGAATGTGTACCACCTGTGTGTGATAGCACTAAAAAGCTAAACACCATACTTAGTATACAAAAGTCATTGAGTGATAAAACTGGAATTGGATTTCATGCTAATTTATCAAAATCTACATTAGGCACTCCAATCGAATTTGTTAAAAGTCATCTTATAGAATCTGAAAATTTCGAAAAATTGATTGAACATTCTGTTGATTACGGTGAGAATTTATATGCTACACATGATGCACACAAGAGCAATGATTGTGTTAGTATGAATTTTGTAAAAGGTGATAAAAAGTTTGACAATTCTGTTCTTAAATTTGAAAAACCAAGAAAAGCTTGCATAGGTTATGTTAGTGGGAAAAATAAATATGAACCAACATATGCCAAAAGAAGATTAAATCCGGTGTCTAAATCTGAAAAATATGTGATTTCATTAAACTCTTTATGTGGCAACTTTTATGAAAAATATGTTTCAAGCAATACACTTGTAAACATAATATGTCACTTTCAAAATGTAAATCATACCGTTTCAAAAATGAAACAAGTTTGAATACTGAAATCTTTATTGTACTAGATAGCATGTTACATCTAATGTACTATTCAATATTTATTATTGTCGCATGATTATGTGGTTCCATAGAAGTTGCATTATTTATTATTATCGGGTCTTGAGTATGTATATTTTAAAGTTTCATATTTTTTACTTGGTGTTTAATTTAAAATATCATTAGACTAACCATAAGAACCCTTGAGAGGGAACCTTCCATGAATGTTATGTTTGTTTGTAGATACGGTATATTGATAGTGGTTGCTCCAAGCATATGACTCGAAATAAGATATTGTTGAATGATGTAATTTCAATAGATGGTGGAAAAGTCACTTATGGTGACAACAAGTGGATCACTCATCGGTAAAGGTACTTTAGATTCTGAAAATTATCTTATTAATGATATTCTTCTTGTTCATAACCTGAAACACAATCTGATTAGTGTTAGTCAATTATGTGATTTAGGTTATAAGCTCTAATTTGATAAACATACGTGTACAGTCATTAGGAAAGAAAAAGAACAATTTAAAGCTGCTAGAAAAATGAATGTTTATGTACTTTCTGTTACTATGCCTAAAACTAAGCGCTACATTACCAAATCTGAAATTTCCATGTTATTGCATAGAAAACTAGGACATGCTAGTATGAATACCATTTCAAATTTAATCAGACTTGAGCTCATTCGTGGAATCTCTCAAAAAATTTCTACTGATTCTAATATTTGTGATGCATGTATTAGGTCTAAGCAAACTAGGGCAACATTTAAACCAATTAAATCGATAAACTCTCAATCTGTTTTAGAAATTCTTCATATGGATCTCTTTGGAGAAGTAAAACCAATGAGTTTAGGGGGTAAACATTGGTGTTTTGTAATAGTTGATGATTTTTCTAGATTCACTTGGACTTATTTTTTGAAATTTAAAAGTGATGCTTTTTCATTATTCAAAACATATAAAAAATTAGTTGAAAATCAAAAGGGAAAGTCAATTAAGATTCTTAAAAGTGATTATGGAGGTGAGTTTAAAAATAAGGATTTTATCACATTGTGTCAAGAAAGTGGTATTCAACATAATTTTACAAGTGCTAAAACCCCTGAATATAATGATATAGTTGAAAGAAAAAATAAAATACTTCAAGAAATGACTAGATTAATGATGGTTGAGTCTAAGTGTCCGAAATTCCTATGGGTGGAAGCTATAAATATTGCATGTAATATCATAAATAGAGTTAGCATTAGAGCTATTTTGAAAAAGACCACATATGAGCTCTTCCATGAAAAATCACCCAATATTTCTCAAATGCATCCGTTTGACACTACTTGTTATATGCATTTACAAAAGGAAACTTTAGGAAAATTTGATGCAAAAAGTAAGAAAGGCATATTTGTTGGTTACGCTAGTAATAAGAAAGCATATAGAGTTTATTTTTCTGATAACAAACATGTTTTAGAATCAATAAATGTTAAATTCACTGATGATGTTCCCTCATTTCAAGATAAAGGGAAGGATAATATTTTTCAAATGAAAAATCATGATACACTTGATAATGAACATGATTCTTCTCCTTTTATATTACCTTCCAAGTTTGACTCTAAAATATTTTTAAAATCTGACTCTTTATCTAACCATGATTTTGCAGAAGAAATAGATGCATTAGATCTTGAACATGATACTATTGCAACAAAAAATTCTAATATTCCAAAAATGCCTACATGTCTAAATAAAGCCAACATCTTAGGATCAGCCAATGACCCCATTAGAACTAGAAGTTCTTTTAGTAATTTTTGTGAATTTTCAGCTTTTGTGTCAACTTATGAACCAAAGAAAGTCTGAAGCATTAAAAGATCCTGCATGGATTACATCAATGCAAGAAGAACTCTCTCAATATCAAAATGCATTTTTAAAAATAAACTTGATGATAAAGGAAATATTGTTAAAAATAAATCAAGACTTGTAGCACAAGGTTACACCCAAGAAGAAGGTATTGACTATGGTGAAACTTTTGCCCCTATTGCTAGAATGGAATCTATACGATTATTGCTTGCATTTGCTGCTTATAAGAATTTCAAATTGTATCAAATATATGTTGAAAGTGCCTTTCTGCATGGTGTTATCTCTGAATGTGTTTATGTGAAACAACCTGTTGGTTTTGAAGATTTAAATTTTCCAGATTATGTGTACAAGTTGAATAAGGCATTGTATGGTTTAAAACAAGCTCCTCGTGCATGGTATGAAAGATTAAGTGATTATTTATTGATGTGTGGTTTTAGGAAAGGGTCTGTTGATAAAACGTTGTTTATCTTATGTGAAAAATCTGATATTCTACTTGTTCAAGTATACGTAGATAATATAATCTTTGGTAGTACAAAATCCATGTTATCACATAAATTTTGTGATTTAATATCTGCTGAATTTGAAATGAGCATGATGGATGAGTTATCTTTTTATTTGGGGTTAAAAATTAAGCAAACACATGAAATAATTTTTCTGTCTCAATCAAAATATATTAGAGAAATACTTAAGAAATTTGAGTTTGACAATGCAAAAGGCATGAAAACACCTATGGAAGTTCATGTGGATTTCTATTTGAATGAGCATGAGGAATGTGTGAGTGAAAAGTTGTATAGAAGCATGATATGATTGTTAATATATGTTACTGCTTCAAGACCTGATATCATGTTTTCTGTGTGTTTATGTGCAAGATTTCAAAGTTCTCCAAGAGTCTCTCATTTAAAGCTAGCAAAATAATTTTAGATACTTACTTGCCAATGAAAATATTGGATTATTTTATGCGAACTCTGTTGATTTCTTTTTGAATGGATATAGTAACTCTGACTATGATGGATGTAAAATTGATTGGAAAAGCACTGGTGGCAGTTGTCAATTCTTTGGACATAGTCAAGTTTCATGGTCCAGTAAGAAACAAAGTACCGTAGCATTATACTCAACCGAAGCTGAATATGTCGCTTTAGCACATTGTTGTACACAAATTTTATGGATGAGATCACAACTCACTTGTTATGGTCCCTTTTTAGGGTGTACCAACAGTCGTCCGGTTCGTTCAACAAACGAACTCGGTTCTGATTTCTTTAAAATGTGGAAGACGATGAAAAGCGAAAAACCAAAGTAAATACACGGCAATATATAGTGGAAACCCCGTGAATTGGGGTGAAAACCACTCAACTAAGAGCTGATTATGCTCTTAGCCTGCTCACTAAAGAAATGAATCAAAGTTCATACAAAACAGGCTAATGAAAATGATGAGGTAAAGAAAGCAAGAAGAATTCGGTAGCGTAACAGCCTGTCCTTCTGCGTCCAAAGGGTCCTGTCTTTTCCTTCGTCTTGCTCTGTATTTATAGAGTTGCCGGCGAGTGTAATCCACGTCCTGTAACCGCCTCTGACAAGTTTCTTAGAGGTTGTTGTCGCAGGATGTAAAACGAGGCTGGGACCGATGTGTGGTCTGCGTGATCGGGCCCCAAGCATGATAAACGTGACAGGGCCCGAAGCGTGGAGCCCGTGAGCCTGTAACCGTTTTGTAACTGTTCGGACCGAACCCCGGAGCCAGCTGGCAGATAAAGCTATTATTTACTAAGGTTATCTTCGGTCCTCTGTGTTGAACATCGGGCCGCTCTTCCTAAAAGTGTAAGTGGGCGGTAAGTGTTTGTTTTGATTACTTAAATTGACCCAACTGTTATCGGGCCTCACCCATTACAGGGTACCCGGTCCTAGAGTTCTCATCACTAGCCCCTCGGGCTTGATTGCCAATCGCAGAGGTGATACAAGGCCGATCACATGATGTTTACAAATTCATGAGAACTGGGGACCGTACCTGTAGATAGTGAGAGTCCAGGGGACCGATCTTTGCCTTAGAGTAGGGGCAGGTTATGCTTAAAATTTGCTAACACAGGTTTAAATTATCTTTTTACCCTTGATATTCTTTAAATATTAATATCTTGGCCCGCGCCTCTTCACATTCGAAAGTTCAAGAGGCATGATGAGTGCAATCCGTACTGTCACAGTTGTGGACAATATTACGTGGCAGCGCACCATTGGTTGGGAGATTAATATTTTAATCAGGGTTTAGGGCACTGTTTCTTCTCATCGTCATTCTTGCGAGAAAAAATTTGCAGTCAAGCTTTGTGCCCTCAACCGCTGTTTCGTCAAATCGCCTTTCGATCTTTTCTTTCTAAGGTAAACGCTTATGGCTCCTCATAAAATGCGTTATCTCTCTATGTCTGAGTTGGACATTGAGGAATTTAGGTCTAGGTTTTCAATCCCGGTGCATTACTCTATCTGGAAGGGACGGGAAGATGTTCCCTGTTTCCTTCCGGCGGAGATGAATGTGCCGGCGTCCGCTACTCCAGTAAGCTACGCCTCTTTAAGGTGCGGGCTTCGTTTTCCGCTACATCCTTTTGTAGCGGCCGTGCTTAAAAAGATCCACTGCCCCACTTTTGCGTTATTCCCGGTGTAATAGCCGAGAAAAAAAGGTATGTCGAAACAAATAGTAGGGAATGTAACGGTAAAGTCTAGACGAGAGATAATGAGAGATACGGGAACGAAAGATCGTAAAAGGGAACGAACAATAGAAATGTAAAGTAAAAGATAAAAGAGGGGTCAAAAGTAAAGGAAGGAGGGGTCAAAGTGTGAATTAGAAAAGTTAGGATGTCTATAAATAGGAGTGAGGAGGCCCAAAAACGGGTTAATCATCATTAAGACCCGAATATCCAAAAATTCCCCCAAAGAAGGAAAATTATCGCGAAAATCTTACAAGGCACAAAATTATCGCGAAAAAGTTGAAGGCAAGAATTGTCGCGAAAATTTTGAAGAACAAAATTGTCGCGATAATTTACAAAGGCAAAATTGTCGCGAAAATTCACGAAGAATAAAATTGTCGCGGATTTCCAGTAAGGCATAAATTATCGGGGATTTCAGCCCAGTGCAATATTGTCGCGAATTTTAATCCTAGGGTATTATTATCGCGAATTTCAGGCAGAAGTAGAATTGNCGGCGACTTCGCGCTTCATCAGATTGCACGAAGCCCCAGTGTCCACCAGTATTCTGTGGACACGACGATTCCCGATAACCCCTGTAATGGTGAGGGGGTCATCACAGGGATCAATGATCCCCTCCCGATCATTCGAGGTGAAGGTGATATCCTCTCTGAAGACGGAGGACCGATCCATGGGATCATACTTTACAAGCGCCACTGATTTGGAGCTCTCAGCAGAATCTCCACGCGCCGTTCTTATTCGGTCCCGGACCGACTCATTTATTCTCAAACCGCCGGAGATAACATAAATATCTCCGGCCACTTCTCTAGGTGCCGCCTCATTTCGAGGAGGTTGGGCACCATTTCCAGCAGGTGTTGGAGCAGCATGCTCCTGTCTCTCCCCTTCATTCTGCGGGGCTCTGCCGCTACGGCCCCGCCATCTTCTCCTTCGGCCCTGACCACGGTTCTCACGACCGTGTTGGCCTCTTTCCTGCTCTGGCGGTGGAGACCTTCGGTCCTCCGTCCGGTCATTGTAGTTTCGGGGCTGTCCCCGATTATCTCTTCCCCGCGGCCTGTGACGATCGTCACCTTGATGGCCCCTTCGGGGGGATTCCGCTCTTTTGCCCTTCTGACCGTTTCGGTCGGGCTTTTCTTTACCCATTGCCTCTACCGTCTCTTTCAGCAACGGGCACTTCAAGGTTGGATGATCGCGATTATGATGAAGCTCGCAATACACCCGGTTGTCCTCCTGCTTCGGGGGGACATCTTTTTCATTTACAGCCGCTACTTCTCGCGACTGTTTCTTCGGGTAGGAAATCCGATGATCACCTGCGGGCTCGGAATTCCCGCTAGGCTTCCGATAACCTAGCCCCAGCGCTTCATCTACCTTAATATATTTGTTGATTTTCTGAAGTAGTTTCCCCAAGGTAAATGGTGGGCTCTTCACCAAACTGGCCGAAAGGCCGCACGGTCCTAAGACCTGCTGTAGAATATCAATTTTATCCCGAAGCTCGTGCTTGATGCCTCGGGCGGTCCTGTTGAATTTCTCCATAAAGGACCGAAGACTCATTTTCGCCGGAATATATTTTAGCTGATATAGTTCCTGCCTGCTTCGGGGCGGTCCTACATTTGGAGCGAACTGCTCAGAGAAAGCCAAAATAAACCCACCATACGACTGTATGGATCGGGCCGGCAGATTTTTGAACCAGGTTCGGGCATCGCCTTGCAATCCTGCCGCGAAGATGCGGCACTTCAGTGAATCCGAGGCCCGAACCGTTCTCATACGTAACTCAAAATCAGCGACGTGATCAATAGGATCACCATCGCCTCGGAATGTCGGCAACCCCTCGGGGTTGCGATAATGTCGATCTGGGACCGCTGCCCAGATTTCTACTGAAAAGGGGAGCATCAAATCTCCCAAGGCGGCAGATACGCCTTCAGATTGCTGGGATGACGCTTGGACAGCATGTAAATTATGCCACCAATCGTCATCCTTACTTCGCCTGATAGGAGCCTCCATGGCCCTGTTGAATAAGCCAGGATTGCGTCCTAGATTCGGTTCGCAATCCTTCAGCGCACGCATACTCTCCAACTCCCTGGTGAGCTCATCTATCCGTCGCTGCATCTGCTCCTGGTCATTTCCAGGTGCGGGAGTTAGAGCTCTGGCTGGAGGGGGAGGGGTAGATCGATATCTAGGCCTCCTTGTGTTGACGCCACGCCTGAAGGCTTCTTCCTCATCAGTGCTGCGTTCTTCGGGATCACTTTCATACCCTCTGTTTCTGGGAACAGGGCTTGAGAAAGCCGGTGGTTCCGCTCCACTTTTCTCCGTCGTAATTTCCAGTACCACCTTCTTTACGACAGCCTCCAAATCCTGTAATGTGAATGTTGGTGCTGGAAGACTGTCGGGAAGCAAGTCACTATCATTCGTCGGAGTTGCAGTTGCCATGCCTTTGATTATCCTATCCCAGGTAGAAAACTCAAATGGGATTAGAAAAAATCGTCCCCACAGACGGCGCCAAACTGTTATGGTCCCTTTTTAGAGGGTATCAACAGTCGTCCGGTTCGTTCAACAAACGAACTCGGTTCTGATTTCTTTAAAATGTGGAAGACGATTAAAAGCGAAAAACCAAAGTAAATACACGGCAATATATAGTGGAAACCCTATGAATTGGGGTGAAAACCACTCGACTAAGAGCTGATTATGCTCTTAGCCTGCTCACTAAAGAAATGAATCAAAGTTCATACAAAACAGGCTAATGAAAATGACGAGGTAAAGAAAGCAAGAAGAATTCGGCAGCGTAACAGCCTGTTCTTCTGCGTCCAAAGGGTCCTGTCTTTTCCTTCGTCTTGCTCTGTATTTATACAGTTGCCGGCGAGTGTAATCCACGTCCTGTTACCGCCTCTGACAAGTTTGTTAGAGGTTGTTGTCGCAGGATGTAAAACAAGGCTGTGACCGATGCGTGGTCTGCGTGATCGGGCCCGAAGCATGATAAACGTGACAGGGCCCGAAGCGTGGAGCGCGTGAGCCTGTAACCGTTTTGTAACTGTTCGGACCGAACCCCGGAGCCAGCTGGCAGATAACGCTATTATTTTCTAAGGTTATCTTCGGTCCTCTGTGTTGAACATCGGGCCGCTCTTCCTAAAAGTGTAAGTGGGCGGTAAGTGTTTGTTTTGATTACTTAAATTGGCCCAACTGTTATCGGGCCTCACCCATTACAGGGTACCCGGTCCTAGAGTTCTCATCATCACTGATATGGATTGCATGTTGGTTCTATATCTATAAAGGTAGACAACACAAGTGCCATACATTTAGCAAAAAATCCCGTTTATCATTCTATGAGTAAACACATAGACATTAGATATCATTTTATTCGAGATTTGGTTAATGATAAAACTATTGATATGGAATTTGTCACATCTAAATTTCAGTTTGCCGATATTTTTACAAAACCTCTAGATCACAAACAATTTTCTTATTTGAGAACTTGCCTAGGATTGATGTTATGCCCTTAAACTTATGTAAATGTTTTTGAGTTTTTGATGCGAAACCGAGAGCGCAAGAACCTTTAGTCTGAAAACGAAAACAAAAAACAGCAATGAATGTACTCTCCTGTGCAATGGAATCTTAAAAGTATAAGGTATGGATCAAGTATCTTTATTTAAGTTGATGCATTTCTATTCTATTTCAGCTTCTCTTGTTGAGACTTTTATTATTATTGGTGAAGTACTATGCATGTGTATGATGATTTGAATGCATTATGATTTTGCATTCTCATACTTGAGACATGCATACCAATATGATCGATTATGTAATTTGTTCAACTCTACAGTATTGCACAAATTAAGGGTGAGATTTTTGTATCATGGTGGGCCAAGTAGCGGGCCTCGTAATTTAATGTTGTGGTGGGCCAAGTAGTGGGCCTTGTAATTTAATGTTGTGGGCTCTTCACAAACCCACATCACACATATTTCAACTGATGTTTTGAGATGAAAAAAGGAGTGTGGCTTGTGTAAGGAAAAAACAGCGCAGCGCAGTTAGGGTTTTGATACAAGAACCACATCGGTCATTTTGCAGATATCTTAATACTCAATCTAAGGAGTAGTTTCACGCTATATCCTTTGGTTTGAGTGGTATACTTTGAGTTGGTAAATCTTTGTATTTGTATCCAACTTGTTATTAGTGTTTTCCTTGCTTCCTGTTGTGTTTTCCGGGTGAACAACTTCTTGTCCATTCATATACGTGTGAGCACTAGATTAGTAGGTTTAACAAAAAAATTTAAAATTAAAATCTAAAAATTAAAATTAAAATATTTGAACTTCATTTTCAATAGATCGAAATGTTACACCGAATGCCTTAAGTCGTAAGAGTCAAGGTTTGTTGGCAAGCCTACTCGTTAGACATATGGAAGAAATGAGTTTGGAGGTAGTAGAAAATACATATGTATTCTTAAGGACGATTATGACATGACCGAGCATCCTTGAGGAAGTCTTATTGGCACAACATCACGATATGGAGATAGCCCCAATGAAAGAGCAATTATGAGTGGAGGATGGACGCATGATTTCCGTGGGGAGTGATGGATGTGTAAGGATGCAAGGTCAAGTATGCATGCCGGATGTAACAAGTTTGAGGACCAGGGTATTGGAAGAGGCACATAATTCGTCATTCTCAGTCCATCCTGAGAGTACGAAGATGTACCGGGACCTGAAGGCTCTATGGTGGTGGAAGAAAATGAAGAACGACTTAGCCAATTTTGTAGAGCGATGTGACACTTGTCAACGAGTTAAAGCTGAGCACCAACGCCCGAGGGGCGAACTGCAACCATTAGAGATTCCGAAATGGAAGTGGGATCATGTCTATATGGATTTTGTCGCCGTTTTACCAAGGAGTACCAGGAAAAATGACACGATATGGGTCATAGTTGATCGACTAACCAATTCGGCCAATTTCCTAGCGATCAAGGTGATCGATGGTGTCAAACGACTAGCAAACGCGTATATGGATAAAATCGTGAATCTGCACGCGTGCATGCAAGCATAATATGAGATAGGGATGCAAGATTTACCTCATGATTTTGGCAAAGCCTCGTGAAGTCACTAGGGGCGAGGCTAACAATGATCACTGCATATCACCCCAGACGGATGCCCAAACCGACATGGTAAATCAGATTATGGAGGACATGCTTAGGGCATGCGTCCTTGAATTCAGGTGGAGTTCCTACCACTTGTAGAATTCGGGTACAATAATAGTTACCAGAGTAGTATTGGCATGGCGCCACACAAAGCGTTGTACGGTCGAAAATGCAATGAAGTCGGGGAGAAAGGAATCACGGGTCCCGAATTAGTATAGATCACCAAGGAGAAAGTCCATATAGTGAGAAAGAACATGAAGGTCGCTCAGGACCGCTATAAGAGTTGGGCCGATAGAATGAGATGATCTCTAGAGTTGGAGGTTGGGGACAGATCCTATCCGAAGTTATCACCCATGAAGAGGTTATTTAGAGTCATGCTGTGAGGTCCCCTCGGGGGTGCGAGAGAGAGGGCACCTTAGGCAAATCCCTACATCGGCTATAGACGGGGAACGATCGTATGTTAAGTATAATGATTCGTCTTCCATTGCACGAGGCCTTTTCCCTAGCAAAGTGGCAAGAGGAACGTTAGAACTGGAAAGTTAAGCGTGCTCACCCTGGAGCAATTCAGGGATGGGTGACCCACTGGGAAGTGTGGGGGCTAGGGAAAAAGTAAAACCGTGAGGACTAGGTGGGTGTCATTAGGGTCAGCCTAGTCCAAAGCGGACAATATTGTGCAAGCGGAAAGGCGGGTCGTTACACATGCGCTCCTTTAAGTTGAGCCCGAGGTACGTAGGGCCGTACAAGGTAATCGAGAATGTTGGAACCTGGCATACAGGTTGGAACTAACGAGGGAGCTTGGGGGAATACACGATGTGTTCCATGTGTCGTAACTACGGAAAAGCCTAACCGAAGGGAAACAAGAGCGAGTTGTGGAACCGATTGAACAAACACCAACACTCACATACAATGAGGTTCCGATGAGGATCCTCAAGAGGACGGAAAGGAAACTACAGAACCGGGTGGTTCCGATGGTAAAGGTGCAGTGGTCAAACCACGAGGAGAAAGAAGCAAGATGGGAAGTGGAACGGGAAATCATGGAAAACTAACCGGAAGTGATGAGAGAATGTTACGAGCGAGTTTCCGGACGAAACTCCAAATTAGGGTGGAAGGATGTAATGACCCAGAAATAGGACTCCGAGGAAGGTACGAGAATAGAGTGAACTTTTACTCGTATAATTTATAAAATGGTGACTCAAGAATAGTAGGGGTTGAAAAGAGTGAATTACGAGGAGTTGGGGTAGAAAAGAAATAAGGAAAGGAAGGAGGAACTAAAATGCAATTAGGATAAGTTAAAAAGTCTATAAATATGGTTTGGGAGGGAATAGAGAAGGTAATTGGCAAAAATTACAGGAAAAAACCCTAAAAACCAATTATGCTCGGAAAATCACTGTAGATTACTATAGCAGGCCAAATTCACCGAGGATTACTATAGCATGCCAAATTCATCGCAGACTGTAGCAGATGTAATTCATCAGGGATAACTGTAGCAGGCATAATTTATCACAGATTAGTGTAGCAAAGTTATTCATCGCGGATAGCTATAGAAGTGTAATTCTTCGCGAATTCCAAAAGCTAGCATAATTCATCGCGGTTTACTGTAGCAAACATAATTCATCACGGATTACTGTAGCATGCATAGTATAGTGGAGAATTTATCAAGAAGGTGTGAGTTGCGGTGGCTTCGTACCGCACATGTAGAGGAAAGACTAAAGAAGGCTAACGAGGGTAGACAGTAAACGAAAACCCTTAAAATTATGCGTAACACTAATAAAATACTACAAAAAATTGGGTTAATATACGTGTTGAATGCAGGAGGATAACTAGGGATGAGAAGCAAGATAATAGGTAAGCGGGATGACTGGTAAAATAACTTAAGGTTCATTTTCACAAACCAGAGTTTAAAACCGAGAGGTGAGATATGTTTTCTTGGCGGGCGCAAGCGCTCGCCGGGAGGTGGTGTCTCAAGAGGTAATTAAGAAGAATAAGTTAAAACTCGGCGAAGATGGACACATCGACCCGGCACCCTGCTCGTTTACGTGAGCCACAGGCAAGGCATGCCCAAGTTAAGGTAACGTTATACGAGGGCCGAACCGACCGAGGTTGGGGAAGCAAGTATGGCTCGTCGAGATCCGACCCTCGAAAAAGAGGTCGGCTTGGGCGAGACATGTTATCTGACATGTAAAAACCCGACAAGATAGAGTAAATAAGTGTAAGAAAAGGCTTTTTAAAGAGGATTTTTATAAAGATTATTTAAAGTTTCATTTTCAGTTATTTACTATGTTCGAAGTTTTTGTTATTAGACCATGATCGCTCTACAAATATCGTAGGTGAAGAGGAAAAAGAGCTAGCAGGGGAAGTATGGGCCATCGACTGGTCAAGGAGGTTAAGAGTCGTCGAGTCATTTGCAATTTTGTGATGTTTGTTTCCCGTACTACCTATTAGGATCCTACTCTAGTATTTTGTTGTTTTGCGGTTTTTGACCGTTGGCTTCATTGCTTTTAGCTTTAACTTTTGTTATCTCCATTTCTTTATATAAATTGCTTCACACTACAACCAGGTGTGGCATTGTCATAATCCCGTACATGCTATTCCCGGGTTCAGGGTGTGACAAGAATATTTATTATTGGAAAAATTATGAAGCCACGTTATGACATGATTTCATTTGTTAAACTGACTAAGTGATGGTCCTAGGGCATGGATTTCGTTATTTATGATTAGATATTTTCATTTACAACCAAGATGATCAAATGACTGCCTTATGGCGTTGACTTTACTAAATTTTATTTATGACTGCGGACTCTGAGTTATGACCCACAACAACAAGGAATATTTTATTATTTGTGTTCATAAAATCATACTTATTATACTAGAAATTGTGAAGTCGTTTATTCAGACTTATCGAGATATTCTCACATACCAGGAGTCTTGTGGATGGTCGGGAATTGTCGGAAAATTATAAAGACAGCATATAAAGTAGAAAGTTGTTGAAGAATTTTGACATGGTTCATAGAGAGAGATTTTGGAAAACTATAATGACATGTTCAGTAATAAGAAAAAAATATTCTCACTCATTATTTCAGAAGCATATAAGAAGTTGGTTTCATGAAATGATAGTATTCATTCAGTAATATTTATTTATTTGAAATATGTTTATTCGCTCACGTTTGATATATTAAGTTAGAAAAAATGTCATACTACTATTGTGAGTTTATTGCAACAATATTCTCAAGGAAAATTTATGATTTGTGTACTAGAATCATTGGACTACGCAAATCGGGAGACTTTTGATATCGCCATGAGAAATTTATTATTTGAGGATACATTTATTTCACTATAGTCGTTACCTAGTCGAGAAATGAAGGGAATCGAGATATTTTGATAATTGATATTTCTTATATCTTTTCGTTGTATTTAGATGGTTTACTTATGTAGTAGACCCTTGTTTTTAATTTGGAGATTATTGGTTTATTATATATTGGACTTTACTATTGATGGGCTGAAAGAAATAAAACTCGACTGAACTAATTAGTATAAAAACATGGTTAAAGAGTTAGAAAGGAGGAGGATTTTTGGATGACATAATGAGGGGTTTGATGCATAACCTAATGAAGAGACTATAGCCATTCACTTCTTTTTCGGTCGGAAAAACTACGACTACGGCCACCGAAGATGATCTTTTTCCTTTTGTTTTTTCTACATCTTGACTCGTGTTGTAAATCAACAAACTTGACATTTATAGTGGATTCCAAGACTACGGTCGAGGTGATTTTTTATTATGTCTTTTGCAAAAAGGTTTTCCACCTACAAAAATCGTGTCTTTTTTATTCTTGTTCTCTTATTAACTTTCATTCGACCCCTACCCATAAAAGGGGATCTAAATTTCGTTTATGTCGATTTTTAGCAGTGATAAAACATATCATTAAATATTCCATTCATGAATCGATGATTCGTGGCTCCTAAATTCTTTAAATCGAATGTAGGAGCCCCTTATTTGTTGCGAACAATATTAACTTTTTAATGCATAAAATTTTGATTGTAAGATACCAAGAGGTAAATATTTTATAGCAACAAATATTTAAATTAATCAAATTGTAGTTCCACTCATAAAGGTAAATATTTGATATTATTTACCATATAGCAGAAAAATGTTATAAGGTATGTTATAAACTATTTGTTCCCAATTACATATTTGTCATAAATGATTGGGAAACTGGTTGTTCTCACCATAAATAAACTATTGTGAAATAAAATTTGTTCTCAATCAAATGGTATACAACCTTATAGCAAAAAATGTACTTATATTTATAAAAGAGGTAAATATTTTATCTTTGTAATGCATAAAAATTTGATTGTGACAAACTTAGAAACTCAAAATGGCTGGTCACATTCACCATCATGTCAATGGACGTTACTAGATACATATCATTCTAGTATGCTTTGATTAAATTTATATATTCGATGCAAGCTCTCCACTTATTATGAATGTGGGACCACCATTAAATTCGTTACCCAATTTGCATATCTCACAGGTTAATTGTACCCTGCTTGCAACAAATATTACACCTCTTCATCAATTGTCTTTTCTTTTTTAGGGGAGAACTTATGTTTCATCTGATGAACTGATCCTACATATTGGTTAACATTGAGTCTATGGAAATAAACTTGGAGATCCACCCCACATAATCTTGATAAGACCAAGCGAAAAATATACTACCTACTTATCAATCTGTTGTGGCATATCAAACACAATAACAACTGTCTTTTCTGAGTTAACGAGAGTAGAGGCATTGTCTTGAAACCCAAAGTTTCGATCTTCAAATATTTTTCATTATACTTCCATGAAAATACATCATGATGTGAATTATATCATTCCTAACCATGCAAACAAGTTTCTTCACTCAAGAGCCCTCCATACCATTTTGTCACATGAATTTATAACAAGAACGCACCAACTTCTTATTTCCCTTCATCTATCCAATTCTTGAAGAGTTAGGAAACTTTAACAATATATGGGGATGAGATTCAAGATTCCTGAATAAATTTAAAGCACTCTTCCTAAGGATAGCATTATACGGGAGAATAGAGAGATCCACCAATATGAATATTACCAACAGAGTTCTCGATATTTCCTAATCCCACAAGGTGACTACGAGAAAAATAGATCATTCGGGAGAAACTAAATAGTTGCTAAACCCGACTAACTTGGTCTGAACCAATGTAGCTTAGTAGATCCCCTCAAAGACATCAGCTCAAATGCATAAAGGGTCAAGATATTCGTTGCAATTCCATTTTCTACAAAGACTAGCGAAACACGATAATTTTCTATGATGGGGAAAATAACAAGAGCGTCATCCCATAGGGAGAAAACACCCGATAAATCTTTAGGTCCAAAAAATTTAGCCATTCTTTCAAATTCAGATATCTGGACAAAGTTAAATTCCATGAAGTAACCTAGTTGTTTCCATTTCAATGTTGGATCGCTTCCGAGCTCGATTTAAATCACCGACACTCTTGCAATAGTAAATATTTTGGTGCCTAGATGACCCAGACTGGTTCCACCTCCTAATTTTTTAAGATGGGTTGACACGGATTCGAGCCTAACAGATGATGGGAGGCGGTTACTACAACTATCGCTCGTGGTTGGAAGATCATCCTGCTGATAACCCTCCGAGTTCCTGAACTTAGGATTCCTACCCGACCGTAAGATTTTCTTCTTTTCATATTGTGGTTCGCCAACCTCCATTGAAGAATCCTTGTTGGCCACCATTGGGATAATGTCACATTTCCCTCCATATTCACAAACTCTTGTCTCGATTCGTGATTAAATCAATTTTTGTGAGCTTCTCTAACTTCCCGAGCTAAGCATTCAAACTTACGTTTCTAGGCTTAACCTCGGGCATTCCTTCCAAAGTACTAATATTCTCATCTAGCTGACTTAGCTCTAACAATCTCTCAACTTCGGAGATGAATACTCGACAATCATTAGTAGCATGTCCAAAACTCTAACGAAAATGATAAAAAATTTGGGACTGTGAGACCTCGCTATTGATGCTTGTAATGTGGGGGATATCTAATGGATTCTCCCTTCTTATGTCCAAAGTCTGCATGTTGGACTTTGGCAATGATACACTTCGATCGGTCACAAAGTTCGATGCAATATTATGTGACCCATAGGTACGGAATTCAATGACTCCATGGTAATGCAATCCTTGAGCATCATGAATATATTGTGTACATCTTAAGGAAAGTTCCTCCATATTCTCATGGGGCTTCCTATTCAAAGAATCGCATAGGGGATGGTTAGCAAAATAAGTTGATTTAATATGATATACTCATTAACAGTAATTCGAGGAAATTTTCTGCACTCAACCTCAAAACAGGTTACAATTCGAGGAGATAATTTTAGATAATTGCGATCATACGCAATAAAACTCCAGATTTATCCACATAATAATGATTCTTTATTTTGTATGTTTGATCTGAACTAGTGTCCAATACCAACTTGCTTCTATTTCTTTGGCTCATCTTATTCTCCTCCGAAGAATGGAGAGAGAAATGTAGCGCTATCTAAGTGAGAGTGCGTATGGTTCATGGTACAATCCATAAACTTGCATAACATTTTCATTTCCAATTAGACGAAGATACATCTTGGAGTCATGTGATTTCACCAACTTAACCTATTACCCTTGTAGGTCTCACATGAGATGAATGTCATTCTCGCTGATCTCAACAAGTATCCGATGAACGATAACCTTCTTCCTAACTACCTTTACCCCTTGCTCAGGAAATGAGCGTAGGAACATATTAACAATAAATTAAAGTAGCGTCAAGTTCAAGGTACAATTCTTAGATTAGCGTAAATCATTCAATCCCACCTAAGCAGGAGTATATCCTTGCGTTAAATGGTTGTATTCACTTAACATGTGACCCTTGCAAGTCGTGAAGAAGAGGGATGTCATTGTTGGGGATTAAACACGTGTGTTAAAATACTCAATAGATTAAGTAGAACCCGAGAACCAATCTAGCCTCACCAAGCGCTCATAATACGTACTTTCTAGGCCTAACCAAGCACCCAACACGGCTAAGCGTCCGTAACAAAAACCATCTTTTCAACAAGGGTTGACATTTCCCGTTCTCTAAAAATAAGCATAAGAGTCCTTTCAACCTGAACAGAAGTAGCCCTAGGTTCGGGGCACAATTCTAAGACTTGTGTAAATCTTTCACTTCCAACTAGGCAGATCGGGCTCTGCGTGTTATGTGATTTTACTCACTCAACATGTGACACTTGCGGTTATGGAGGGGGTGGATGTCTATTCATACTTCCTCTTATCATCTATGCTCGAACATTTCCCAAGCTCTACCGAAAAAGCGTTGGCACACACAATGTCTATGTTAAAGTAGTGTGAGGCTCCTCGTGATAAAGTTTTCTTAGACTAGCGTAAAGTTTTCACTCTCACCTATACATATAAGGCTCCTAGCGATAAGGTGTTTTATCAAGTTAACCATTATGGAGGAGGATATCTTTGTGATTTATACGTTCTAGCACTTTTCATATCATCAATAATGACTCGGACCTTTCTCGTGGTCCACCAAAAGCGTTGGGAGCACTCACTATCTTGGTAGAAATAGCGTCTGGTTTTGTGACGACCCTAAACCCGGCTTAGTCGAATTGAGAAAAACGTTCTAGTAATAAATCAAAGTTTCCAAAACATAGTTCAAAGCAAACAAAACATAGTCAAATTTAACAACGAGAATATAAAAAGTTCCAAAAGACCGGACAACCGATGACCTTCTTCCCATGCCTCACCTCACATTTCGCTCTCGTTACCTACAAAGTCTGTAAAGCAGTCACAATGTGTTAAAAGAAACTTCATACTATCTACACTTCCTCTCATAACAATAAATAAATGCATAAAACAAATAACTTCTAGATAAGTCCTATTTTCATTTCTTTTACATTTCGTTTACTTTCTTTTATATCCTACTTTTTCTTTCTTTTACATTTCATGTACTTTCCTTCAAATTTTCCTTCCATTTCATTCTCATTACGTGGCCGAGTGTAACATGCTCGGTACATATCTCGCCCAAGCCTACCGTTAGTTGTTGGTTGACTCGACGAGCCGTATGCGTCCCTTCTCCGAAAGAGTACTCAAGCGATATCCCTTTTCTCATTCGGTTCCGTTCAGCTCTCTTCGTAAGTATCTTTCATTCTTGGAACTTATCGTTCCCTTCATCAGGCATGCCCTTCCTTTGGCGAACCGTGTGCAAAGCAAGATGCCGGGCTCGGTCGGACGGTCCATCCTCCCTAACCCCGAGTGTTATTATCATTCATTCCGTTCATTTCTACCTTTTACTTTCTTCTTATTAACCCTCTATTTTCCTATGTCAGAACCTTCCCTTACTACATCTTGTTAACTCCGCTTACCTGATAACTGCGATGCTCGGTATCTTCTTTTGTCCCTCCTGTATTCATAAATCATCTTATCAAACTCTCCTACGTTAACATTTATCTTTAGTGCGTTAGTTCGTTATCTGTTACACCACCGTACGTCTATGTGACTCACTTTCTACTTGTTCTTAGATTTGTTTGAGGCGAACTTCCTCTTTTTACAGAAAATCCGCGATGAATTTACTGGTTACTTTTTTGCGCTGAATTTCTTCTATACGAATCCGTGATGAATTATGTTTTGAGCAGAATCCGCGATGAATTTACTGGTTACTTTTATGCGTTGAATTTCTTCTTTACAAATCCGAGATGAATTATGCCTTGGCCAGAATCCGCGACGAATTTGCTCGTTACTTTTCTGCGCTGAATTTATTCCTTACAAATCCGCGATGAATTACTTCTGGGCCAATTTTTGCGCTGAATTTGATCTTTCCCGGGTCTTTTTCGTGCCAAAGTGTTAAATGACCATATGTGGGCCATTTTAACATGTATTTATAGGGTTTTTAACTCTCATTAATTGCATTTCGACCCATTCATCCTAATTTTTTTATACTTTTCTCCCTTAAAGTATTCCTTTCTTATTTTTCCACTCCCATACTCATTGTTTACGTACTTTTTTTAGATTAACGTCTGGTATCAGACCAGAGTTTAAGTATCGCAAATTTCTTCGTTGACATGTATCTATGGTACCTTTTTTCGGGTCATGACATCATTCTCTCCTTAATTTGAGTTTCGTACTAAAACTCTTGCGTGCCAATCTTCCATTAGCCCCGGTGCTCTTTGGGTTATCTCTGTTCCGTTTCCCACGTGGCTTCCCGTTCTCCGTTGCTTGACCATTGCACTTTCGCCATGGGGATCAGTTTGTTTCTGAGTTTCCTTTCCTCCCTCGCGAGGATCTTTATGGGTACTTCATCGTACGTCATGTCCGGGGTCAGCTCTAATTTTTGTTCCCCTACCTGTTTCTAAATTCCCTTCGTCAAGCTTTTTCTCAATTGGGAAACGTGGAATACGTTGTGTATCCCTCCCATTTCTTCTAGGAACTTCAATTGATAGGCCAGTTTTCCAATTCTCAAATCTATATCATATGGTCCGATGTATCGAGGGCTTAGTTTCCGCATCTGTGTGGTACGCAATACTCCCTTCATTGGCGATATTCTTAGATAGACACGATCCCCCACGTATAGTTCTAGGGGTCTCCTTTTTCCGTCCGCCCAACTCTTATATCTATCTTGCACTATCTTCATATTCTTACGTATCATGGCTACCTTCTACATGGTAACCTCCACTAGTTCCATTCCCGTGGCTTTTCTTTCCCCCACTTCATCCCAACACAGAGGGGTTATACATTTCCGTCCATACAGGGCCTCCTACGGTGCCATGCCAATACTGCTTTGGAAACTATTATTGTATGCGAACTCCACTAATGGTAGAAATTGCTCCCAACTTCCCTGACATTCTAGTACACATGCTCGGAGCATATCTTCCATTATCTGATTCGTCCTCTCGATCTGCCCATCCGTTTGTGGGTGATAGGCTGTACTAATCGTTAGCTTTGTTCCCAGTGATTTCTGTAGGCTTTGCCAAAACCTTGAAGTGAATCTTGGGTCCCTATCTGACACGGTGTTCATTGGGACCTCATGTAATATGACTATGTTATCCACATATATTTTCGCTAGTTGGTCTACTCCATATGTCATCCTTATGGCTAGAAAGTGTGTTGCTTTTGTCAAACGATCAACCACCACCCATATAGCATCATTTTCCGTGGTGTTTTGGGTAATTCTACCACCAAGTTCATGCCTATACTGTCCCACTTCCATTCAGGAATTTCTAACCGTTGTGACTTGCCCCATGAGCATTGATGTTGTGCCTTGACTCGTTGACATGTATCGCACCTCGCTACAAAGTTTGCAATTTCATTTTTCATCTCATTCCACCACTAGTGTCTTTTCAGATCTCTGTACATCTTGGTACTTCCTGGGTGAACTGAGAATGCCGAACAATGTGCCTATGACAATATTCTCTCACTTAATTCATGTCTATTCGGAACCAATATACGCCCCTTCATTCTAAACAATCCATCGGTCCCTCGGCTTACACTCTCATTGTAATGACCCTAATCGGGCCTAGCTGATTTGGTAAAAACGTGCTAAATAAAATGAAACGTTCGAACGTAAACTAAAAACATAGTTCAAAAGCATAAAGTCAAGCAACATAATTTAGAGTATTCTCAAAAAGACCGGACTCTATCACCGGACAACCGACGACCTCCTTCCCTTGCCCTTCTCATACCTCATCCGCGTCACCTACAAAATCTGTAAAGCGGTCACAATCTATTAAAGGAAACTTCACACGTGCTATATTCATCTTTCATTTCTTAAATAAATCATACACGCACACGTAAGTCGTTTCTTTTATTCATTTTCTTATTTTCTTCTTCTTAGTCTTTTACCCTTATCATTTCCCTCATGCTTTAACTTTACTGTTGCGAGAGTAACATGCTCGGTACATGTCCCGCCCAAGACAACCGTCAGTTGTTGGTTGACTCGAGCCATATGCTTCCCTTCCTCGGTTGGGTACTTAGGCGCTACCCCTTTTTGCACTCGAATCCGTTCCGCCCTTTCCGTACGTATCTTTCCATTTTTTTTGGAACTCATCGTTCCCTTCATTAGACATGCCCTTCCTTTGGCGAATCGTGTACTAAGCACGATGTCGGGGCCGGTCGGACAGTTCATCCTTCCTCACCCCGAGTCTTATTAACATTTGCCTCATTCATTCGTGTCTTTTACCTTCTTTCTTACTAACCCTTCCCGTTTTCCTAAGTCGGAACCTTCCCTTACTACATTGCGTTCACTCCGCTTACCTGTTGCTTTCACTTGTTATAATCCCTTTGTGCTTCCATGCAATCCGTAACATGTCTCAGTACTTGATTTTTGATGTTATTATCTTATTATTAACTGTTTGATTACCGTAGACCATTCGTATCCTTCTCTTTGACGATCCGACGTTGGAACGCGACGAAAACACCCTAATTGTTTGTTTCCATGAAAAAACTACTCTGTCCTTGAAATCCGTGATAAAAATGAGGTTTGTGGTTTAGGTTTTCGCGACAATCTTGTAATTTTGCATTTCCACGATAATTTGCTTCCTTCGAAAATTCGCGATAATTGGACGTTAAGGATTTTTCCGCGATAAAGTTGTAAGCTCGATTTTTCCGCGATAATGTTGTTCTTTAAAAATTCCGCGATAATTTATGCCCTGAAAATCCGCGATAATTTCTTGATTTAGGGTTTTCCGTACGTTTTTCGTGGCTTAGTGATAAGTGACTTTGTTATGGGCATTTTTACCTCTATTTATAAGCATTTTAACTTCCCTAATTCACATTTTAACCCCTTCTTCTTTTTATTTTGACCCCTCCTTTATCTTTTGCTTTACTTTTCTATCTTTTCGTTTCCTTTATCGTTCTTTCATTTCGGTATACCTTGTTATTCATCGTCTAGGCATTACCACTATATTCATTACTATTGTTCTAACATACCTTTTTCCTGGCTATTACACTCATCCTCGGTATTTATCCCTTGTCTTCGGGTAGCGTGATTTTGGATGTCTATTCCCTGAGCTTCTAATACCTCCTCAAGTATCCCGGGTTTCGCCGTAAGCGCCCCTAGCATCGTCGTGGAAGACTCCAGTTGTAAGCCCTCCATTTCTTTAATTAATGCATTCCCTAACACTCTCTGAATCCTCCTGCTCAGCGCATCTGCCACATGATTTCCCTTTCCCGGGTGGTACTGGATATCCAAGTTGTAGTCTTTGATCAGCTCTAACCATCTCCGATGTCGCATGTGTAGCTCCTTCTGGGTGAATAAGTACTTTAAGCTCTTATGATTGGTGAATATCTCGCACCTAACCCCATAAAAATAGTGCCTTCATATCTTACGTGCAAATACCACCGCGGCCAGTTCTAGATCGTGGATCGGGTAATTCACTTCATGTATCTTTAACTGACGGGAAGCGTAGGATATGACTATTCCATCTTGCATCAATAGGCATCCGAGTCCCTCCTTCGAGGCATCACTATATACGTCAAAATCTTGTACGGGTGTTGGTAGCACGAAAACCGGAGCTGACGTTAATTTCATCTTGAGGCATTCGAAACTTTTTTCGCACTCTAAATATACTTGGCTTCCTCCTGGGTCAGGTTTGTTAATGGTTTTGCTATTTTGGCGAAGCCCTCTATAACTTTCCTATAGTACCCTGCTAGTCTGAGGAAGCTTCTAACTTCACGAGCGTTCGTTTGTCTTGGCCATTTTGTCACGGCCTCAATCTTTGTTGGATCCACAGTCACTTCGTCTGCCGATATTATGTGCCCCATAAAACCTATGATGTTCATCCAAAATTCGCATTTGATATATTTGGCGTACAACTTCTCTTTCTCAGAATCTGTAGCACCGTCCTCAAATGTTGTTCGTGTTCTTCTCGATTTTTCGAATAAATGAGGATATCATCGATAAAAACTACGACAAAATTATCTAGGTACTGTCGGAACACTCGGTTCATCAGATCCATCAATACAGCTGGGGCGTTGGTCAGTCCGAAGGGAACCACTGTACATTCGTAATGGCCATACCTCGTCCAAATAGTCGTTTTCGTTATATCTCCCTCTTTAACTCTGGCTTGGTGGTATCCTGACCTCAAATCCAACTTAAAAAACACCCTTGCGCCTTGCAATTGATCAAATATGTAATCAATTCTTGGAAGTGGGTATATGTTCTTTATCATGACTTTATTCAATTCCCTGTAGTCGTAGCATAGTCTAAATTCTCGACCCTTTTTTTAACAAATATTACCGGGGCTCCCCTTGGGGAGAGTTACTTGGCTTGAGAGATCCCTTCTCCATGAGATTTTCGATTTGCCCATTTAGTTCATGCATCTCTCGAGGTGCCATCCGGTATGGTGCTTTCGAAATCGGTTGGGTGCGTGGGAGTAATTCTATTTCCATTTCGACTTCCCTCAATGGTTGTTGGCCTGGTAGCTCTTCGGGAAACACATCAGCATGCTCACAAACGATCGGAACTGCCTCTAAGGGTATTCCCTTTTCTTCCGCTATCACAAATGCCAAAAGCCCACTCCATTTATCGAGTCCTTCCTCTCCAATCTCAATTGGTTTACCAAACATGTCCCTTCTTCCTTACCGGTTTGTGCTAAAGGTGATGATGCGTTCTCGACATTTTACTTGTGCATCGTACTTGGATAACAAATCCATCCCTAATATCGCGTCGAACCCCATGCTTCCTAGTTCGATTAGATCGGCTTCCGTCCTCACGGAACCGACTTCTACTGTGCATCCCTTATACACCTTAGTTTCCTCTAAGGCATCGGGTCCTCGAGCATTTACCGAGGAGCTGTCACGGACTTTGTTATCGCTGCTAAAAATCAGCAATAACAAAATATAGATCCTTTTTATCGGTAGGGGTCAAATGAAATTTAATTAGAGAATAAGAATAAAAAGAAACGATTTTTATAGGTAGATAACCTTTCTGTAAAAGAAAGGATAAAAAACCACCCCAGCTGTAGCCTTGGAGTCCAATATAAACATCAAGTTTGTAGATTTGCAACAAGAAAATAAGATGTATAAATTAAAAGGAAAAATGTCATCTTTCGATGACCATGGAAGTAGGTTTCCCAGCCGGAAAATATGTGGATAGCGGCCTCCTCCTTAGGTCATTAATAAACTCTCAATCAGGTCATCAACCCAAGCTCTCCTCCTTAACACTTTAACCATGTTTATATAGGTGATTTGTTCAACCCAATTATAACTCACTAGGCCCATCAATGATTGAGTCCAATAAATAATGATCCATTAATCTCTAAATTAGGCACAAGAGTCTATTAAATAAGTAGCCCGATCCAAATACAACGATAAGTTATAAACAATGTCAATCATCAAAATATCTCGATATGCTTCATTTCTCGACTCAATAACGACTATATAGAAATAGATGTGTCCTCAAATAATAAATTCTCATGGCGATATCAGAAGTCCCCTTATTTGTGTAGTCGAAGTATTCGAGTACACAAATCATAAATTTGCCCTAAGAATATTGTTATAATAAACTCACAATAGAAGTATCGTAATTTGTAACTGAAAATCCTCCCATTTTAATTAGAACCAACCAAGCAGGAGTGAATAAACATATCTCAAATAAATAAATATTATGAATGAATATCATCATCTCATGAAACTTGAATATACTCATAAAATAATGAGTGAGAATATTTTCTTCTAATTAATGAACCTTACATTATAGTTCTACAAAATCTCTCTCTATGACCTATGTAAAACTTACTCAATAACTTTTTGTTTCATATGTTGTCTTAAAATTTTCCGATAGTTTCCGACCATCGGTAAGACTAATGATTTGTGAGAATGTCTTGGTATGCCAGAATTAACGACTTCACAATTCATCGTATAATAAGTATGATTATCTAAACATAAATAATAAAAAATTTCTTGTTGTTAAGGGTCATAACTGAGAGTGCCCGGTCATAAATAAAATTTAGTGAAGTCCACGCCATAAGGCTGTCATTTGATCATCTTGGTCGTAAATGAAAATTTCTTATCTTAAATAATGAAATCCATGTTGTAGGACTATCACTTGGTCATGTTGATCGTAAATGAAATTATCTCAGCTTAAATAACAAAATGCATGTCATTGGACCATCACTTGGTAATCCTGATCTTAAACGAAAATACCCGATCATAAATTAGAAAAACCATGCCATAATACAATAAGAATACCGCTTAGCCATTTTGTTATGCCACGAAAATACCAAGCCATAAAGAGAATCCATGAAATCCCAGTGTTGGTCCTCAACAAGCACCCAACACCCCTTACTTTGATCGGGTATAATCCCGGATAGGCAGATGCAGTACCTTGGCTTAGGTGGACTTTTGAGGGCCACGGAGAACGCGGATGTCTTTTCGCGGATCTAGATGAGCATCTAATATCGCCCTCACTTCTGGGTCTAACGAGCACCCAACAATCATGGGCCTCAACTAGCGCCCACTTAACTTCACAATTCGGGTCTCAACAAACACTCGTGGACCTCAAGTAGCGCCCTACTTAACTTCATAACTCGGGTCTCAACAAGCACTCCTGGGCCTCAAGTAGCGCCCTACTTAACTTCATAAATTGGGTCTCAACAAGCACCCGTGTACCTCAAGTAGCGCCTTAATTATTCTAATATGATCGGGTCTCAACAAGCACCCGTGGGCCTCAAGTAGCGCCCATCACGTTCACCTTTTGGATATAAACTTGCACCCGGGGTCAACACACTTTCACACCGGTTTAAACTTGCACCTGGGGTCAACACACTTTCCCTCTCGTATAAACATGCACCAGGGACATCACACTTTCCCACCAGTATAAACTTGCACCCTGGGGAAATCACACTCTTGCCGCCGGTATATACTTGCACGTGGGGCCATCACATTTTCGCCACCGGTTTAAACTTGCACCCGGGGCCATCACACTCTCGATGCCGGTATAAACTTGCACCCAGGCCATCACACTCTCGCCGCCGGTATTGTAACGACCCTAATTTGGGCCTAGTAGTTTTGTTAAAACATGATAATTAAAACGAAAATATTCGGAAGCAAATTTAAACATAGTTCAAAACATTAAAGTACGACTGCATAATTTAGAGTGTTCTCCGAAGGACCGGACTCTATCTCCGGACAACCGACGACCTCCTTCCCCGTCCCTATCATATCTCACCTGCGTCACCTACAAAATCTGTAAAGCGGTCACAATCTATTAAAGGAAACTTCACACACACTACACATTATCTTTCTTACTTCTTAGTTACATCTTACACACACACATGAACCATTTCACTTAACCGTTTTCTTATTCCCTCTTCTTTTACCCTTATCATTTCCATCATTCATTAACTTTTCTGTTGCCGAGATTAACATGCTCGGTGCATGTCCCGCCCAAGCCAACCGTTAGCTGTTGGATGACTCGACGGGCCATATGCATCCCTTCCCCGGGTGGGTACTTAGGCGCTACCCCTTTTTCCACCCGGATCCGTTCCGCCCTCTTCGTACGTATCATTTCCTCTTTGGAACTTATCGTTCCCTTCATCAGGCATGCCCTTCCTTTGGCGAATCGTGTACTAGGCACGATGCCGGGTTCGGTCGGACGGTCCATCCTTCCTCACCCCGAGTCTTATTATCATTTATCTCGTTCATTCGTATCATTTCTTCCTTCTTTATTAACCCAATCCCATTCCTTAAGTCTGAACCTTCCCTTACTATATTGTGTTCACTCCGCTTACCGTTGCTTTCGCTTGCTATAGTCTTTCCGCGCTTTCCTGCATTTCGTAATAGGTT
>RWGZ01001203.1:0-29291 GCA_009725065.1 Utricularia reniformis | reverse complement strand
GCTCCAGTATGTATTCAGTTTGTTCTGTATCATAGAACGTGCGAAATAGTGAAATTATGGTGTGGAATTTTCCTGTTTTGAGTTATTAGCAGAGTTTTCTGGTTATCAATTAGAAGAATAGGAGATTGGGAAATATTAATCCTCTCTATGGACACCCCTCAAGAAGCTATGTAGCTTTTGTATATGTTCCATACGTTATATCGATTACTTTGGTGGTCTAAGGTTTGGGATTTAGAGACTAACTGAGTTTAAAGCAACTTCATGAATTAAATATTTATATAGATGCAATGCGTGTCCAAGAATATGGAAAAGAGAATCTAAATATTGAGAAATAGATGTGGAAGAGTACGTCTTTTAGGAACTCACACGCCATCGAGAAATTATTATGACAAAAGAGGAAGCTAGTGTGGAAGAGAAAGCATTCGTGACTGAAAAAATGATTACCGTGGTAATTGAAGAAACGGTTAAAATGACAAGATGGTTATCAACGAATAAACGTTGAATGCATGAAGTTTCCCTAGAGTAACAACATGAAATTCTAATCTACAATCTTATTCTTGGATGACAGTCTTGATGACTTCCTCGTCTCCTCATCATTTGAAGCATATATTTATGTATCGACATTCGTAATCAATAATCAAGGCCTTCTTAATGATTATATAAACTATTCGGGTCTCTTACTCATCGTTCAGGAGATTTGGGCATGTTTGTGGAGTAGTCGGATCACCCGGGTTTTTATCAATGATTAATCGTTTATTAGTGATTAGATGTTGTTCAAGAAATTTTACAAATCTTTATCGATTTGTGCTTCTTGTTTTGATCATATGGATCTACATTATTAAGATATCATACAACTGACAAACCTTTGAAGAGTTTCGCAACCCACGGGATTATGTTTGAGGATGTGAAGTTAAAGAGCATCCTTAGATTGAAGTAATTGAAATTAACTCCACCGAGGGTCAAATTATTGATATCAAGAAGCATATCATGAAGAGAGCATTTAATTGTTTTTCTTAATCATCCGATATAGTATTCATTCATAATAGTCTTAATCTATCATGAAGGGTTCATCTGTTCGATTTACTTCGCTATCCAGAATGGCTTTCATCTAGAATAGTATTCATGAGGACGTTCAACAATTGATTATTAACGGTCGGATCATCGTGTCTGCCAATGATGATTGACCTTTTTAAATGCATCTATGAAGCTATCAATGAGGACTTTATACTTGAATTATTTAACGAGATCCGAGAATTATGGTTGTTGGGTATTCAGAAGTATCAACTGCTATCAAACTATGCTTATCGGAGTTTAATTGTCTATAACGAAAGAGATATCACATTTGTGTTATTTTATTGATTGCCCGTAATGGTATTCGTCCGGAAATATACGGTCATGAAACCTGCCTTCTTAATTAATCTACAACATTTTGGTTTAATGTCTGGAAATATGCGGTTGTGGAACACGTTGACCATTTTCTGTCTTCGAGCATATGTCTTTCAATGGTACTATTAAGCTCCAGTCAGTACATACAAAGTTGGTCGAAGTTTCAGTAATAAAGTTGTTGCTCCTTAAGGATCTATTTTTCTCCAAGCCACTTTGTTAGATCGGAAAAGATCGAGGACTTTATTGATGGAATTCGTAGTAGTGAATTTTCCTATCATCCCTTATAATGTTGCCCTTGGAAGAGGTGCCTTGAATATATTAGGAGCCATCATACCTCTACCTCATATTGATGATGAAGTTTCATGCCTTCTCGGAAATAAAAAAAATGAAGGGAAATCAAGAGTTGGCATGCTATAGTTATACCAAGTTCTAAAGCGCTAAGAATGTCTCTAGTGTGAAGATGTCCATTCGTATGGTGGAATTCTTACAAGAAAGAACAACTTGATTAAGATGATGCGGTTTTGTTCTGGAAGGATAAGGAAAATTATATAAAAATTGAACATTTGGTATTAAGGTAGCTTTAAAGAGTGAAAAGAAATTTCTTGAAATAAGCGGAAATTCTCCCGTGATTGTAGACATGTGTGATACTTGTCAATCTAACTCCGTCAACACTGGGGACTTGCTAGTAAAATAGTTTTGTCAGCATGGAAGAATATGAGGACAGTACAATATTTTTGAATTGATAAGAGGATGATGTGATCCTGATCCGCTGAACCAGTAATCATGAGGGGACGAATACAAGGAATCTAGAGTTTATTCCACTTGGGAGAATGAGAGCTAATTGAAGGGAATGAAACACGTTGTTATTAGAATTCTTCCCACATATTATGGATTATCGAAAAGTCATGTCTTTCTTTTTGAGAATTCATTTATCTATTGCCCTTGATATTGTTAACCAGTCTATCCCCAAGTCATCAGATAAAAGTTTATCTTTCTCCGGATCTCTAAACAAAAATGTTTAAAAAAATGAGTCATTCTATGCCTATGTGGGGTATTCAGAATAATGAGCTTCTAAGATTGATAACTTACACATCTAAGTGTATTGCTAGGCAAGAGAATACTCATGTGAATGCACCAATTGTCGAATGAATTAAGAGCGATAACAATGATTTATTATCAACTGCCTATCATAATTATGGAGAGATCAACTAGTGAGATTACCTTAAGACGAAGTTCAATCTGTGGAATCATGTAATTGGCAATCGAGTTTGCTTATAAATATTAGAAGTAGCAAAAATAACCTGTTAGTAAACAATCTATATCTTCGATGTTTATCTTGCGCCAAACTCAGTACATTCAAGAAAGAAGTTTACGCCAAGGAACTATGCTGACTACCATGTTGCTAAGAATTTGGCCAACTATAAGACCAGAATGTGATAAATATTGCAAGTGAAATTAGAAGTTAGATAAGCATTGCTCTAAGTATCTATGGCGAATATTGCAAGTATAGTTGGAAATTGAGTCATTACTACTCTAAATATCTATGACAACAATAAAATCATTTCTCTATCGACACCTGAGAATCGGTATTATTATGGGCTTTTCTTATAGGCTATTTGCATCAATGGTCCTTAAAAATTTTCCTAAATATATATAATTTGGAGAAGTATCCCGAGGTTGGAATAAGATTATGAACACAAGGTGATAAACTTTCCCACGCTTGTATCGTTTGCTATTTCGGGATTCTTAAGATCTTGGTATCATATATTGCAACGTAATTCTTTGAAAAGCATGGAAGTGAATTATGTGAGTATTATAATGTCTAGCAGAAGCAGTACCCTATGCCCAAGAACATTTATTATTTTTATTCTATTTCTATGTTGAATATTGCACATAGTTATCTGAATAAAGCGCGAGTGAATGATGCGTGCATTATTATCGTGTGTTGCATTTTACGCCTAGAACTTTCAGAGTCACTAATGGATTTATTGAGATATGTGGAAGCTAAATTTTCGATGCATTGAGAAGCTCATAAGAAGGGTGACTATTCGAATGGAGGTATCTGATTACAATTGCTTTCATTCTATTGACTATTGTTGACTCGGTATTAAAGAAATTCGAGATGGTTGAACTTTTTTGCATGTTGTACTGTGAATGGGAAATTGCGTATGAGATTACGGTGGTGATGAGAAAATAAATTTGTAATATTGCAAATTTGAGCGGAGAGTAGATGTCATGGATTTGACATATTTCCAATTTGTGCAAGTATTATGTATAGACGTGACTCTTCAATCTTCTTAAAAATAAAATTTCTCTCTTTTTCATCATATTCTGAATTTTTCATATCCTTTTTGATGACGTGAGGTCAATCAACTTAGGAACTTGTAGGATAGGAGTCAGGCTTATTGCATTTTAGTACGATGAATGATGGAAAATTAAATAACTTAGGGTAGATTAGAAATGCAATGTACCGCCTGTCATATAGTGGATCAACATCAAACTCATCAAATTGGATGTTGGGTCAAAATACTTTTAAAACCGAAGGGTCTCTATCTGCAGCAGAATCGTCTATACATACATACTGTTGGAATATGTCAAGGGGTCTGATTGTACCGAGCATGATTCAGTGGCACACATGAGCTTTTTGTCCGACTTCTCCATGACACGTCTACGAGGGCCGCGCCCTCGCTTGAGGCAGGTCATAGTCTGCATTGAGAAAGGACATCCGTTTCATCAGTTGTCCCAAAAGGACCATTTAGTCTAGAGTATTGGATCAATCTAGACGGAAGTGAAATAATTACATTAGTCTAAAGATTATTCCCTGAACCTGACGCTACTTCTATTTGGGCAGCGAAGGTTTCCTACGTTTGCTTACCTTTGCGGACTAGAACGGGAAAGGTCCGATTGATGATGCTAGAACGTGCTAGTAAGTATAAAGCATAGTGACATCCATCTCTCCCGATGGTAAGTGAGTAAAATCTCTTAACGCGAGGGACTCGATCCGTATAGAGGAAAGTGAAATATTTACGTCAGACTAAGAATTGTACCCTGAACCTGTTGCTACTTCCACCTAGATAGTGAGAACCCCCAACGCTTTTCGGTAGAGTGCGGGAAAGGTCCAGATATGAGGATGTTGGTGGAGCATGCTAGCAAGTATTAATCATGGTGACATCCGCCTCTCTCGATGGTTAAGTGGGTAAAACCTTTTGACGCGAGGGACTCGATCCATCTAGGCGGGAGTGAAATATTTACGTTAGTCGAAAGATTGCACTCTGAACCTGACACTACTTCCGTCTAGACGGTGAAGTTCCTCTTTTGCAAGGCACCCGAGCTATTCGAATAGGAGTGAAATATTTACGCCAGTCTAAGGATTGTACCCCGAACCTAGAGCTACATCTATTCGGGCAGTGAAGGTATCCTACGTTTACTTACTTTTGCGGAGGAGAACGGGAAAGGTCAGGCCTGGAAAGGATGTGACGATTATGGGTGCAAGTTTATACTCAGAAAGAAAACTTGATGGACGCTACTTGAGGCCCACGAGTGCTTGTTTAGACCCGAGCATATGTGATTAGTATGTTGGGAAAATTCCCTCTTCCGGAGACGAGAAGAATTCCCGTTATCCGGGGTCGTATCGAATTAATGCAATGAGAACCGAATGTAAATGAAGAAAAGTAGAAGACACAAGATTTAGCGTGGAAACCCAAAATCGGGAAAAACCACGTGACCAATAAACCTCGGTCGTGAACTCACTATCACAAGAAGAATAGGGATACAATATGCTTATGTTAAGAGCATATTTACACTAAACCTCGGTCGTAAACCCAAATTTAACATGATAAGAGCAACAGTTTACAGATTATGTGCTTATGTTTATGTTTATGTGTTATGTTTCATGTTATGTGATGATACATATTGCATTATTATACTACTTGTTTTTTTTATCATCACTCTTAGAATATTGTCCTAGACCACTCAATGAACAATTGTTAAACAGGTAGTGAAAACGAACATTAGAATAGACGCTGTCAATATCATATCAAGATGGAGCAGTTTTCATAGTTAGTTTGTAAGAACTTTGGTTGGGTTATATATTGTAAATATACTAGTGAATTAGTATATGATGATGTAAATTAGCTTCCACTGTATATGAAAGAATGATTATTATTATCGACATATGTTATGTAGAGCCTTATGTTCTGATTTTTATGGCACGACATTATGCCTTAGTATTATGAAGATTAGGTGTAATAAATTAAGATAATAAATTTGATAAGTTGTAGTAGGGCATGATAATGCCATTATTTATAGAGTTTAAACTATGATCTAATCTAGGACAATATTCTATTTCCACAATATTCTTTGGCATGATAACCGAATATTCAACAATATTTTATTTCCATATCTTTGACATATCTAGTTAACAAGATATATTTGCATATGTTCTTCCATATATATCACCAGAATATATCTTCATATTTTCTTCCATATATATCACTAGCAGAATATATTTTCTTTCATATATATGTAACCATAAGATATATATCAATATTTTATTCCATATATTTCATAGGTCATTTAAGAAAGTATATTTCCTATGTGATTCTCTTGAATCCCGATCCAAGTATAATTCGACCGATATCAAATAGACTTATCACAATCGTCCTATCGATATTCTTGATAGATCGATGAGATCCATCAAGTCGATCAACATCACCGCTTCATGTTAGGTTTCCCCCGGTCTGTCTTCCATGCCGATCAAGTCCTTCGACTATCACCCGACCTCCATTCCTAACATAGTCAGGGTGCTTGGTGAGGCCCTGGACTAGTGGATGCTTGTTAAGACCCTAAGGTTATGATTAGTCAGGGTGCTCGGTGAGACACTGGGCTAGTGGGTGTTTGTTCAGACCCAGAAGGGGAAGTGATGTCGGATGCTCGTTGAGATCTACAAAAAGACAACCACCTCCTCAGTAGTCCTAAAAAGACTACTAAAGCCAAGGTACAGGATCTACTTATTCGGGAGTCAAAATTTACGTCAGTCTAAGGATTGTACCTTGAACCTGACGCTACTTCCGTATAGGCAGTCAAGGCTCTCTCTGGTGCAAGGTACCCAATCTGTCCAATTGGAAGTGAAAAATTTACGTCAATATAAGGATTGTACCCTGAACCTGACTCTACATTCACCTCAATTGTGAAGGCTTCCTACGCTCATTTTTGGTTGATAGCGGGAAATGTCGAGAAGAAAGTGTGGAGTTATGTGTCAGACATCCGTCTCCTCCGTGGCTGGAAAGAGTCATTAGTTAAATGAGTATATCGTTCTGTGCAGTTTGGAGTGAAAATTTTACGCTAGTTTAATTATTGTACCATGAACCTGACGCTACTTTGATCTGTACAACGATATATCACTAACTCATTTTTTGGAGGAGAACCGGACAGATCGATCTAAGTAAGTGGTGTTGGGCGCTTGTTTAGGTCCAACACTGAGATTTCAAGAATTGTATTTATGATCGGATATTTTCTCATATGATCAAAGCAACCATGTGAGGGTCTTATGGTATGGTTTTCACAATTTATGATCGGTTATTTTCATTTACGATCAAAGTGATCAAATGATGGCCTTATGGCATCAATTCCCGTTATTTATGATCGGGTATTCTCAATAATTATCGAAGTTTTAAAGTAATCTCCCTATAACAGGGATCATTGTTTGAGAAATTATCGCATGACTTAATTATTTGCTTATGAATGACCAAGGAATCGTGTTTATGGATTCATTCAGATAAAGGATCAAAATGGTCAATTATTTGTCTTATGGTACAAATTCAACTAAATTCTATTATGACTCGGGACTCTCGGTTATGACCAAAGCGATTGAATGAGTGGCCAATAGCAGAGAATATTCTGAAAATAATGTTTGCCACATAAGGATATTTTATGGTACTAATATTTGTCTATTTGATGATTAAGAGGTCTTAATGATGATAGCTTATGACATGATTGTTTGCTTATTGATGAATGATCAATTTTATAGACAGTCGAAAGATTGTAAAGCGGCATACGAAGTGGAGTCGTTTTGGAGAGTAAGTAAAGAAAGACAATTGACTCACCCATGACACATAATAGTCATTTGTTAAGTTGGTAAAACCATCTAACACGAAGAGATATCTTTGTCATATCACTCAAACAACGTTGTGTCCTTCGTCCATTCTCCCGTTTCCGGAGGATAACTGGATGAGTTAAAGAAATATAAGCAAGTTATTGATGGGCGATCGGTTAGGTCAGCGATAAATAAGTTGAATATTTATTAAGTGGATGGGTCTGCCTTTTAATCTCGTATGTTCGGTGCATCCAATAATTTTCTCATGAGTATCTCGTATTTTTTGTTTGCAATTGAAAGAACCAAGAAACTTGCTGGGACGTATTAGGAAACCTCGTTCCCTTAAACGCAATTGTGGTAATCAAGGATAATTTCCTTATTTGCAGTAAGTAAACCTAATTTACGATCTAAAGAATCATAGAGCTATCTTATAGCATGGAATGTTGTCTTATTTACGATTAGAGATTCCTAACCATGATTCGTATGAAAATGATCAAGTAATTATCTCCGAAAGGTCTATACTCTTTTGATGTATTGTGAAATGACTATAAGTATTTTATGCATGCCTCGGGTTCATTATTTATGATTGGAAAGATCAGCACGTTGTCAAATAACATGTATGTCGTTACTTATGACCATAAGGTCCAGAGAAATATTGTCTGCATGACATAGATTGTCCTATTTACCATCGGAGATGTCATAAAGTCGTTTTAATAAATGACATGGATTTTCTTATCGGAAATAATCTAAATTTAGTAACAATGATTGGGCTTGATCAAGTTGCGAGATTTTATGAGAGACGGAACGAAGTAAAGACAAATCTTAAATTCGCAAATAAATAGAAGCAGTTTCAAAGAAAACTGGGGATATACTTCATCAAAAGAAACATATTAGGAATCAATATTGAGAAGATGAAAATATAACAGTTCTCTTATGAGGCAATTTTACATTCTTGCCCTATTTTTATGTTGTTTCTTATATGATTCCCAGTCGGGGCTCTCGGTGTTCTTTTCTTATAACTCGTAGAGTTCAGCTAACATTTTTCAGGACGAAACTTCCCCCGCAATAAGGATTTACTTCATGATAGAATCTTAATTATAAGGTAATATATATGGGAAGCAGCAACCGAGTGATGGTAATGACCATATCTCAATCGGCACGTCCCCAACATAATATTCGATGACCGACAAAGCTATAATTCAGTTGAGCCCTTCTTTCTATACTTAAAAGTCGGCAAGAGACCCTTTTGGTTGCGGCCCCCCATGTAGACGAGGACCTTGTAGACAACTAGTAATTGGGCTACATACAAAAGATGCATAGGATCAATGGGTTGTAAGTGTAAGCTAATTGCCCCGAAGTAATGAGTATGACAAAATACGAACCAACTCCCCAGCTAAGGCGAGAAAGTGAAGTTCTGATTCGAATGTAGAGATATCTAAGACATGTGAGTTCGAGATCGTAGAGTAAAAATCACGACGGGAACAATATTGAATTGAGAAGTTCATGAGTCTGACAAACCCCCTAAGTCGTGAAGAGCTGGATTTTGATGAAGCAGAGAAGTCAGAACTTCATGCGGAGATTGAAACCATTGTGATAGGCTAACTAGTTCAAAAAAATTTCTAAGTTCGATTGCATAGAATAGACGAATCGAAACGACACGATAGAATTTCAGGGTGCAATGAAATGCATCGGTACGCAAAGTAAAGAGCGGTATTTATATGAACAGGCCCCCCGAGTCGAAAAGTCGTGAGATTCTAGTCCTATCTCAGAATCTGATACCCTTAGTATTAGCGAGAAAATTCCGGCCTTACTCATGGTTTTCTTAAAAAGTGTACGAACGAGTACTAGACTTCGAGACAAGCCGATATAATGTGGTTTACGACTCAAAATCTAAATCTGCAAACCAGGGGACTATTGATATTGCCCGAGGTTATTTATGTAATTATGATACCCCTGTGGCTGGTCTAACGTGGGTAAATAGTATTTTCTATTTTCTATTGAGTGATGTTTGTCATTGGCCCTTAATGTTTATAATAGTGTAAAGGCGGTACCCCTAATGTTTGAAAATTGCATACAAAACCCCTGAAGTTTACATAATGTGCGCGGTTGACCCCTAAACTTTTAAATGTTGTAAACACCATGCCCTCAAAGTTTAATAATTGCGTGGTTGAGCCCCAAAGTTCCAAAACCGTTTATATTAAGCCCTCACGTCCGTTATTGTTTTGTTTTTTTTGCGTAATTGACCCTCAAAGTTTAAGAATTACATGGTTGACCCCTTATGTTTACTGATTACATATTTAGCCCCCGAACATATAAAAGAGTTTAGAATTGACCCTTCGTCAAATTTTCGTTATTCGTATTTCATTGATTATTGATTATATCTCTTCATATATTGAGGCAGAGTTTGAGTTTTCGATCTCGGGTTGATCCTCCCTTGGATCATCTCGAAAGCCTTTGTCATTCATATTTGAAGGTAGATTCGAAAGTCATGGTGAATTCCTCTACAATAGATGTTGCACCCGTTACTCGAAAAGTCGTTCGAATATTAAGAATCATAAAACACAAATTCGTTTGGAAATAAAATCTTTATTTCCAATATCATGAAAATTATCACACAATATGAAATTTTTATACGAAGTAAACAAAACATTCTAAGACAAAATAATATTTTAACAAACGGATAATACAAATTTCTCCGGTATTTGCAAAAAGTAGCAAACTACAACACATTAAAATGATTAATATGTCAATGTTTAATAGCGATCCCCATCTCCTCAGCAAAGTCTACTACATTTCGTTCAGAGAACCAAGACAAAGTCATCTGTGCTCAAATGAATAAAAAATTTCGTTAGTATAAACAATTTTGTACTAAAATATAGTATGTTAAAGTACTTACGAAACTAGGGTACTGAGACAAAGTGAAAGAATCAGGTGCTTTCAATAAAAACGAAATCATGTAATACAAAACATAAATCCCGCACTCCGTTCCTCCATTTTGACGAGGGACCTAAATAGATGAAAATGTTACAAACAAAATGATGATATGAAATTAGTTGATATTACAACATTTTATTCCAATGCACTTACATTCGGCCATTGTATCATGATGGCCGCAACATCATCTTTAGTGGATTTTATATTGAACTTGTGGAGTATTCCATAAACCCACCTATAGCACAAATGAATTCATAACATGTATACACATCAACAAACGTGCTACATATAGGTGTACCTTCTTATATCTGCATCCATAGTTAATCTATGAGCTGACCCAAGCGAATCAAGAACTATCATCCAACGATTCTTTGGTTCCAAAATGCGTCGTAACACCAACAACGACCAATGGCCCCTGAATAATTATTTCAAAACAATGAGTGATCTCACTTTGACAACCATAAATTACTTAATGATACGTCGCACCCTGTACATATAGGAACAAAAACATATTCCTTGTCGAATTCCGTATGAGATGCCCATCCAATAAACTTATCATAGAAATCATCAGAGCCCTGACAAGCATGAAATATTTCTGGAAGAACCCAATGACATAAATCCTTGCGTTGCGGGGATAGACAAAAAATCGCTCTCCTGAAAAATCATGAAAACATATACATTCGACCACTATTACATGTTAAGATCTATTCGAACAAACTATGAAATTTATACCTACGAACAGTTTCGAACTCGTTCGTATCAAGCATACCGTATTTCCAAAACGGATTTATAAGGTTATCCTCTTTGGTACCACTCGACAATGTAATTGGTTGCACTTTTTTGTATGTTGTGTGCATTGTAGAGATACCGCTTTTACCTAATCGTGTTCTTAATCTCATTGGGGCATTTGGAGTGTACAAATTCTAGAAAACAACAACAAAAATACATTACGTATAATGAGAAAAACATATTATGGACTGCATACCTGTTTTTTCGTATTTTTTGGCGTAACGGTTGAGGCATCAGGCAAGATTTCACTTGCCCGACCAGTTGATCCAACCACACTTTCCTCCATAGTGTCATTTTGAAAATTAACGTGAGAATCATCCTTCATTTCTTGTTTTTCAGTTTTTGATCCACATTTTCTCCTATTGTGGCCTAACTCGCCACAATTCCCACATGTATTCATTTTTCTCTTTGTATGTAGAAGACGGTGTGCGCTTCGTGGTAAACTCTCAGTGCGTGATTTCTTCCGATTTAGACTTGGTCGACCTCGCTTCACAATTTTGAAATTTGGTGGCTCTGGAGCCTTTTCTTGACTTTCGGGCCAATGTCTATGACCTGGCATTCCTTCGATGGGGAGACTATATGCGATGATGTACGTAGACACGCTATAAAAACTGTCTACATAGCTGTCCGGCCTCTGATTTCTTCTCTGAATAGCCGCAACAGCATGTTTACATGGAATACCTTGTACAAAAAAAACATGTGTCATAGTTATCGATGTAGAAGACAAGTACGTAGACTTACCAATCAATTGCCATAAATTACATGAACATCGTCGATCAATCAAGTTTACACAGTGCCTATCATCTCCTCCGTGCCATTGCCACCGGTAAGGGTCTGACTTGGATAACATACCAATAGCACCGAGGCGAGAAGCTTCAACAAGGGAACGTGCAACATTTGGGCAAACTAATCCTTCAAATCTAACTGCCATTTCGGAACGACGACTGCGAAGGGATGCAATTATCATCCTTATGTCCTCTAGGAGATGTATCACATGATGACGTCGAGCTTTCAGTATCATCTTGTTGAAGACTTCTGCAGTATTGTTTAACAAAATAATACTCTTGCAAGTGTGATCAAAATAAGCGCAAGACCATAGTTGTGGAGAAATATCCATCATTTGTCTCCAGGCCTTTATATTAGTGGATTTTAATGTGTCCATGTGACGATGGAAATCCGGTGTCGTTGTAGATCGAGCAGCAGCCCAAACAATGCCCCTAACAGCCTCTGAGTAGCACTTTCTTGATTTCAAATTGGATAGTATATGTCTTAAACAGTGTCGTATCTGCATATCCACACCAAAGTCTTACTTGTAAATCCCTAAAAAAAATATGTAGAGTTAACTAAACACACGACATGTAATACCTGTATGTGCGGTAGAACGGAATTCAGAGCAGGAACCAAACCAGTGCCACGATCACACATGATCGTGTATTTAGCCATGTTATCTTCTGTGATCCTAGCATCGTCTCTAAGCAACTTCAAGAACCAAGCCCAACTTTCGAAAGTCTCGGACTGAACAATCCCGTAGGAAAGTGGATACACACCATTATTGGGGTCAAGTCCCACCGCAACAAGAACCTATTACCAAATGAAAATAAATCAAGTATAAAATGCAATCCACTAAAAATCGACAAACACAAACCTGGCCGGACAATGTCTCCTTTGTGTGTGTTCCATCAATGCAAATTATTGGCCGACAAACCTCCCAGCCTACTTTGCATGGGTGCAAACACACGTAAATGCTCTTGAAGGTAACTTTTCCATCACTCCCTTCACAAACTTCCATTTGAACGGTGGATCCCGGATTACTTCGATTAAGCTGAAGTATGTAACTCCTTATTCTATCAAAGTTTGCTGTCACCTTGTCCCTTATTTCATTCAAAGCAAATTGTTTGGCGCGAAAAAGTTTATGTCTTGATACCTCGATTTTGAGGTCATGCAAAACTGCTCTTGCGAAATCTGAAATAGAAAGAGTAGGATCTTTTATGAAGCACTCCTTGTACCTATTACCAAGCCACTTAGCAGTTACAGAAGAATTCACTTTATCCCATACACAACCGTTGTGCACGGGGTTATATCCTTTAACCCTCCACCCATAGTCATTCTTTTTCTTGGTCACATTAACGTACCAACGACAATCATTTGTACGATATCTCTTACATCGTATTCGTAGTCGATCAGCCTCATTTTTTTCAATCCAGAATTCTTTACCGTCAAGAATACAAAATGTCATAAGTGCTTCTTTGGCATGTTCTTTGTTTCTGAATGTCAGCCCTAACCTACACTCACACAACAACACAATAAAAATCGATATAATTACATATATAACTAAATATTAAAAGTTCTTTAAAAATATATACCTAAGTTTTTGCGGTGATTTCCATCCCAAATCGTCATTAAAAACTTTATAGTTTTCATCTTCTTGGTCATCAGATGAAAAGACTAAGCCTTCGTTATCCACACATTGATCAAGTGCTTCTGAATCAAGCATACTTAGAACATCTTGTACAACATCAACCATGTCATTGTACTCATCCTCATCCAACGTTGAATTCTTGCTGTCTTCACGTACCCCATCAGATAGTTCTTGATCAACATCATCTTGAACCATATCATCACCTGTCTTCGATGAACTAGATACCCCTATTTTAGTATTTTCGGTTGATTCCTGTGTGGGTCCTACGCGAGACTCCGCTAAACCATATAAAACAATGTTAACTCATCCACAAACAAACTCATAAAATTAAAGTCAACCGATTTCAATAACTATAATAAAACAATGTTAACTCATTCACAAACAAACTCATAAAATAAAAGTCCACCGATTTCAACAACTATAATAAAACAATGTTAACTCATCCACAAACAAACTCATAAAATAAAAGTCAATTGATTTCAACAATTATAATAAAACAATGTTAACTCGTCCACAAACAAACTCATAAAATAAAAGTCCACCGATTTCAACAACTATAATAAAAGAATCTCAAAACATCCGTTATATAAAAACTGCAACCTACATTAACAAAAAATAAACATGTAACAATGATCCTCCAAATTCCAAATTTAATAAAAGAATTCCATAAGCATAATAATAGTATCGCAAATACAACAATTTTAACAAAATAAACACAAAATCAGCAGCCAATAAACTAAAATTGAAACATGTAACAAGGATCATTCATACAAAAATTGAACCGAAAACGATACTCCATACAAAAATTGCAACCGACAATAACAAAAATTAAACCGTATTAAACTTACCCATGAAATCGATCCGTGGCATATACGGAGGAGTAATTTGAACTGCTAGTTATGGTGATTTGAATTGTTCCGGCTCGCTATCAGTCTAAGTATCAATGTCTTTCTTATAGATTTAATTTTAAGCGATATATCCCTGTGACTGGTTTTACTAAGAGCAGCTACTCGGTTTGCTTACTACAGACCTTTCATTACCACTTTATCGAGAAAGGGATTGACTGCTCTAGCTACAACTGTATCGCTCCTACTACTTTATCCTCTTATTACAGAGGATAAAGCGAGAATGCCTGAAATGGTTGATGCTAGGGGACTAGCAATGAGCAGGATGATGAACAATCGACAACTCCCAGGGCAATGGTGACGCGCCTAAGGTAGGTTTCCACACATTGATTGACTCCTGCAAGGAGACTTAAAGAGGAATAAAACGTGAAGAACAATTTGGACTTAAATCTGGCGCTTAGGGTTTATCACGCGAAGAACATCGAAAAAATGTGAATTGGGGAAATGACTTTTGCTCTAAATTTTGCTCTAACATTTTGCTCGAAAAAATGTTAATAAATTTTGCTCTAACGGTGTTATAACAGAAAACCACTAAATCATGGGGAGGGCCACATGTAAACGGTTTACAAACATTAGGTGCTTCATACGCAATTTAGAAACTATAAGAGTATCGTCTTTACACTATTTCAAACATTAGGGGCCATCCTTGCAATTTTCTATTTTTTAAAACATTGGTAGTATTAAATCCCCATTCTCATTATACTCTTATAGAACATTTGCTCGAATTTTAAAGGTTCTTTCTGTTTTGTAGTCACTAAAAACAGTAAAACCAGATTACCTCTTACTCAAAAACAACAAATTTATGGAGATACTCCTTTTTCCCTCTCTTTTCACATCCTGTGCATATATAAATATATAATATATGTTTTCTTTTTAAATAAAATTTAATTGAATTATAAATTAAAATTTTTAAATATATATTTAATATAAATTAATTAAATTAATAATATTTATAAATCAATTGACATTGAAAAAAGGAGGTGGCAAATTATTGGGTTTTCACCTATGCGGCATCGATTCGTCTGATCGACTCAGTGCGACTTGACTCGACTCGATTCGGTAAGAGTATAAGAGTCAGATTTTCGACTTGACTCGGATTATTAAATAAAATAATATTAAATAAAAGCAAAATTAAAAAAAGTAATTGTTAGAATTTATAAAAAATTGCATAAAGTCAAGTTTAAAACTACAAATATTTATCAATTCATTATATATAAAGATTTAACTTATAAAAAACGAATATCGTTCGTCGATTCTAACATCTCCCCAAAAACAACAACTTTTTTATCTATCATCGTTTGTACAAAGAATTCACATGTAGATCGACAACATTAAAAAGTCGTAAAAATACATAAGATATGTTTCTGATGAATAAAAAAATCAAATTAAGGAAGAAATCAAAACAACGTCATTTTGTATTAAGTGTCAAGAGTCGGAGCAAGTCGAATAGTCGAAAATGTGAAAAATTAAAGAGTTGGTGTCGTATAAGTTTTCACCCCAAACACAAAGGGCTTGTACAATGATTACATTGAAAAAGGAGGTGGCAAATTATTGGGTATTCAGCCCAAACACAAAGGGCTTATACAATGATTTTTCATAAATCAAATATTTTCATGGACCACTTTCGATCAATTCATACATGTATTTAATGCTTTACGATTAAACTATAATTTAATCGGTCACTTTTTATATAGGTCACACTATACGTTGTAAGTGTTGACAAAACCAACTCCCAAATTATAATCATTGTGACATAATTTGTTCTCAAATTTTCAATTTTTGCAATTATGATTCTCGATCAAAAGTAAATTTCTGAGACCGATTTTGATACTTTGGAAATATAATTTACAAATGTTGCAAACTTAGAATAAATTTGGAAAAACTTTAAAATTTAAGATTAAATATGTTATTACAAATTATAAAGATTAAATTTACCAAAACTATAGTAAATAATGCTTGCAAATTTATTCCTCTAAGTTTAATCGTAAAACATTGGTAAATAATGCGTACTGTTTTCATTTTCTTGATAAATTGACTAAATGAGTGTATATACAAATATATTAATATAAATATATGAAAATATGAAATAAAAATATAATACAATGAAATTGTCATTTACTAATTTAATTAATTTCATTCCTTTAATCTTTTTATCACTTCATAATTGGGTGATGTTTGTCCACGACCCTCCAACTTAAGGATTGTGTAAAAGACATGTTCTCCAAGTTACGAAATTGCAAATATAGTGCATTTTTTTATAAAAAATATGCATTTATAACCCTTCAACTTCAACTAAATACAAATAAAACACCTCAAGTTTTCAATACCGTTTATGATTGACACTTTAATGAATTCGTAAATTTTTATTATTTCATACACAATTGTCGAATATCAAGGGTAATTTTTGTATTATTTTTCAAACGAGTCCTATTTGTGTACTTTGTGATGCGTTTTCAAACGGTTTTCAACTTACGGAAAATCGGGTGTTAAATGTCAAGGGTCCAAAACAAACGATATTGATAACTTTAGGTGTCATTCTTGCAATTTCGTAAGTTGGAGGGTATGCCCTTTACACAGCTCATAAATTAGAGGTTAATTATGCAATTTTCTCCATCATAATTTCCATTTTACAATAATAATGAAATGAACCAAAATACAAAACAGCCCTCTAGTTCAGTTTATTCATTTTATGCCCAAAAACCTGGAATTTTATATTGACATATTTATCCTTCCATGATTAGTGGAGTTACGTGGACCAGATAAGGGCTAAAACCGTCAAAATAAATATTTTGAATTCTGCAACTTGTTTATATCCCGCTTCCTCAAACAACCGGGTGTAGTGTTCCACGTGGCAGTTTATTACTGGATGATAGTCCATTATAAAGCTTTATAGCATGGACCTATGAATGGGAGCGGACTCAGCGAAGGCATTCAAGTCTCCAGTCCGTGCAGTTTACTCACCGGTCTTCTCTGCCGGCCGAAGCGGTTGTAGGAGAGTTTTGCTACTGGACGACGTCGTTTCAGGGTGAGCATCGGTAGCCAACTAGCCATCACTTTTCTTACCTCTTCCTTCATGTATCCTTATGCTTGTTCTCGCGGTTCTCTGTTCTACGAAATTTAAAATAGCGAACAATCGATTTCTTCTTTGTTTCAGTAGCCGCATCGGTGTTGCTATGCCGATTTGCTTGCCAAATTTGTGATTGTACGAGGAGTTTTTTAAAGAGATTTTGCAGCATTTTCCTCAATTTGATTTCAATTGCAGGAGCTTCATTCTAGGGTTAACGGCGCACATTTTTCTTCAATTTATTGATCGTCTGCTTCCGTTACAAGACATCTCTGTTTCAATTTTGGTTCTTATTTATTCTATTGCTTAGATTTCTATTTTGACTTGCTTTAATTTCTGTATATTTTTCGAGGGAAGAATAGATATGGCGGAAGGGGATTCCAAAGGATCATCACATTGGTGGTGGCTAGAAAGCCACTGTACTGAAAGTCCGAATCGGTCACCGTGGCTCCGGTCTACTCTTTCAGGTTATCTTCCTCCTCTTGCCTTTGCTTCTATGTCTCCACTTTCTTCTACTTTTTTTAATAGAAAAAGAAAATTACTCAAGTCCATGTGATTTTTTTACCTTTTTTGGTGATGACCGTTGGAGATATATACGTTGTACTATTTGACAATCTTCAAAATTTCTATCCATGCTGGTTTACACTTGGACTCAAATAGTGCTTCTACTAATACTTGTTTTGGTCCCGTAAGTTTTATGGTTTTGATAATTTTGATTCCTAAAGTTTATGATGGTGTGAAGTGCGATATCCAACATATGAAAATGGAAATCCGTCCTCGTACTTTATAAGTTTGGTAAAACCATTATTCAAAATTTAGTATATATGATATAATTGGTTCCCAAAGTTTTCAATTTCGATAATTGAGATCCCGAAAAAATCAAGTTTTGAGGACTAATTTTGCCACTTTGAGAATGTGATTTGCCAAATGTTACAAACTTGAAGGGCCAAATTTGCAAAAACCTTAAATTTTGTGGATTAAATATGTTATTATAAATTATGGGAACCTAATTTACTAAAACTATGAAAGATTGAGGCATCATTTTGCCATTTTTGAAAGTTTTGACTAAATTAGTGTCTAAAATTTAGTATGTAGGACGTAATTGATTCACAACATTTTCAATATTAACAATTGAGATTCTATAGGCCAAAATCAAATTTCGGGAATCGATTTTGTCACTTTTAGAATCAGAATTATCAAATGATGCAAACTTGGAAAACCAAATTTGCATAAACCTTAAAGTTTATGAATGTCTTTACAAAATTATGTGGGTCAACTTTATCAAAATTATGAAAGTTTGGGGTCATTTTGTTATTTCTAGAAGTTGATGAAACTATTATGCAGAATTGGACAAGAAGACCAAAGGAATGTTAAAAGTGATCGAGGAAGAAGCAGATACATTTGCTCAACGAGCAGAAAACTACTACAAGAAGAGACCAGAGCTAATTACAATGGTAGAAGATTTCTATAGAACTCATCGTTCACTTGCCGAGCAGTTCGATCACATCAAATCGGAGCCCCGATCACGTCTTCTAACTCCATGGTCATCACCACCATCAACTTTCACTAAATACAGACTAGGAAGGTCACTCAGCATGATCGAAAAAGCATACGATATCTGCTTCGAGACTGAACATTATGATCACGAGGAATCGGATGAATCCGTCATCGAAAACCCCGAATCACAAGAGGAAATCGAGTGCAAACAAGAGTTAGTTTCCATTGAAACAAGCAGTTTAGACGACATGACGATTCGAGAAGAAGAAATGATGAGGCTTAGAGATGAAGTTCTAAGACTTACGAAAGAAAACGAGGTTTGGAAGGAGGAACTAAAGGAGAAAGATGAAGAGAAAAGGGAAGTTATAAGGCAATTGAGTTTAGCTATGGATTTGCTTAGAGAAGAAAATGTGAGTTTGAGATATATTATAGCAAATAAATCTCTTAAGAACAATAAAGTTCAAGGTTTGCTTGGGAGATGGATTAATGGATTCACCAAAGTTTGAGGTAACTTTGTTTTCAATTTGAATTAGTATATTTGTGAAATTGTGTGTATGTATGAAAAATAACATATGTGGATTTTTAATGTTAATGCATTTTGATTTGTTTTTCAGAAAATTATTCATCATGATAAGTAAACAGTACGAGTGTTCATTCGATAAATATTGAACGGAATTTCAATTGCTAAATATTGAATAAATAAAAAATTAAATACCGAATCAAATTTTGTTGGTTGGGTAAATATCAAAATTTTTCGATTTGGTTTCGGTATACACCGAAATACCAAATTTTCCAAAATTCAATCAAATTAAATATAAAATTAGTCATAATAATATATTTAATTATATAATTAAATAAATAAATCTTAGTTTTAAATTAAATAAAAGGTTAAATTCGATATTCAGTAATTTTTTTACCAAATCGAACACCGAATACCGATTTTTTTACATAATCGAGCACCGAAATGACCGAAATTTAAAAACCGAATATTCAGCAAATTACCAAACTCATTACAGGGTTTGATAAAAAAAAATCGGTATACGATTCGATATTCGATTTGTACTGAATAGTTACCAATATGGGCTATCTTATGTGGCTGATTGGTAAACAGAGTTAATGTCTATGTAGTAACTAATGTTTTCACTATGAGAATCTTGATTTGTAGGGTAGGTACCCATTTTATTTTTAAAAATAAATTCTTTATTTTTTCAACCTAAAAAATCTGACTAACTCTAAAATTAGGTATTCGTTGATATCGAACAACATAACGGCACAACCAATATTGCGAGTTTTTTACATACACGACACCATCATATAATGATCTCCTTTTTTGACACATATTTTTAATATTATATACTAACTCTACATCTTTTTATTTTGTAGATAGCACTTATTTGATAGTAATTTTTTAAAAAAATTAGTTCAAATACATCTTTTAAATTTTGCATATATCACTGATTTGATAGTCAAATTTGTTAAAATTTTTAGTTCGAACTAACTTGGACATCTTTTAAATTTTGCATATAACATTGATATTATAATCAAATCCTTTAAAAAAATTAGTTCAAACTAACTCGAACATTTTTTAATTTAGCAAATAGCACTGATTTGATAGTTAGTTTTTTTAAAAAAATTACTTCAAACTTCAAATGGTCAAATTAGATAACAAGCCTCTCTAAGAATAGTTTTATTTCTATTAAATTTATTAAATAACGATCTTATTTTAAATTAGACGACTTCAAATAACATTATATTATGAAATCTCCTTAAAATATAAGTCTTATGATTCCTTTATAAGAAGAATATAATATTTAGACATTTAATGTTCTTAATTTATTTAAAATCAATTTTGGTAATTCACATGATTTCTTGAGATATAATTAGAAGGAAATAGAGATTTAGTAAACTTAATAAAATAAAAATATTTGTCAAACAATATAATATCAAAACATTTAATATTTTTAAATTTATTTAAAATCAATTTTGGTATAATTTAGATTATTTCTTTTAATGTTTGAGACATAATTAGAAAGAAATAGAGATTTATTACCAAAATTAGTGTGAATATAATTTTGGGATGTAAGTAATATTAGAAACTGAATAAATATATAAGCATATTTTTTATGGAAAAATATAATATCCAAACATTTAATATTTATTATGACATTATTTCTTTAATGATTGGGACCAAATTAGAAGGAAATAGAGATTTAGTACCAAAATGAGCGAGAGTATAACTTTGGAATGTAAGTAACATTAGAAACTTAATAAAATAAGCATATTTGTGTTATCGAAGAAGATAATATATAAATATTTAATATACTTTTAATTTATTTAAAATCAATTTTAATAAATCACATTATTTCTTTAATCAGACATAATTAGAAGGAAATAGAGATTTATTACCAAAATAAGTGTGAATATAATTTTGGAATGTAAGTAATATTAGAAGCTTAATAAAATAAGCATATTTATGTTATCGAAGAACATAATATATAAACATTTAATATATTTTTTAATTCATTTAAAATCTAATTCACATTATTTCTTTAAGAAAATTGAGATGTATTACCAAAATAAGTGTTAATATAATTTTGGAATGTAAGTAATATTAGAAACTTAATAAAATAAACATATTTATTTTATCGAAGAAGATAATATATAAACATTTAATATTTTTTTAATTTATTTAAAATCAATTCTGATAATTCAAATTATAACTTTAAAGGGTATTGAAATTTATTACCAAAATAAGTGTGAATATAATTTTGGAAGCTAAGTAATATTAGAAACTATAAAAACATGTATTTTTATAATACATGAGTATGGTAGAGATTGATATGGATAGAATAAGTGAACTTTCAGATGATTTGTTGATTTCTATTCTCTCACATTTAGAATCAAAGCATGTTATCCAAACATGTATTTTGTCAAAGAGATGGTTGAATTCTGATCTTTGTTCCAAAGTCCCTCGTATTAGTTTCACTTGCTTATCAAATTCTACTACAAAAGACTACAAAAAACAGCTTTTCGTTGAAAAAATAGATAGATTTTTTCTCCTTTATTCAAACCCTAATATTTATTCCTTTTCTTTAACTTGCGACTTCATGTTTATGTACCCAGACAAGCTTCAAAGATGGGTTTCATTCGTATGTAAAATGGGCATTGAGGTTCTCAATATTGACTTGAATACTACTAAAAAATTACCACACAAAGCATTCTCACATGCTTCAAGATTACGTTGTTTAAGTTTATGCAATTCCTTATTGGATTACAAGTTCATATTGAGAATCAACACTTTGAAGATACTGCAGTTTAGTGATTGCTCTTTAGAATTGAGTGTTTTAGAGAATATATTATCTAATTGTGTGAATCTTGAGAGTTTATTACTCAAGCAATGTACACTCCCTTTAAAACTTTGTGTATCTAAGTCTTCTGGGAAGTTGAAACAACTGATTGTTGATCATTGCAAGAATGTGAAGAAATTGGTGATCCATTCGAAAACCCTAATATTTTTGCAAATTATATCTACTGCAAAGATTATATTTTATTCTGTTAATGGGCTACCTAGTCTTGAAACTTTGTTTCTTTCTATGCATTGTTTATGTCCTTTATCTTTGTTATTCAATGAGGCTGATATAGGAACAAAGTTTCCTCATTTGAAATCGTTAACATTGGAGAGTGTTTATCGTCTTAAAAGGGTAATTATCTCATTGATTTGTTTGGGCGATGTACAAATTTGGTTTCTATAGTTTTATGGTGTTGATAATTTTGATTTTTTAATTTTTATGATTGTGATAATTGTGATCCACAAAATATCAAGATGAAAAGTTTGGTTCCCATACTTCGTATATTTTGGTAAAATTAATCTCATAATTTTTTAAATTTTGACAAATGTGATTCTAGTTCAAATACAATTTTGGGGTCGATTTTGTAATTTGTGGATCTTATTTACCAAATGTTTAAATTTGACAAAACATTAAAATTGATGATTATATATATCATTACAAATTATGAGTATCGAATTTACCAAAACTATGAAAGTTTGGAGAACAAAGTTGTCATTTTCTCGATTTATTTACTTGGATTTCATTCATTGTTTTAATATATTTTCCTTTTTCAGGGTAACCATATAATTCATGAAAATGTCAAATTACATGAAAACATCCGTACACTTTGTTTGATTCTAGATGTAAGACATGGTAGAAATCAGTTCTATCTTGCTAAAGCTTTAGTCGCATGTCCCTTTCTGGAAACATTTATCTGCAAGGTGAGTGTGTTGAAGTTCGAACTTTAATTATATAATAAAATAATAAAGTAAATTTTAGATAATGAAATAATATAGTTTTATGTTAAAGTTGGTTTTATTACATTGAAATGTTGTGTCTTTTAGAATATGCCTAAGTTGTTGAATAACCCTTTGTAAAAGATTGTGTTTTTTAGTATAATAATTGGCTAGGATGAAATAAANCAATGTATTTTTTATCTACAATCACATTATGAAAACATATTCTAAAACTGTATTCTAATTCTCAAAATGTATGGAGAACATAATCTTATATTCAGATGTGATAACAAAATTCATAGGTAATTTATGGAAATCATATCGATGATATACTATTCGATATATAAGTCGATATATCAAAAAATAGCTTATACCGGTTGTGACTGTAACGAATGTACCAGTCGGTATGATATCCTTGGGTTAAACAAAAAATGATTGAAAAAGTTTCTGAATCCTCATAATGTAAAATTGTGTATTTTAATGAAATGAATAAAAATATTATAGTATAGGGAAGATATATGCACCTGATAAAGTTTAAGAAAACGTAAAATTCATCTATTATGTTAAATGGATCAAATTAAATGCGTGGACTTGCACCGTGTATGCCCAAACTAATAAAAGCCCAACAATTAAATAATGGGCCACATAAGTCCAGTTTATGTACCTGAAATCGTCAACAAACCCAATATCGTCGGAGTCGCCATTTCCACCATTTCCGTTTGCCAACTCATCACAATATTTTCAAATTTTTCTTCTTTTCCATATTTTCAAATTGTCACGAACACCATCAATTCGGTACTAACAGATTTTCTTCTACAAGAATACTCACTCCCGCGGAAGCTCAAGGCATTTGAATTCCAGGAAACTCAAAAACGAATGACGCCGATTTGTTCAAGATCTTCTTCAACAGATATATTACCGTTAACTTGTTATGATAAATATCCCTTACCATTGTTTTCAAACCCAGCCCAATTCGTTTGGATTGGATCGTTGATTCATCACCTAGCCCATTGGATGTACGGGTTGATGGGTCGAAATTTTTTATACGATTCAACAACGATTTATTGATCCATTAAAATTTCCGATTCACTGACCAAATCATATTTAAAAATGATTCCTACTCGAACAGGCTTTTTATTATAAAATCTGAAATATCCCTCTCTCGTATTCTTCTTCTTCTTCTTCTTCTTCTTCTTCTTCCCTATTCTACTCCGTGTTCCTGTTCTTCATCCACGGTCTTATGTGACGATTTCATATTTTGTCAAGTATTTATTATATTAAATATTGGGCCAAAGTATAAGCCCAATTTAGCCCATTAGAAAAGTTATGTGTTTAGGTATAAATCCAAACTCTGTGTATTAGTTGGACATCGAATATTATTCATTCTCTGTTATCTTCTCCCTGGTTCTTCTTCATTCTCCCTTCCTAACCTTCTGCCCTCTCATTCTTCTGTTTCTCCCTCATTTTCCCGTCAGAACTTCTAAGTTCGTGACATCTTAACAGTAATCCGCTATAATTTTCAAGATTCATCTTGCATTTCGCATCAATATTCTGGGTTGAGTATTTAAATGGTTTCTGGAGTTTTCCGCCGTGGATTGGGTATGAATTCTCTCCCTCACATTAAAGTTAAATTGATGGAAATTTCTACAGGCTAAGGTGCATATAAATTTATTGGGTTTTATTGATGCATGCTATTTGAAGAATAACAAACAAAAGAAAATTTCTTCTTGTTTAGGATATGATTAATGAACTGGTGTATGCCTCTTTTTTAATGTATTTGAATTTCTGAAGGTTTATTTCCTTAATGTTTTCATTCAGGAATCCTCAATTTCTTTCGTACAGTGTGTTGAATTGTAATGTTGTTCTTCATTTGTTGCTAAGTAATGCAGGTGAGTATCAATATCACGCCATATTATATTTTTCTAGTTCGTTTGGTGCCCATAAATACTTATGCATATCTACTGAAGCCAGAAAATATGACTTCATGGATCTAACGTAAGTAGATAACACCGAGATGCTCGTTGATTTTCTATATATTTTGTCTATCACCTCTGAAAATTTTAATGAAACATGTTTCTCAGATGTCCACATACATGGTATCCCATTGCTAGAAGAAGAAAAAGAAATGTGATATTACATGTTGGTCCAACTAACAGTGGAAAGACGTACCAGGCACTAAAGCGGTTGGAATCATGCTCTTCAGGTACGGATCGATCTCACAATTCATCTTACAGCTGCATTTTCGTGTCTTTTAGTGGATTTTAATTAGATATATTAAGAATGTGGCTTCTTAAGGTATATATTGTGGCCCATTGAGGCTTTTGGCATGGGAAATTGCTCAGCGGTTAAACAAAGCGAATGTTCCTTGTGATCTTGTTACTGGACAAGAAAGAGAGAAAATTGATGGAGCAAAACATATGTCTGTCACGGTTGAAATGGCTGATGTGTCATCTGAATATAACTGTGCCGTGGTTGATGAAATCCAGGTTTTTATGACATTTAAACTTTTTTTAGGGTTATTTTTGTAGAATCTGGCTTTTTAGATTACTGTTCGGCTGCACCATCTGGATAAAGGATCTTATTTTTAGTACTTTGAACAAATTGCAGTCTATGTGTGGTATTTAGAAACAGAGGACCCGTGTTCTTGAATTTCTGCTATTATTATGAACTCTCTCACACTCGGCTACGTGATGATTGATTACCATTTTATTTTGTATCCTTTTCCTAGATGTTGGCATGTAGATCAAGGGGTTTTTCATTTACACGAGCTCTTCTAGGTTTATCTGCTGATGAGCTACACTTATGTGGTGACGCAGCAGTTGTTCCTCTTATACAAAAATTACTTGAAGTAACTGGTGATAATGTTGAGGTGAAGATGCTTCAGATTTAGAGTAGTGTAAATGTTTTTTATTTTTATTTAGATGGAATAATCCTGAAACTTCTTATTTATAGTTTTTTTCCTTGTCCCATTAGGTAAAATACTATGAAAGACTTTCACCTCTCGTTCCTTTGGATGTTTCACTTGGGTGTTACTCCCAAATACAAACTGGAGATTGTATTGTCGCTTTTTCACGTAGTGGAATTTACGGTGTGAAGGTAAGGGAAAGTCTTGCGGATAGCGGAAACAAATAAAATTTGCAGCATCGTAGTAAATAATTTGACATGCATTTTTCTAGATAATTATTTGTATGTTTGATGAGCTAGTGATTCTGATTTAAATAACGTTTAATTATTCATAAGTTTGATGAGCTAGTCATTCTGATTTAAANAAACCCAATATCGTCGGAGTCGGCGCCGGAGACATCCGCCATTTCCGTTTGCCAACTCATCACAATATTTTCAAATTTTTCTTCTTTTCCATATTTTCAAATTGTCACGAACACCATCAATTCGGTACTAACATATTTTCTTCTACAATAATACTCACTCCCGCGGAAGCTCAATGCATTTGAATTCCAGGAAACTCAAAAACGAATGACGCCGATTTTTTCAAATCCAACCCAATTCGTTTGGGTTGAACAGTTGGTCCGTAATCTTGGCCATTGGGTGGATAGATTGATGTGTTGGAATTTTTTAAATGATTCAACAAAGGTTTAGTGATCCATTAAAATTTTCGATTCATTGACTGAATCGTATTTAAGAATGATTCCTACTCGAACGGGCTTTTGATTATAAAATCTGAAATATCCATCTCTCGTATTCTTCTTCTTCTTCTTCTTCTTCCCTATTCTACTCCGTGTTCCTGTTCTTCATCCACGGTCTTATGTGACGATTTCATATTTTGTCAAGTATTTATTATATTAAATATTGGGCCAAAGTATAAGCCCAATTTAGCCCATTAGAAAAGTTATGTGTTTAGGTATAAATCCAAACTCTGTATTAGTTGGACATCGAATATTATGCATTCTCTGTTATCTTCTCCCTGGTTCTTCTTCATTCTCCCTTCCTAACCTTCTGCCCTCTCATTCTTCTGTTTCTCCCTCATTTTCCCGTCAGAACTTCTAAGTTCGTGACATCTTAACAGTAATCCGCTATAATTTTCAAGATTCATCTTGCATTTCGCATCAATATTCTGGGTTGAGTATTTAAATGGTTTCTGGAGTTTTCCGCCGTGGATTGGGTATGAATTCTCTCCCTCACATTAAAGTTAAATTGATGGAAATTTCTACAGGCTAAGGTGCATATAAATTTATTGGGTTTTATTGATGCATGCTATTTGAAGAATAACAAACAAAAGAAAATTTCTTCTTGTTTAGGATATGATTAATGAACTGGTGTATGCCTCTTTTTTAATGTATTTGAATTTCTGAAGGTTTATTTCCTTAATGTTTTCATTCAGGAATCCTCAATTTCTTTCGTACAGTGTGTTGAATTGTAATGTTGTTCTTCATTTGTTGCTAAGTAATGCAGGTGAGTATCAATATCACGCCATATTATATTTTTCTAGTTCGTTTGGTGCCCATAAATACTTATGCATATCTACTGAAGCCAGAAAATATGACTTCATGGATCTAACGTAAGTAGATAACACCGAGATGCTCGTTGATTTTCTATATATTTTGTCTATCACCTCTGAAAATTTTAATGAAACATGTTTCTCAGATGTCCACATACATGGTATCCCATTGCTAGAAGAAGAAAAAGAAATGTGATATTACATGTTGGTCCAACTAACAGTGGAAAGACGTACCAGGCACTAAAGCGGTTGGAATCATGCTCTTCAGGTACGGATCGATCTCACAATTCATCTTACAGCTGCATTTTCGTGTCTTTTAGTGGATTTTAATTAGATATATTAAGAATGTGGCTTCTTAAGGTATATATTGTGGCCCATTGAGGCTTTTGGCATGGGAAATTGCTCAGCGGTTAAACAAAGCGAATGTTCCTTGTGATCTTGTTACTGGACAAGAAAGAGAGAAAATTGATGGAGCAAAACATATGTCTGTCACGGTTGAAATGGCTGATGTGTCATCTGAATATAACTGTGCCGTGGTTGATGAAATCCAGGTTTTTATGACATTTAAACTTTTTTTAGGGTTATTTTTGTAGAATCTGGCTTTTTAGATTACTGTTCGGCTGCACCATCTGGATAAAGGATCTTATTTTTAGTACTTTGAACAAATTGCAGTCTATGTGTGGTATTTAGAAACAGAGGACCCGTGTTCTTGAATTTCTGCTATTATTATGAACTCTCTCACACTCGGCTACGTGATGATTGATTACCATTTTATTTTGTATCCTTTTCCTAGATGTTGGCATATAGATCAAGGGGTTTTTCATTTACACGAGCTCTTCTAGGTTTATCTGCTGATGAGCTACACTTATGTGGTGACGCAGCAGTTGTTCCTCTTATACAAAAATTACTTGAAGTAACTGGTGATAATGTTGAGGTGAAGATGCTTCAGATTTAGAGTAGTGTAAATGTTTTTTATTTTTATTTAGATGGAATAATCCTGAAACTTCTTATTTATAGTTTTTTTCCTTGTCCCATTAGGTAAAATACTATGAAAGACTTTCACCTCTCGTTCCTTTGGATGTTTCACTTGGGTGTTACTCCCAAATACAAACTGGAGATTGTATTGTCGCTTTTTCACGTAGTGGAATTTACGGTGTGAAGGTAAGGGAAAGTCTTGCGGATAGAGGAAACAAATAAAATTTGCAGCATCGTAGTAAATAATTTGACATGCATTTTTCTAGATAATTATTTGTATGTTTGATGAGCTAGTGATTCTGATTTAAATAACGTTTAATTATTCATAAATTTGATGAGCTAGTCATTCTGATGTAAATAATGTTTTATTACATTCACAGAGGGAGATCGAAAGAGAAAAGAAGCATCTTTGTTCTGTAGTTTATGGTTCTCTTCCTCCCGAGACTAGAACCAAACAGGTTTATTGGCTTTCATTTTTCAGCAACTT
>RWGZ01001202.1:221712-236221 GCA_009725065.1 Utricularia reniformis | reverse complement strand
TGTTCAGATTTATGGGATGTTCAATGAATTGACGTTCGCAAGATGTTACGTATTTTATTGTTATCGTATGTATCCATGTTTTGCTCGTGATTTTAGACGCTGAAGGTGTGATGACTTGTTTTATTTTTATGAATGTGGTTCATGGAATAAAACCTCTGGCTGAGTTACCAATTCTTGGATACGTTGATACGAGAATTGGGTGACCAGAAGGCGAACTGAATTTGTTCCTAATTTCATTGTTGTACGGTGGAGAAATTGTGTTAATGGAGTAAATTGTATGAGGCTTATGAAATGCTACTTGCAACTTCATTTTTATCTATATTCAAATTTCAATTGCTGATGAAACTGGATTTGGAAATTTATCTAAAATTATTCTGGACATTATTTTACTTCTGGTTCAAGGTCTTGGAGAACTGAATTGCTCGCTGTAACTTGTTTCTGTGTGAAAATTTGTATTGAAAAGCAGACATGGCAACCTCTCATCGCCCTATCCGAAACCAGAATATTAATTCACTCTACAATGGTAACTGCAATCTAATTCTGGTTGAATTTGTTTCCTTGTTTATCTTTCATCTTGATATCATTTGTAGGCGGTACTCCCAGCAGCAAGGCTAATCCTCCAAAGCCTGATGAGAAAGGTGTTTCTACAAGGAAAGCTCTCAACGATATATCGAATTCAAGAAATCCTTCATTGACTCACCACGGGAAGAAAAGTAATTCCGCAAGTGTGATTTCAGTAGACAAAGATTCATATATAGCTAAAACAAAAGGATCAAGGGTACCTGAGAAAAAGGGGAAAAGTGGTAGTAGGAAACCACTCACAGATGTCACAAATTCTGTTGAGCCATGTTTGCATCAGGTGCAAAAGACTCTCTTGAAATCGAAACCAGTTTCGGAAGAAAAAGCTTTTACTTCAATCCTTGATGAGGGCTTTCTTCACAATCATGAACAATGCATCAAATCACGTACACAAATTCTTGACATGGACTCCTTTTTGTCAGCTATTGAACTAAATATTAAAGGTAACGCCAATACTTGCTTTTCTTTACATTCCATTGTACATTTTCACACATATGTTCATAATCTCATTTCTCTATTTGGATGAACTGCAGGCACATCATCTATTCAGTGTTCTGCTAAGACCTCATCCACGAACGAGGTATCTATAAAATTCTTCTATTCATTCAATCTATACATATTAACATCTGGATTAACAAGTGTTCTTTGATTTCAGCCAAAAGGCGACCCAGTGATCGATATGATGATTGAACCGATTCTAGAGGATCATCGCAGTTGCGAGTCGCCAAACTGTAAATCTCCCAACTCTCCAGCTTTACTAGGTATGATGAACTGGGATGATTATGACAGTGTTTCTTACTTGCTGCAATCTCACATCCATCGATGAACTCCCGCTATGCTCTCGCCCTCGTATACGAGTTGATCATATCAGTTTTTTCAGTATGCTTCAGTTTGTTAGGTAGTTCAACCAGTTGTTACTGAGTTTTGGCAATTTACACTGGCCTTTTCCTGTCATTTATGCTGCTTTGCTTTAGTAAATGCAAAATAACTCTAGTTTTGCAAAATGGGATTCACAGACTAAATATGCATTTTGAAACTTATAAATTAGTTGTTAAATGTCGTATTATACAATAATGAAGGTTTAAACTTGGATCTTTTTTACTAGAGTAGTAATTTGTCTTATTGGGATATAATTATGTCCGAAGACTTGATTGAGAGGCCAAAAACATAGAGGAGACGAAGCTTGACTGATATTTTTCAGAGGCGGAAGGCAGATGAATTCAGCAATTCCTAGGTTACCGTCCGTCGTTTATTACACTTCCCATAATCTTGCCGGATCATTGCACTCTTCATTGATCTGATATCTAAATAGCAAAGCAGCGCATTCTTCTGGGGTTTTGTGATTACGGCCTTGTTTAGGTGTTGGTGATGAGGATCGGAGACTTCCTTTAGCCGGATGAATTGTTTTTTTCCTAAATTTGTAGATTATGATTTGCAGGATTTGTAAGAGATGGAAGATCAAAGGGTGATGGGTAAATGATCTGATTCTCGATCGCTATATTTTAACTTTTAAGGGATCGGAACTTCGAAATAAATGCTTTCGTCTGTGATTTTTTTTGTTCCGTCGATGGAAAATGCCTAGTATTTATTGGTTTACTTATTGTTAGTTTGAGTGATTGGGATTTGGTTCCTTGTGTTTATCATTAAGTGCACTGAGATCTTATGGATTGTAGTTTCTGATGCCTTAGTCTGAATAAACACTAAAACCCTAATTCTCTATTTTTCTAGATGACGACAGGGAGATGTGTCTCTTCAATGAGAATTTTATTACTTGTTCAGTATACTTACAAATCTTTCAGAATGCAAACATGAGAATTTGGTCTAGCAGCTTACTTATGTTACTTGTTGCGCCTAAAATGCTCATTCTTTGTAGTATCACTTTTACCTGGCTGAATAGCTTGTTTGAAGTCATTATGAATCATTCTTATGTGTTAACTACAGATTAGGTGGAGCTACATGTTAAAGGAGATGGATTTAGATGCCCTTTTGCCACCTCGAAAGAGGCTTTTGGCTGGATTAAAGAGACAGAGTTGTGATTTCAATTCCCCTGTTCCATCCACTTCTGATATAGCTAATACTCGTCTGAATAATTCTTTGAAAGTCAGCATTGATGTTCCAAATGATGATATTGTTGAAACTTCTAGATCAGCTGCTATTGAAGCTGTGAAAATTGCTGAGGCAGCAAGGATTAATGCTGAAATTAAGGCTGCCAAGGCAGCAAAAGCAATGGCTGCTGCCAAGATTGCATTGGATCTAGTGACCACTCTTTCTGAAGAGGCTGCCAAAAGAGTGAAATCTGTAACAAAGTGTAAGATGAAGAAGCATATAACAGTTGAAGCACTGTTCAATAAGAATAAAGGAAATGTGTTGCATAAGACAATTAATAATTCCCTGAGATCACAGAAACAGAAGAAGCTGAAGAGCTCTGCTTCCTCTTCAGTTAGAAACACCGTCCAAATTTTAGTAGAAGGAAACAGCCAATCAACCGGTACAGTAGATTTGAATGAGCATGTGCAGCACAGTATTACTGATCAGTTGAACTACAGAGAATCTGAGGCTCCATCACCTGAATCAATGGATAGTTGTAGCAGGAAAAGAAGGAAAATGAAACAGAAAAAGCTACCTCTGAGCATTTGTAACTTCAAAGATGATCTATGTCTCCAAGCTACTCAACAATCTGAGGAGAATACAGTCATAGAGGCAGCCAAGAGCATGTTCACCGTTGAGGGAACTTCAACTTGGAAATGCCAAGCCTTCAAGGCACACAATTGTGTGACCCAAAATAAAGTAATGCAGTCTTGAGACCTGAAACTTTAGCTTTAATGATCACGTTTACAGCCACAACAAAGAAGCTTGGTTTCGGTTATCCATTATTATCTCTTTTATGCAAGTTTTAGCGAATCATCATATTTCGTTCTTTGCGTTGTTTCGCATTTATACTTATACGACTAAAGTGGTTTGTTCCTCCGAATGTTTTAAGGACAAACCTTTTGTAGTGGAACTTTGTTGTGAGAATTTTACTTTTGACCAAAAATAGAAACTTTTTTTTCTAAGTTTCATTACATCGATAGGATTTGTAATAGAAAGTTATTTTAATTAATTAAGGGAATCTAGGAGTCTCTCGTGTTAAGACACGATTTCCAAAATTAAATTAACTACCATTAAATATGTATATTATAAGAGTGATTAGTGGCAAATTAATTAATTAATTATCGTTAATAATTAATTATAGGGGAAATAAATAAATAATTAATTAAGAATGAACGGCTGTGTTTGATAGGGGAGGGGTTGAAGTCATCGCCACCGTTGATTCAAGACAATGACTGGTTGATTTGTTTAGGGTACTATTGATATTATAGAGAAAAGTTAGGGACAGAATCGTCACGCGGCGAAGCATAAGTAGCGGTGCGTGCGCAATATATACTCCTTTCGAAGCTGATATTTGATGATCTTCCCGTCGCGGTTTTGCGTTTGTTGTCGTAGAGAAAAAGGGGGTTTCGGCGTCTGAGTTTTAGATCGGCTGTGTGTTGCCGTCTGGTGGTGGTTTAAGATCTGAAGGATATAAGGCGGTGAAGGTTGTGACTGTGAATAGGGACGGCGTGGCGGCGCATCCTGTGAGACGAAGTTTCGGAGTAGAGCGGATTTTCTGTTAATCTGTGGATTTATACGGAGTTCTGCGAAGGAATAGACGGTTTTTTGAGATTTGGAGCATAGGAAGTAGAGTAATCGAAACGTTCACGGATTCAGGTATATGAAAGTATAAACGAGTTTCTTTTGATTATATTCGCGATTTCTGTGCCGGCTATTTTTTGGTTGCTCTTTTCCGCCATGGAATTCATTTTCGAGATCTGTAGTTTCGGGTAATCTTTTTAGGGTTGACGACCGAGGCATCTGATTCTGGTTCTATTTTCCTGTGGTGGGGGAAGAAAGCATCGCTGCCTTGATTTATGTTGAAAATTAAATTATTCAAAAAAAATTGCACCAGAGATTTAAGTTTACAACCAACGGTGTGCTTTTGATGATGGAAACCTGCAGTTTTTCAAAAGACCTAATTATAGGGAATGATTTCACAGGCCGCCCAAAAACCTGGCGTCCTTCCTTGATTTTACTGCCATGGAGACAAAGCGACTGCAGAATGACACTAGAAAAAATATTCGGGGATATTTTGATGCTGAAGTGCATAGAGAATGTCGCCTATTTTGAATTGATTTCCACCGAAGGCTGAAAGAGAATTTAAAAATATGCGTGGTGTTGGACATCATGATGTAGTGTGAAACTTTGCCCTTTCTTAAATCCCTTTACATTGTTCCCTTTAAGCCAAAATCAGGAAAGAAGATTTTGGCTTCAACTTACTTTCACAATTCAATATGGTTGTGCTCTTGGTTAAGTTACTTGTTCATTTATTCATTCCTCGTTAATTTTATTTCATCAGACTGCTTCTTGTTCATCCTGCACATATGATATTGATTTGAAAAGAAAGAAGAATTCAGTGGATTGAGCAAACTCTAACACATTTTTCTGCACATATCTGCAGAGATGATTGGTGATATGGGCCTTGCAGTTATGAACTCAAACAATATGGAATTGAGGTGGAAGCTTGTAAAGAGAGGCAGGAGTTCCAGGAAGTCATCAGGTAGAGGCGTGAATACGGCTTCAAAATTAGGTGATGATTTCACTAGTCCCAAAAGTGTTGGAGATTTTTCTGGATCTGATTTTCACAAGGTATTGTCGTAACATTCTTTCGGTAAATGTTTTAAGTTATGTAATGTCATAATCATCATTCGTATATGATGCTTTTGCAGTTAGGTGATGGTCTTCTGAAGCAATCAAGCTCTGGTAAGTTAGATAGTGTACCAATCAAGAAAAGGAGACATTTGCTCTGCAAAAACTATATTCCTCATTGCCCTTCTCCTTCTTCCGAAGACAATAAGAAGCTTGATTTGCCCAGGTGTTCATCAGGTTAGAAGTCCTCTTAATGTCTTCTTAAGCTGATGCGAATGTGATTTTCTTGGATTCTCTAAGTGATAAATTACTTTTATCTAAGGAAATTGATTGTTGTTTGTATAGGGGACTTTTCTGGTATTGAACTTCTCGCAGCTGCTGCTAGTATGGATGATGAATTGGATATGTGTGGTGATCAGATTCTTGTTACTGAAGAATCTTTAATGAAGCCAAAAAGCTCTGGTGTATCAAGTCCTGCCTCACCATCCGAGATTCTGGCAAGGAGTAATGGATCAGATGAATCTTCTAATTATATGAAAATTTTGAAGGGAGTTGATTCAGAATTATCCAAAGTTGCAAGTGATTCACCATGTGCGTCTCAAATTATGTGTAGGAGCACACCAAATGAAATTTTATCCAAGGCAGTGAAAAGAGAGCACTGGGACCTAAACATTGTGATGGATGCTTGGGATGAACCATGTGATTCAATGGCTGGGTTGAAGGACGTGGACAGCAATGTTAAAATGACCAAGGGGCTAACAGAATCTAATGAACATGTAGTCTTGAATGAAGGTGGTGATGGCGCAAGCGCAGAACAAGGTATATCGAGATTAGGCGAAGATAGTATAATTGTTTCACTGGATGAAACATGCATCAAGTTTTCCTCCATGGAAACACAGAATGGTCCAGATTCTAATGACATTGTCAGCAATCATGGTGATAAGGCAACTGAAAATGTGTCTTCTGGGAGGGCTGATGATAAAATCTTGTGCTTTGATTCCATTGAGAAAACTCGGGACCATGCCATAAATACAGATGATAAGCATGCCTCTTCTATCTCCTTTGAGTCTCGCTGCACATCAGTTACTGATGGAAAAGTCAAAAGTAGTTGTGATAAAAGTAATTTGAGCATTCAAGCTCCTGTGTTGCATGAGATGAGTGAACCTGTTGAACTACATTGTCAGGGCTTCAAAGACTCTTGTAAGATGCCTGGATCTATGTTGCGCGTTATCTTGAACCTGTTTACTCTCTTAACCTTCAGCTGATCACAATGATAACTCTGGAAGTATTGCAATTGTTAGTATTTTTTCACAATCTGATGTGTAAAATTTATATCTGCAGGTTCATTTGACGATATGCACTCTTTGTTAGCTTCTGAATCAAAGGATCAAATTAAGAGATCATCGACCATTGTGTCCGAAGAAGCTTGCAATCAGGAGACTCAGGACCTTTCACCTGATTTTTCTCCAGATAAGAACCTTCCCTTAAAAGAACCTATGAGGAATGCAGTGCAAGATTCAAACAAGAGATCTATTCCTGGAGTACTTGATGATCCAGCAACTTTTGATGGAATGCTTGATTCTGCCAAGAATGCCCAACAGGATTTAGATGTTTCTCAAGCTCACAATTGTTCAATGGTTCAGGGAGGCAATTTGAAAGCTGCCGATGAAGAGCATGATTCTCCATACGAGGATGGGGAATTAAGGGGTTCATGCATGTATTCTTGGGTAGAAAATGAGTGTGTAGACTACGAATCGGATGGAAGAAATGAAGACAAGAATGACATGGATGATTCCCATATACCTGACTTAGCTGAGGGTATATCTGAGGTTTCTCATGGCATGGAAAGGAGAAATTTGATTTCAAAGAGATATCCTAAAGTTTCTTCTATGATGAATAACTTTGTCACAGGAGATGGCGAGAACGATGAAATAGGAGGTAAGGCATCAAATGCAGGATCTGGTACGTCAATTGAGCAGCCCATGGAAACGGTTTATGAAAGTGGCGATTCTAGGAAGAGAAGACAATTTACTAATGGTGCTTTTGATGTCAAAATGAGAAAATTAACCGTACATGCGTCAAGCAAACCCAGGGGAAAGCTCCAGTCACGTTTCGAAGAAATGGATGCTGGGGACATGAATGGATCCTTTTTTACATCATCAACCAGGTATCTTGTTCATTCGTTTGTCCTGTTGAAGACATTCTTCTTAATAATATTTGTGTTTGACAGATCAAGGCAGCATGGAAATTCCTACCTGCGCCTTCCAGGCAACATTAGTCTTAACAAGTATATGGGCAGACAAAGATATACTCCAGTTTCAAGGGACGAAGTTCAATGGACATCAAAATGTCGTACCTCTGATTATCGGGTATCTAAAACTCATAGCCGATCAAGAAATAATAGCAACAGATACTTTAGAGAGAAAGAGTTGCTTGATTCTAGACAAAATGATACCTACACATCGAGAGCTCTGCGAAGATCAGGCCCATCTATCGAAAGAGATGATTATGTTGGAGTTGGGAGAAGGAGCAGGGGACATAACTTATATGAGTGTGATGGAGGTTTTGACGATTCAGCCCAAGTTTGCAGTGATAACAGAAATGGAAACTTGTCGCAGTATTGTGACAGCCCAAGTTATACAAGATCCAAATCCCCAAGGATGTGGAAGCACAGCAGCAGATCTCCTGATTACACCTTTGCAGCAAGAGACCATGTTTTCCCACACAAGAGGAGGAGATCACCAGTTAGAGTATTCAAGCGCAATCATCACATCAATTCTGCTGGAAAACTGAGCTCAGATGAATACTGTAGATCTGGAAATGGATTCCTTCTTATGCCTTCTACAAGGGGAAACTATAGGAGATGATATGATTCACTGAGTTTAGCAACAAGAAGGATTAAGGCTTGGCTATTTTCTCTGCAGTTGAAGGGCTTGCCTTGCAGTAGAGGAGAGTGTTGCCTGTTGGTATAAATAAATATGTTAATCTCATCTCACCAGTAATTGTGACTCTTGCTCTAACGTATGAAAAAGCCTGTCTTTCTTGTATATCCATCCTTTTTAAACAAAGCTTTCCATCCTGTTGTAGCTTATATATGAACGTAAGTGTCACATTTGCCAACAAAAGTGAGCATTCGCCCTTTCGCAGGCTAATTGCAGTAATCCTGCCACACCAATATGAACCCAAGTATCAATTAATTAATGAAAAATCAAAACTTCAAATATTATTAAATAACCATAAAGACACATTGGGTACCAAATTGTAATGCAGTTAACTGAAGGAAAAGATGCAAAAATTATGAATCACTTCATAGCTGGGAAGAGAAGCTAAATTGTACACCCGTTTTGCCGCAGTCATTCTCATGTTGCTTCACAATATAGCAGTAGTTCACCTGGTTCATCACATACACAAGTGTAAACATCATCATCAACACACACACAATATCCCAAGCTTTATATTATGAATGAATGAATGTATACCTCCATCCGAAACAGCTTTGTAGGTACAATGAGACCTGATCCTACAGATACACGGAAAGATTCCCGAAATTTCTGTAAAGAAATGTCTCTATATGCGTTTCCAGTTAAACTATTAAGGCTTCCAGTACAAGCAAATATATGTCCATGAATGCCAGCTTCTCTTAAAACTTTCAAAGGTAGATTAAATGATAAATCTGCAAAGCAACTTAATGCTAGATCACCACCAATATGATCAGTACCAGGGGACGTGTCACAATTTCCTCCATTGATAGAAGAATTGTCTTTTATAATCCTTTTAGGCTCAGAAGGACCCAATCCCCTTGACCTGAATCCTAGAATTGATGTTGGCCCTCTTAAGGAACAAACTGGAGAAGTATTACCATCCATGAAGAATCTCTCAGGAATATACGAAGATTTATTCATGAATCCATTTCCCCATGGCAAAATAACACCAGATGAAATACCGAAGTTTAATGAAGCTCCATAAAGGCCTAAAGGCATGGCATAACGAAGATCAAATTCCTGTAGAGAGGTAAAATCACACACCAATTCACAAGTTATTAACAGTGCCCCTCTAAGAATGANAAATAAATTAATAATTAATAAAAATAATATTTTATTATATATATATTAAACTAAAATATTTTAAATTAATAAAAATAAATAAAAAATTCTTCTCCGTGGACAAGGGGCGGACAAGCCATTGTCCACGGAACATATTTCTCTGCGGATGAATCAGAGCTCATGTAACTATGGGCGCCAATGTAGCGAAGATGGGGGCGGACAATGGCGTATTTTCATACGCTCTTATCCACCGTTACAGGTAGTTTAAATGGCCCCCTCTCAAAAAACTCTTGGTTTAATGACCTATTTTCACAAAGCATTTGGCAAATAACTTATTTTGTTACTTTTTTAGTTAACTAACATGTTTTTATATAATTTTATTAAAATAAATCAAATAATTAGAATATTATTTATATATCTTAATTTAAGATATAAAAATTATTTAAATATAATATATTACGATTGAATTGATTCTACAAGTTTGAATTCGAGTTATTATTTCACATATCGATTGATATGAAATATATGTTATGATTCGAGCCACCCGGGTGTTCGATATTATAAGCATGTACCATCAATTATTTCACATATCGATCGATATGAAATATATTTTTCGATTCTCGGGTATTCGACACTATAACCCAGTGGCACCCATTATTTCACATATCAATGAGAATGGAATATATGTTCCAATCAGGGCTACTTGGGTATTCGATATTATAACACGGTACTCTCCATTATTTTATGTGTCACACGATATAATATTTTATTAATATATTCATATCATATTTTAATTTATTTTAGCAAATTCTTAAGATTTTTATAAACAAATTTTATTTATTTTAAGATGTAAATGAATTGAATTCAAAGTTGTAATGTCAATTTGATCGTAATATATTGTATTTTAAAGATTTTTATAAATGAATTTTAGTTATTTTCGACGTAAATGTGTTGATATGTGAAATAATCGGCATTATGGGTTTTAGAGTCAAATACCCGAGTGCCCTGAATCAATTCATATATTTCATATTAATCGATATGTGAAATAATGACTCGAATTCAAATTCGTAGAATCAATTCGATTGTAATATATTATATTTAAATAATTTTTATATTTAAAATTAAGATATATAAATAATATTCTAATTATTTGATTTATTTTAATAAAATTATATAAAAACGGGTTGATTAACTAAAAAAATAATAAAAAAAGCTATTTACCTAAAAATAGATCATTAAACCAAGAGTTTTTTGATAGGGACTATTTAGCCAAATTCCCTAATTCTAAGTAATGTGACTTAGTCACCTGACAAGTATGGAAGGAAGCACAGGCACAGGCACAGGCTGGTAGTTTTTGCCTTTTAGTGTTTTGACTCACGAGTTGACAATAAAACAGATACAGATCTCAACAAGACGACGATCCGCCATTAAAACTAATACAAGCTCCTTCTCTCTCTCGTACACACATCAAATGCGAGTTTAAGTACCCTCTCCTCCTCTTGTCAAACGTAAGATAACAAATCATCTTTGTATTGTGCCCCCAGAGGCTAACCTCATCCACTCACTTGTCACTGCGCTCTCTGCAATGCCGCGTCCTCCTCCTCCGTCGCCGCAGCAGCTTATTCGCCACAGCTACCGTCACCTACATTTCTTCCTCCCTATCTTCGCTTTGGCTATATGTTTACTTTTTTTGTTTCTCTCTCTCGCTTTCTACCTCAGGCTTAGTCGTAAAAGAACTGTTCCTACGGATCTGAAACCTCCATTTCCTATTTCTCCTCAAAGATTCTCATTTTCCGCTCTCCGGCGAGCGACCGACTCATTTTCCGAAACTAAACGCCTCGGACAAGGTGGGTTCGGCTCAGTTTACAGAGGGGTACTTGAATCTGGTCAGGAGGTCGCGGTTAAGCTCATGAGCGAAGCTTCTGTTCAACGGGAAAGAGAGTTTCGTAACGAACTCTTATTTGCTTCAAGTATAGACACAGTGTTTTGCCCCCAAATCGTCTCGTTGCTTGGATCTTCAATTACAAACAGCAAAAAGGGCATTAGGAACAAGAGACGGGGAAGAAAGATAGCTCTCGTTTACGAGTATATGCATAATGGAAGCTTACAGGTCTCACTGTTTGAACGAAAATGTCAAGAGTTAAGGAATTGGAACAAGAGATTCGCAATCATAACTTCTGTTGCAAAGGGTCTCTATTATCTTCACAACAGATGTAATCCTCCTATCATCCATGGCGATATCAAACCTTCAAATATTTTATTAGATTCCAATTTTGAAGCCAAGATCGCTGATTTTGGCTTAGCCCATGTAATAATTAGCGCATCTGAGGAAACAGTGAATAATTTGTCTGAAACTGTTAACAAGGAGAAGTTATTAGAAATTGAAGCTTCTGTGAAGGCGAAAGAGGAGCCGATTAAGTGTGATACAGGTAAAGAGAAGCGTAAGCTTCATGAAAACCAGAGGAAGATGCCAAGAGAATGGTGGAAAGAAGAGTTTTGTGATGAACTAACAAGAAAAAAGAGATGGGTTTCTTTAGTAGAAACAAAAGTACAAGAACAGAAACAGAAACAGAGAAGCTGGAGCACAGGAAGAAGAAGCCTTGACCGTTGGGTTGAGAATATGACTGTAGAATTAAGATATGGAAGAAGAACAAGTCAAAATGAAACTGATACCAGTAACGAATGCATAGTTACAACTCGAGGAACAGTATGTTACATTGCTCCGGAATTTGGATGCGGAGGACAAGCAACGGACAAATGCGATGTGTACAGCTTCGGCGTTCTGGTTCTTGTTGTTGTCTCCGGTCGACGGCCATTACAAGTAAGTGGAGGTTCATCAGCAATGTCTGAATTCGATAGAGCCAATTTGATTTCATGGGCTAAACAGCTTGCTACAAATGGGAAACTGTTGAATCTTGTTGATCCAGAAGTTGAGTTTTTGATAAGAGAACAGGCGACGTTATGCGTTACAATAGCGCTTCTTTGCTTACAGAGATCGCCGGAGAAACGTCCTAGTATGAAAGAAATTGTGGAAATGCTTTGTGGAAATTCAGAGCCGCCGCAGCTTCCGTTTGAGTTCTCGCCGTCGCCGCCGCCTGGTATCCCTTTCACGATCCGGCATAAGGTCCGGCCAGCTGTTTGATCGGTGCAATGATTTTCTTTGTGGATAAATCTCATTTTTATTTTGTTGTTAATTCTTCTTTAATGTATTAACTTATCACTTAAATGCAGTTAGTCTAATTCTTTGATGCATAAAATATTTTGGGGAATAACCAAATCTTATTATAATTAGAACGTAAACTTATATTTGAGCATTCTTTTTTTAAAAAATTTTGTTTATGTCTGTTTTTGTATTTATATAATTTTCTTTAACATGCATGTTCGTATTTATTTCATATTCTAGTATAAAATATATATTTGTTTGTGAACATGTTAGTATTTGTTCAAATTTTTATTATTCGAAAAATATTTATATTTTAATTTTAACGAAGAAATATAAATACGAATTATTAATAGAATAATGACATTCACACATTATTCGCAATTTTCTTAATAGCCCATACATGCGTGATTCTTAATAACTCAGCCAAATGGGCCTTTTCTTTTAAATAGATCTTTGTTCCTGGTATTTTTGATTAATTTGGTATTAGGCTATACATTTATTCCATTGGACCAACCATTAATTTGTTAGCTTGTTAATTAGTACATAACTTGTACTCCGGGGGTTTCCATGGATAATCCGATTGAAAAGGATTATCAAAATGTTATCTAGAATATGCATTGATTTATATATCAGATAATGAATTGGTTCTTTGATATGATAATATATTTATTTTTGTATTTGATAATTTATAATCAAAACACAAAAATATATAATTAATTCTAAATACTAAAAAATGATATTCGATGTATTAAACATGATTTATTTAAATATAAAAACAATTTTTACAAAAAAATATATCTTAGTGGAAAATAGTAACACAAATAATTTGAAGAATTTTTGAAAAACATCATAGACATCAAAGAAATGATATTAGATAATTATTAATTGAATGCTTTAATAAATCAATTGTTTAAGATCACGGACATTTAATTAAGAAGAAAGATAAAATGACATCTAATCTCCAAACTTTCTCAATTTTGATAAATTTGATTATTATAATTTGTGATGATATAATTAATGCACAAATTAAGATATTTGTAAATTTTATTTTTCCAAATTTACAACATTTTGTAAATTAGATATTCAAAGTGACTAAATTTACTTAAATTGATTTTGATCCATGATTTCAATTATTAAATTGAAACTTTGAGGATCAATTATATACTAAACACTAAATTTTATAGATTGATGCTTTCTAAAACTTACAAAGTGTGTGAACCGATCTTACAATCTTGATAATATGAGTCCACAATCATAGAACTTTGAGAAAAAAATTGTTAAAATCATACTATGAGAATCAAATGTGTGTCTCGCCTATTAAGAAATATATAAAGAATTTATATAATTCTTATAGTCCCTTTTTAGAGGGTACCAACAGTCATCCGGTTCATTCAACGAATGAATTCGGTTCTGATTTCTTTAAAATGTGGAAGACGATCAAAAGCTAAAAACCAAAATAAATGCACGGCAGTATATAGTGGAAACCCCGTGAATTGGGGTGAAAATCACTCGACTAAGAGCTGATTCTGCTCTTAGCCTACTCACTAATGAAATAATTCAAAGTTAATACAAGACAGGCTAATGAAAATGACGAGGTAAAGAAAGCGATAAGAATCCGGCAGAGTAACAGCCTATTCTTCCGCGTCCAAAGGGTCCTGTTATTTCCTTCGTCTTGCCCTGTATTTATAGAGTCACCGGCGAGTGTAATCCACGTCCTGTAACCGCCTCTGACAAGTTTGTTAGAGGTTGTTATCGTAGGATGTAAAACGAGGCTGGGACCGAGGCGTTGTCTGCGTGATCGGGCCCGAAGCATGATAAACGTGATAGGACCCGAAGCGTGGAACGTGTGAGCTTATAACCGTTTTGTAACCGTTCGGACCGAACCCCGGAGCCAGCTGGCAGATAACGCTTTTATTTACTAAGGTTATCTTCGGTCCTCTGTGTTGAACATCGGGCCGCTCTTCCTAAAGGTGTAAGTGGGCTATAAGAGTTCGTTTTGATT
>RWGZ01001202.1:178436-220801 GCA_009725065.1 Utricularia reniformis | reverse complement strand
CATGGGCGCCGACGTGGAGGAAAAATCGGCGGACAACATCGTATTTCCATACGGTGTTGTCCGCCGATACAGGCAGCCTTAGGCTCTCTTTAACGGCGGACAAGGTCGTATGAAAATACGATCTTGTCCGCCGATTTTTCCTCCATGTCGGCGTCCATGGTGACATGGGCGCCGATGTCACCGCGGAAAAATACGTTCCGCGGAGAGGGGCTTGGGAGCCCCTTCTCCGCGGATATGACGGTTTTTGGGGGTTCCTTTGGCCGTAAATTCCTTAAAGGACGATGTTTCTCGTCTCGCCGTCCGTTCTTCACAATGAAGACTTGATCTTAGTCCATCAATGAAGACTCTTTTGAAGCAAAATGTTTAAGGCAAGTCTCTGTTTTTTTGTAGCTTGGTGTCATTTAGGGTTTTTTTGCTTCTTGTACAAATCACCATTTCGCTGTGAAAACCTTTTGCCCGACTTGCTTCATGGATTTTGATTTATTCTTTAAAAGTCACTGCCTTGCGGTTTCTTTACATTGATTTGGATATTTTGCGCTCTGCTTTATGGTTGTTAAGCTCTATTTTTTATGGGGTTGTCATTTTTAATTGTGGTGTATAATTGATTGCGCAGATTTCCCTCATCTGCTATGTTTGTTTTTTTTTAGGTGGAGGATGTTATTGTTTTCTTTGGGATTTAGAACTAATTGATTTTGGTCTGATTCTTCTCTGTAAATGGAGAATGGAGAGCTTCATCTCCCAAGTTATGAAATGTTCTTTTGATATAGATAGAACACAAGGTTGCACAGTCAACTTATGCAGTGATCCCAAATGGCTAGCAATGAAACTGCAGAGCCAGTGATCCCAACTTATTCAATTTCTTTTCTTGTATTGAATACGACTTTTTTTATTATTCTTTTCTTTTGTAATCGCAGAAAAGATTTCTAGCTTGCTTTGGTTTCTGCATACGAATCATCAGGAAGCTCAGGCCACTGCTGCTCTTGAATATGCATCCTCGATGAAAGCCACTATAGAACCAATGGCTAAGCCTTCAGATACACTTATTCTTCAATCTCCCCTAAATTTGATGGAACAGAACTTGAGAGGGGGAAAGATTCTTGTTCGAATTAAACGTAGAAACGGGCGTGTTAAATCTATGGTACATTTTCAATTAAAGTGCAAAATTTCGTTATTTGTGTAATTGAAGCTTTATATCTGATTGGTTGTTTCTGTTTACGCTATAAAATTTGTTCATCTCAGTTTGAGGAGTTTTCTGTAACGAACTCCGGGATCACATTCGCATCGGTTTCTTCTAATAATGATTTTACTGCACAAAGCCTTGTATTTGCTGTAAGAATTACATGTCTCTTGTCTGAATTCCACTTTTTTGTGCCAATATTTATACGTTTAATGAACAGGTCCAATTCAACTTGCAATTGTCTGAGAAAGAACGAAGTGATAGAGAGAAAGTTGTTCTTCCATTTGAACACCAAGGTAAAGATCGATAATTTTCGATTACGAATGACTGAAAATATATGAACGTGATCGATTAATGGAGCTATGAGATTTTTGCATTAGGAAACGGCGCAATTATGGATGTATATGATGGTAGAAGATCATTGAAAGAAGGGAAATTTGATGAGAATGTAGTTCCTAGCTAAGAAATAGTGAAATGGGAGTTTTGCTTATCTTTTTATTTGTTTTTGTGATTCGTAATCGGCTCATAATATATATTGGTGTTTACTGGATTATGTTAGTGTGACATTTTTTCAACAGGCTAAATTGAAGAATGAACAGAAGGCTAAAGAAATAGCTCTTGCTCAGCTTGAGGAGGAGCAAAGCCTTAATGAGAATCATGAGCAGCAGCCATGATAGGGAATACATGATTTGCAAGAGAGATGAAGTATGTGTTGTGTTTCTTCCTTGTGCTCATCAAGTAATATGTGGGAACTGTAATGAGAATCAGCAACAGAAAGGAAGAGCAGCGTTGTGTCCATTTTGCAAGGTTCCTATTGAGCAACGAATTCGAGTTTACGGCACAAGCTTGTAGTCCGTCTTTGTCTTCTTTTTCTTTGTGATATTCTCGGTCATCTTATATAACTTGCAGGACCTTTGTTACTTGACTGGTATGCTTGTTTTGCTACTCCAAATCCGAGAGATGGAATAAGAACGTCAGTATTAATATACAGAAATGTGCTAATTTTTCAAATTTAACTCAGTATTAACTCAGTTTGTTAATTTTTCAAACAAACTCAGTATTAATTTTTCAAATTTTTAAAATCGAAAATAATGAAAACGAAAAACGAAGTAAACAAACGAAATACATCGAAGCAAATAAAGCATACCGATACAAATTCATAACTAAAGATTAAAGATTAACATCGAAATCATCTGAATCGTTACCATGTCCGCTACTTCTCGGGTTACTAGCGGAATTTTGAGATCCACCACTACTATTAATCGAACTACGTGCGATGAACTTGTGAAGAGTATCCTCGAATAATAGCCTCTGTGCATGATTCAACTTATCAGGATCGGTATTCATTAGTCTTACACTTATGTCTAGCTCATATAGATTGTTGAAGTCATCGAAACGTTTGTTGCTCTCATCAATCTTTCGATCTTTCTCCGCCCTTTGTTCCACTCTAGATGAAGAACCCTCACTCGTCCTAGGTTCTTTCTGTTTTTGTGTTCTTTTAGCAGCATCTCTTCCAATAGGTCGGATTTCCGGTGCCGGATCCGATGGAGGTATGTCGAAGTTTTCACTGGAGCGGTGAGAGCTGCTTCCTTGTTTTTGTTGCCATTTCAGCTCATTTCTCAAGATTCGCCAAACATGTTCGTAAGCGAAATCTTTTCCTTCCTTTGTTCGAAAAGCAACAAGTGCCTCCTTGAAGTAGTCATGTTCGGTATATCCACTTGGAAGTCGGGTAGATATACCATCGTAAACTCCACAAAATTCGGAGACGACTTTGGTGATTTGGCCCCATTTCTTCCGAATGGCTTCTTTGTCACGAGTTTTGCAACTTGGACCTCCATGTGTTGTGTAGAAGTCGGCTATTCGTCCCCAAAAGGAACTACTTTTCTGTGAGTCATCGATAATAGGATCTTTAGATGTGTGGAGCCATCCAGCAACCACAAGTTGCTCCTCCTGCATTGTCCCCCTTGTGTTCCTACTCTTCTCGGTGTTAGCGACAGGGTTGCCACTGTGTAAGTTATCTAGACCATCTTGAGATGAAAATACATGCGATTCAACATTTGATCTACGAGACATATTGTTGAAGTTAAGTATGAAGATTGATGAATAAGAGTTGCTTATATAGTTGAGACACTATGTTTAGTCAAATCAAAATTCGAATCTCCAACACCCTTGCCGGGATGTGACTAAACACAATTGCGTGTTTCAAGGGCCTTCGATTTTCGCACTATATTTTGTCAAATCGAAATTCGAATCTCCGACACCCCTGCCGGGATGTGACTAAACACAACTGAGTGTTTCAAGGGCTTCGATTTTCGCACTATATTTTGTCAAATCGAAATTCGAATCTCCGACACCCCTGCCGGGATGTGACTAGTCATTGCTCGACTTTCTATGTGTATCGTTTTTTGGATCGATTTGATTAGTCATTGCACGACTTTCTACAACATCTCGAGACACGATATCTTTGCTCTATAAATAACTTTGTTGAAATGTTTGCATAACATAACAATTGAAGATGAATTCTACTAACAACGATCAATATCGTTTGACAGATTCATTCATCTCCGAAATCCCGCNTATGTGTATCGTTTTTTGGATCGATTTGATTAGTCATTGCATGACTTTCTACAACATCTCGAGACGCGACATCTTTGCTCTATAAATAACTTTGTTGAAATGTTTGCATAACATAAAAATTGAAGATGAATTCTACTAACAACGATCAATCTCGTTTGACAGATTCATTCATCTCCGAAATCCCGCAATTGTACAAACAACTACAGACGTACATGAAATCTTCATCTTCGAGTAGTTCAGATGATTCGAAGAATCACCCCCTCCGAGGCAAAAAAAGAAACATCCTCGACGCCACATCGAAAGGGGACGTGAGTGGGGAAGCACAAAATTGATGGCAAATTACTTATGTCAATACCCGGTGTATTCTGAAGACCAATTTCACCGTCGATTCCGTATGCGACGTCCACTATTCGAGCGAATTATGACCGCACTCGCTGAATATGATCCTTTTTTCCAAAGAAGAACAGATGCCACTGGACGTACGTTCCTCACGGTTCATCAGAAATGCACCGCGGCTATACGATGTTTAGCATGCGGTTGTGCCGCTGATCAAGTAGATGAATATGTTCGATTGGGAGAGAATACAACATTAGACTGCTTGCGACATTTTGTAAGAGCAGTCCGAGGAGTGTTCGGGGATGAATATCTACGACGTCCGACTCCTGAAGATATTCAACGTCTGCTTCACTTGGCGGAATATCGTGGTTTCCCTGAAATGTTGGGAAGTATCGATTGTATGCATTGGGAATGGAGAAATTGTCCCGTGGCATGGAGAGGTCAATTCGTTCGTGGAGACAATCGTGTTTCGACATTGATGCTTGAAGCTGTTTCCTCTATGGATACATGGATTTGGCATGCTTTTTCGGTATGGCGGGTTCTAATAATGATCTGAATGTTCTTTGCAGATCACCATTACTACATGAATTGCAAAATGGAACAGCCCCTCAAGTTGAATTCACAGTCAATGGACATCGGTACAATATGGGTTATTATCTAGGTGATTGTATATATCCAGATTGGCCTCTTTTTGTTAAATCTATTACGCTGCCACAAACTTTACAAGATAAATTATTTGCTATTCACCAAGAAGGAGCAAGAAAAGATGTAGAGAGAGCATTTTGGATATTGCAAGCTCAATGGGGGATTCTCACCCGACTTTCACGTCTTTGGGATCGAGCAACTCTTGGAGATATAATGTATTCATGTATTATATTACATAATATGATTATCGAAGATGAGAGAGACGACCACACCGCAACTTACAATGCACTTGGAGATTATGATCAACCGGAAGACTCTTCTGAACCGGAACCGATTCAAAGAGGAATTGATCCAAGTTTTCATGCTTATCTTCGTCGTATGATCGATGCTCGTGATCGGAGAACTTGTCATCAATTAAAAAATGATCTTATTGAACATGTATGGAATAAATTTTCTTGATCAATTTTAAGTGTATTTGTAATCTTTTTAAATATGTTTTTAGTTAATTTATTTTAATGATAATATAATATAATATTCAATTCTATAAAATGTAATATAAAATTTATTAAAATATTGATTTTAAACTGATTTTAAAATATTAAAATTGAAATGTAATATTTAATNATGGCATGTGCAGAGAAGTACTTTTCTTGAAAATTAATCATACCTGAGCAACTGAATGCTATGTAAATGGTATCATTGCAAATTATCATGCATACCCTTTCTAGATGTTGCAGAAAAGTTGTTTTGAATTGGCAAACACCACAGCCACTAGAAGATGGATCCAAACGATGGGCCTTTTCAAAAGCATAAAGCCTGCCTGTAAAATTGAATACATTGTATTTATAAAATAAAGAGATAGTATATTTGAGGGTTTCTGCTGAACACAGAATATCATAAGTACTAAACAACTTGGTCTCTATGCCATCAGTCAAAATAGTAACAAGAATCATGCACCATATACATCATTGTGAACTCAATATGAATGGTCATTTATAGAAGCAACCGGAAGACTGATGTGAACAATCTTTATTATTTGTGAAAGAATAGATAGGCATTCGGCCCTGAATCTCAAGTTGGCAGCTTCCCCGATATTAAAAGGTAGAGTCCCATGTACAGCAGTTTCTGTTGTTGCACTTCCTGCTGTATTGTAGATAACCTAAAAAATTCATATGACAATTTACATTAACCTATGCAAATGGTACACTACAGAGAAGAAACAGTAATACAAACCCATCCAAAGCAATTTTTTATTAAGATAATTAATCATTTGAGAGAATTTATCTTAATTTCATAGCAAAGAAATTTTCTTTCATGGATTAGAGACAAACCAATGGCTGCTTTTACTATCCAAATACTGGCACCAGTTCTTGTAGTTTTTGAAAAGCTTATTCATTACCTAATCCAGAGCACGCTCATCTAGCTGCCAAAGAAAAAGTAACTGATTATAAAAAAGCTTGATAAAATACACATAGTCGTGCAATGCATTAATGAGTCATTTGAAAAAAAACAGTGGCAGATATTATGATTTCCCTCTTTAAAATCACATGTAATGATTTCAGGGTCGAATTCAGCACCCCAAACATCAGCAACTGATTCTCAAGGTTAAGGCATAATAAAGCATGATGAGAGCATACACCATAATCTGAACGACAAGTCCATGACTTCCAACAAATGCATCACTAAATGAAGTAGAAAGAATATCAAACATTTCCCAAAGAAAGGATTTTAATATTTCTGAAGTAAAAGAAAAAAATCATATAGGAAATGTCTAGGAGGCCAACCTTAGGCTGCTGATCCAGGTTAGGAAACTAGCGTATGTGTACATTCTCCAGTAGCAAAATAAGATGCTCCCTTTGATTTGAAACATGTCTTTCTGGAATTAGACATCAAGAGCAGATGGATCCTTCGAATTTTCTTACATTCAGAATTTTTTTAACCTTATAAAAACAATAGTTATTATTTCATTAGAAAATAACAAAGGAAAGAAAATAACTTAGCTTGAAACCAATCAAGAAGATCCTCATCCTTTCTCTTTTTGTATCTTTTGGCCAAGGAAGACGTCTGGTATTATGCATATATATACAGCAGCTTGGATCTACATATATATAAATGTTAGCTAAAATGGAAGCATAACGTTTTTTTAAGAACTCATGATATATTATGATTGCCTGATTTGCTATCAGGATCAAGGGGAAGGATATTATAAAGGACGTAAATTTCTGTTTTCTTTGCAACTTTATCATGGGTTTCCAATATCCACACACAAAATAAACTTCTGCTTAGACTGACAAGAATGCTTACTGGCCGAAAGAAGCAAACATTGCAGATACAAAACAACATAAAAATATAATTTAATAAACCTCCCGGTGAACTTACACATATTCTGTTTGATTAACAGCTTTCAGCACATCAAAGAGAACATTGGTTGTTTGGTATGCCTTAACAAGGTGTTCCCTGAAAAAATTCAGAAGTCAAGTTCCGTGGAATACAAATTTGCTAAAGGGTTAAAATTAAAAAAGGAATCTGCCATCAGCATTTAATCAATGAAATGTTCAAAATAGTAACATGAATCATGTACCATATACTTCATTGTGAACTCAATATGAATTGTAATTTATAGTAGCAACCTGGAGACTAATGTGAACAATCCTTAACATTTATGAAAGAATGGATATGAATCAGCACAAATTCCATCCAAAAGAACAAACCCAATAGACTTACACAGGTAGGCAACCTGAGGGTTGCTGGCTCAACTTCATTTGTAACTCGAAGAAATGGAGCGAGTTTCACTGTCAAAGATGGAATCCCCAGTACGCCCGTTGTCTGAGTGCGTGTGAATCGCCGCTGAAGTTGTGGATTCCGATGTGAAGTTTCCTCTATGGAAGACATTTTACTTGGTACACGATTTCAGTGAAGCATTTCACAGAAAAGGCATCCCTGCATGCCAATGAAAAATTAAATTCGCTTAAACACCATCAATAACACAAAGTATAATGATTATCCAGCAGAAACAACCCAAATTTTGAAAATCAAAATAGTATACACGACAAGAAATTAACTATAAGTATCCGAAGCGCCTATAATACTACAACATACAACATTCCATAAGAATGCGGACAGATTTTCAAATGAAACTCATAAAATACCAAATCCTTGAAAACTCATAAATTGCCTAAGCAATACAAGAACCCGAAACCTCATCGCATTTAAAAAGGAACCAAGCCTGGACATTCAAGACATAAAGAAATTTCTGTTCCCGAAAAGGAAAATATTGGACTACCGAAGAAAACAACAAACAATAAAGCAAGGGATGATTTACAGGCCTGATTGTATATAAATAGGGCTATACTTGTACTGCAAAAACTGTGAGAAATGATATAACAAAATTTCACCACTTCTATCCTTTACTGGTTAATTGAAACTCACTCCAGTAGTTCTCATTCCGCCTGGAATCCCTAACGCTGAAGATCATTAATTGCAATAGAAAATAAAAGACAGCAAGTAGAAGAGTTGTGTAGAACATAAACAACCTTACAAGAAGTTACATTATCAAAACCCTCCCCAAAGCAAAAGTAGATCTACCTACATCAGAATTAACAGTATAAAAACACAATCCCCGAACTTGCTGTATACTTTTACTTCCTCAATTGCAGTGGGGAAATAAAATCACCGTGAAGAAGGATAATGTGACCAGACAAGAAGGAATGAAGGATATTAGACAAGGAAAAAGAAGGAGCGTGGGGGTCTTAAGAACCAAGGAAGTCATACCACTTCGTACCGTTCGTACCGGTCAATACCGGTACGGATGATTTTACCGGTATACCGTTGGTATACCGGTCGCATACCGATGTATAAATATTTATATTTTAATATAATTTTAATAACAATAATTTCATCATCTTATGTTTATATATTGCTTTTATAAATCGATTTGTACCAGAGAACGGATTAAATGAACTCTATTATCCAAAGGAATGCTTCGAATAGTATCGGCATAACGGATTTCTTTAGAATTAGTTCATATTTATATATTTATACATTTATAGTACAATCAAAAATTGTTTTGTGATTTATCAAAGTTCTAATTGATACGTAATACATTGATTACTTCAAAATATGAAATCCACACTAATAAACAACAACAAAACATGATCTACAACATAGTTGATCAATCGAGAGATTGATGCGAATCAGTTATTGGGATAGTGATATCATCATATAACAAATCATTAAGCTCATCACAATCAAAAAACGGGTCATTTTCATCCTCACCCACCCAATCTTCGATTTCTGGACCATTATCCCAATCAATGGGATCGAAAAGAGTGCATTTTTTACCCCAACTGCAATGTAAACAAACATAAAATAATAAATACATAATAAATTGATGGAAAAATATAACAAATACCTTTCTTTCAATTTTAAGTTGTAATGAATAAAAACGAGATGAAAGAGGCGCTCAGATTCAATTCTATTTCTTCTTTTCGTGTGTATTCTTTCAAATACACTCCAATTTCGTTCACAACCAGAAGAACTGCATGTTTGGCCTAGTACTCGCCTAGCCAAAAACTGCAAATGTAGTGTCGAAAATCCAAAAATATCCCACCATTGAACTAAATAATAAAGTTAATAGTTAAACAATGAAATATTCAAAAAATTGAATAACAACTTATTAAATGCAAGTTTACCTGGATGATGAACATTTGCCATTTTTAATGCTGTTTCTTTTCCAAAACTACCTATCCTCCCTTTGAAGGTCATCATCTCTTCGAGCATCTTGCAATGGTCGGGACCTCCTTTTGAGATTATGACCTCCAAGATCCCTTCTTGGACATCTACTTTATTTCGAAGTGTATCATTTGCATACTGAAATCGAGGGTTTAACCAATAAGCAGCAGCATGCAAATTCCTTTTCAATTGTCTATCCCATCTTTTTTTAACAATATCTGTGTACAACTTATAATTATCTTTCACATTGTTAAACACTAATTTAAAATCTTTCCGAGCTTTTTTCATCTCATGATACACAAATCCAATCGAAGGAACACTATCACTGTCTACAAGTCGGAGTAATCGAAGTAATGGAAGCATCACTGTTACAATCAACTCTGCTTGTTCCCAAAAATGTCGATCCCATACATTATTCACAAAATGTTTCGTCTTTAGCTCCTTGAATAATTTTGCTGATGTAAACTCTTTATCCGTAATCAAAGCACTTAAATCATGCTTATGTGAACATAAACTCTGTAAGGATAAGAAAGCTGTAGCAAACCTAGTCGGTCCAGGACGAACAATTTCAGTCCAACCCTCCTCAACCAAGCCAACCAATACAAATGATTATAGATGAATTTAGTTATTTCGGAAGCTTGTCTAACTAATGCTGCCACATGATCAAGATCTCCAATTTCTTTTAACATGAGATTCAAACAATGCGTGGCACACGGTGACCAACTAATGTGTGGATATTTTTTATTAATCAATTCACCAGCCGCCTTGAAATTGCTCGCATTGTCAGTCACAATATGTACTACATTTTTTTCACCCACCCATTCAATACACTCTTCAAACAATTTACTTAATACTTCAGCATTTCTTACTTGATCAGATGCATCTACAGATTTCCAAAATATTACACCTTTTGGACAATAAATCAAAAAATTTATCAAAACACGATGAGATATACTAGTCCACCCATCAGCCATAATACTGCATCCATATTCTTTCCAATCTATCCGTGAAGTCTGTACCCAACCCTCTACTTCTTCCTTTACATCTAATAATAAAGGAACACGCAATGCATGATATTTTGGAACAACAAATCCAGGGCCACACTCTATAGCTTTTTCAAACATTCTCTTAAAATATTTAGAATCGGCCGCACGAAATGGAACACACTGATCATAAAAAAATTTAGCTATCTCTTTATGTGCTCTTTTAATAGCATCCTTACCTCCCAAACATGCTTTTAAACTTTGTTGCATAGTTTTTTTTCTCTTTCGATTCTTCTCAAAAACATTTTCCCTTGTTTTTCTCTTTGCAAAAGGTTGGGAACCTGATTCAATTTCAAGAATCTCCTCATCTTCATCACTATCAACCAACAATTGTTGTCTCTTTTCTTTCTCTTTTAGTCTCTTAAAATTATATGCACGTTTCGTCTCCATTGAATCTTTAATCTCACTTTTAACAAAAGCGGGCACACCAAAACATGATTTTACAGCCCCTGCCTTGCCAATTAGATGCTCTTTCATTCTTGTAATTCCCCCTCCATGAACTTCATGGGAACAATACTTACATCTTAACCAATTTGGACCAAGTTTTTCTACATGATCCCATGCAATTTCTTTTGATTTCGAAGAACCTAAAGAAGATTCAACCGTAGGATTTGCCGATTGATCTTCTCCCACCACATTATCAGATCCCGGAACATCCATATTTGATTATCTTCAACAATACAACAACCAACCATCTTCAACAATTCGATTTAATTCAAATAACTGAATACATCTCCCAATTAGTATATAAAGTGCAGCATTCCAATTAAAATGAATGTATCTCCCAAATCAAAACCAATAAAATGCAAGTATAGATTAACTCAAATAAAAAATAAAAGCATGTGACGATACAATTACACAACAATTACAAACAATGGTAAAAAAGAATCAAAATAAAATGTAATTCATTTAACAATTCAAATCAAATTCACTCGTTATGTAATTTCAAAGAATTCTAAAAAATCAATCGAAACCTAACAAAATTACAGAAATACAATATTTAGATAAAACTAGCAACCCAACAAAATTAAAATAAAACAAAATTCTCATAAAATTCGCTAAAGTAATTTGAAGAAACAATATACACAGTTTATAATATAACAAAAACAAAAGTGATAAAACCTACGGTTTGGGAATATATGAGAAATGAGCAACTTATACACATTTTTTGAAAAAATACAGCTTAACACATATACTCTAAAAACGAAACTTGAGTGATGAAAACTTACCCAATACATTATACAACTCGGTGATGTCTTTCTCTTCTAGCTTATTAGGTTTTTCCATTTGCCTCTGCGTGTGAGAAATGAGAATCCAAGTTTAAAAATCAATTTTTGGACTATTTTTAATTAATTAAAATCTTATTGGGCCATATATTTAAATATAATTGGGCTTTTTTAATTAAATCCGATAACCCGACCCATTAGCCCATATCGGTCGGTACGGTGTTGGTATACCGGTTAAGACCGGTATTTATCGGTACGGCCGGTATACCGGCGGTATACCGATCGAGATGACTACCTTGGTAATATGTAAAACTTTATTTTTATTATTATTTTCTAAAAGTAATAATAATATAAATTGAGAATAATTTAAAATATTATGTAATATTATAATACATCTATTATAGGTGACGGTTGTCTACAACCCCCATTTACATGTATTTGCAGTTTTATATTTTCAATTAAATACACATAACACACTCAAATGTTACAATATTATTTATCCTTGATAGTTCAATGAATTCATTAATATTAAATATTTTATGCATAATTTTCGTAAATTAATAGTCAATTTTGTATAATTTTTAAAACATGTTCTATTTGCCTATTTTGTATGAAGTTTTCAACATACGGAAAATCGAGTGCTAGAATGTTATGTGCAATTCTTGTAATTTCGTAAGTTTTAGTATGTTTTTTACACAATTCGTAACTTGATGGGCTAATTATGCAATTTTTTTCGAATTACATGTATGCTTGCATGATTACCAGCCAAATCGCATCTTGTTTTCCTAGGTAAAAATATACATTTAATTTTGGATTAAGATTAAAATGGAATAAATTCATATTTATTTGTTTAAAAAGCCCTAATTGGTTAATTTGATGATGTCATGTGGATGATGCATGTGAGAAAGTGTAAAAGGATGTTGTTTTGTTTGATAATATATATTTACCCAATAAAATGATGACATCATTTGCTGCCACTTCGTTGCAAAAAGATCTTCCATCTTCTTACACAAATATTTTTCCTCTTAATTATAATACCAATGTGGAATATATAAATTAAATAAAATAAAAAGGTCACCAATTCGTCTAGTTTTATATTATATTACGATCGAATTATGTTTCTAATTATCCATTTGTCATTGTAGATATTGTTTGTTTTTTAGTTTTATGATTTAATTGAATTTTCTAAGAAAAATGCATGTGCTGGTTGAGATTGATTTATAACAATGTTTTTATAACAACGTTATACATGTCCGATATAAAAATATACTGAGTTTTTTGATAGGATCCCAATTTTTTTATGGGTTCAACCCAAAATAAATTAAAAATAGGTACGAGCTATAACATCAAATCACAACAGAATTATGAATCAGTATAAAATAATTATTTATAGAACTCATTGTTTTACTTTTTTTTCTAACTTCAACTTGTCACAAATCTAAATATTAGAAAAAAAATGGGATGTTTTGATGGTTTTTCACTTGAGATAACCTTGTGTGAAAAGAACTATGTTTTCAAATTACAATATTGCAAATTGCAATATTGTAATTTGATAGTAAATGGGCTAGGCCGTTTCCTTATGGACCAAAAATAAAAGGCTTTATTGGGCCTTCTCATTATGGGCTACTTTTTCTTGTCTTTTATTGAGCCCATGAAGGATGACTAAAGGGAACCCAAATGCCCAATCTCATATTCTTTGAATTATTCCACAAGATTTTCCTTTTATATATGAAATTTGGGATTTAAATTCCACTATTAATTTTAAAAAATATATAACGAACAAAATTTATAATTTTGCATGTATGAACGATAAAATAATCTAAAAAATATAAAAAAATAAACATTAAATCTTACATGAGCACTTATTGATGTGATCTCAACTGTTCGTGTTCGAAATGCATTTGCTTCGTAAATGATTATATAAACATTGTTCACACATTTTTCATATTTATTTATAATTTAAACAAATATGAATACTTTGGTAAACAAAATAAAGTTTGTGAACAATATATTATGTTATTTATATTTAATATAAATATATTATTAAATACTAGAATTTCAAAAATTTCAATAATTCATACTAGTTTTCATATTTTTTCTAAATATTAATCTAAAAGTAATATATTAAATTCGAACAAATTTAAATAGATCATTCGAATATGTTCAAATAAATTATTTAAACAAACGAACATTCAATAAATATTTCAAAAATATTCAAATATGAACCAACATGAACACTTTTCAAATAAAATATTAAAAAATATTAATCCATCCATTGAAATGGTTTATTACAATTCAATTATTATGATTATTTAGAAGTAGAATAGATGAATGCGTAGATTGTAGTGTGTTTGAAATACGTAAATGATTTAATTGAAAATTGTAATTGGTTAGGGAGGATAATTTAGGTTACCTATTTAGGGACATTGGACCCACAAACAGCTGTCTATTTCCCTAAAGTAGGTAACTAGATCTATAGGCCACCCCTCTTAGCATTTGTAATATATTTTTATTTCTAAAAATATTTAACAAAACTACAATGTTTTCATATTATATTATTGGGTGCAACTTTTTTTTAAAAAAATATTCTTGGATTGGAAATCCAATAATGAGTTTGTTTGGTTTAACTTTTTAAAATTACGGTGTGGTGAGTTGTAGTGAGGTGTGGTGAGATATGATGATCGTGAATTTTTAAATATATTTGGTAAAATTGTGTTATTATGATCGTGATTTATGTAAAAATACTAATATACTCTTATATATATAATAATAAATATAATTATATTATAATTAATAGAAATAAGGGTGAATGAATCTTTTCCAAAATAACAATGAAACCACAGTTGATTTTAACAGCTGTAATGATATCGCAATTTTTTAACGATTATCACATCGCAATTAATTTTATGTTTTGCGTGCATTAAAAAAATCATGATTGAATCATCTCACCGCACTTTTAATTGTGGTACCAAACAAACCCAATAAATGGTATGGTATAAAATAACGATATGCTAACGGTATAAAAACATTGCAATAGCAATATCGTGATATATATAACCTAAAGAAAATAAAAATGATTCAAATTCAAATAAAAGTTAAAACTTCAACCTTCACAAAATTGAAAATAAAATGACCCAAATTGTAATAAAACTTGAAATTAAAAGTAAATGAGGACAACTGTGCATAACAGTTGAAATTCATGAGTAAATGAATTATGACAAATTATATTCATGATATCACATCGCTTATAAACTAAAACAATTATAGTTCGGTATCAAATGTCTCAATTTTTTAATACTCTCACTTAAGTCGAAATGATATTGATCCGATTCCCACTTGTTTCGAATCATAAATCAACATGTTTTTGTCATATAACCTCCACATAATTTTCAACCATAATATTCACCGTTGAGCTTTAATACCATATAGAAATTCAAAATTCAATAAACATGTAATCAAATTCATAATAAAAATTGATCACTACAACAATACTAGACAAAGTCAATAACCATTTTAATTTGGAGTGGAACATTATTTTATATGAATAAGAGAATTGGGAATAAACAAAAGGGGATGGCAGGGCAACAGAATCATGTGCAACAGACACTTACCGTGAACATAGCTGATGATTACAAACAAAAGTTGTACAATTATGGGCCCCTTAACAATCAAATTTGTCTCTTCAAACCCTACACTATTCTCCACACTACACACAACATATATTTTTTCTAGCATTATACAATTCCTCCTTCACAAAAACTAGTTCAAAAGGGATAATACACACGGAATTATATTGCATTCACCACTATGTCATATTGGCATATATTTTTTCATGTAGAAATCAACAGTCAACAACTAGCAAGCATGGATCATTTTTTCATTATATTTGCTACTTAATTCACATACCTTTTTTGTTTGTGTGGCGAGGAGTTCTAGTGAAGAAGACGATGACCACTTGGTTTGGCGCATTTTGCTCTTCAGAACAACGTCCCCGGCCTGACAAGGTAAACAAAAAGATCAGCAGATGAACATTTTGAAACCAATTCTGAGTTCCTTTTGTTGTTTAAGGAGAAGCGAAGAAGATGGTTTTTCAGTTTCCTGAAAATGAAGACACTTGCTTCATCTTCTTCTAAGAGTTTACAGCTTCAGGTGCAGAAAGATGATCAATTAACAGTAGCAGCCATTAAAATACAAGCAGCTTTTCGTGGTTATTTGGTGAGTTCTTTTGTCAAACCTGATCATCAAAAACAAAGCATTCAAATTCAGAAGCAAATGAATTCGGAAAATACATGAACCAGAAGCTAATACTGATATGTTGAATTTATCTCACATAGATCAAGTCGTCTTTTAAATGTAACATCCTCCCCTTAATCTAGTTCGTTCACGTTCTCTTTCAACCGAACTTTATAATTTCAACATGATATATTTCACTACCTTATAAAACTCGATTTTTGCAGGCTAGGGAAGCATTTCGAGCGCTGAAAGGAATGGTGAAGCTTCAAGCTCTGATTCGGGGCTGGTGTGTTCGGAGACAAACTATCAAGACCCGTAAGTCCCTGCAGTCCATTGTATACTTACAGTCAGAAGTTTGCTCAAAGAGAAGCCAAGGGATCATCAAGGAAAGACAACTTAATTATCAACAACAAGAAGAAGACATAAATGTGAGTATTTCCAAGTGAATTTAGTGAAACCAAACACTATGATCTGGTAATGCAAATCTGCAGGTAGATCTAAAAAGGCACAAATTGAGCAAAGAAGTGATTAAGGCATTAATTCTAGCAAAGAAACAGTCATCTACTGAGAAAGAGAGAGTTATCAGAGAGTACTATAGATGTCACAGGGTAGGTATCTTAATTTTTACTCTTTGAAGAACTCATAGCAATCAAATTATCATTGATAAACTTACAGAGATCAGCAGAAACAGAGCGTGATAAGCTCCACACAAGGCGTATGTATTGGTTGGATCAATGGATAGATATTCATCATGCTAAAAGTGAAGCTGAGGGACCAAGAACTTCACTAATAAATGCAAAAGTAAATAATTTGAGACAAATGGAAAGGTATCACCAAGAAGAAATATCAGATTCTACCTCAACATCGAGAAGATCGTATCATCAGCATCAGCCTCACTGGAAACAGCTCTGGACAGGAGACTGTGATTCAATGCCAGCATATATGGCAACCACTGAATCATCAAGATCAAAAAGCACACCGAGGCATAGACATGTCCACTCTGAGATCAACTCAGGGAAGCTCTCTCCACTATCATTAATAAAGAGTGAGCACATAAGCTATTCAAGAAGATCATCACCAGGCTTCAAAGGGGTAGCTAATTTAAGGACAAGTATGAGCTTTAACGGTCTCTGAAAAGACACATCTGCTCTGCTTTTTCCTATTGTTCATGCAATTCACCTGATAGCGCACCTGCTTGATAACTCAGTAAAACACCATGGAAAATTCAGTGTAAGCATATGTATAATCGAGTGTTTCGAATAAATAAAGACTCACTTCATATTTCAATAACAGTAAACAGAAAAAATCTCATATTTCTAAATCAATTTTCTCCTGCAGACATTGGATATTAGTCAGTGATATTGGATAGCTCAGACATACTATACGCTGAAGGAATTGGGCTTACATGACTGTTCCTTTAATCGTCTCTTCAACTACTGATTACTGAAGGGCCAACATTTAAAACCCTCCTTATAAGCCACGACCCAATATGTTTAACCATTGGAAGTCTATGACTTTAGTCTTGAAGGCTCCGCTACTTGCCAGTTCCATGAAGGAGCCCGTCATGCGGGCTTTCAAATATCAATAAACCCTGTGAAGGCCCGATACAATTTATCAGTTGCTGATTTTCTCTGGATTCACAATCATTATAAACACATATCTCTGGTCCCTGTGAATTCTGGTGTGGTCCAGCTTCCGGCCACCGCATCAGTATAGGTAAATAATCATGGGGGACAGTATAATAAAACTTGAACCAATTCAAGAACCGTAGAATTTTTGGCCATACCGTCACTGTTTTACACCGCTGGAATTGATTTCTTGATCTGCAAAATATAAATGCCTTGTCTCTGTCACCTGAAAAGTAGTAATAAGTAAAAACACAAAACAAACTTGGAGGAACGAATAGAATGCCAGTAACCCACTACAAGAGTCCAGAGATCCAATCTCATTGACCAAAGCTTCAACTTTTGAGAACCCAGAGCTCATCAAAAGATGGCAACTCACTGTGTTTCATTTGCTTCCCTCCAGACGCTATCGCGGACTTTCAGATCCAAGAACCTAGGCTTTCAAACAAGCAAGCCCAGACCAGTCATAGTATGCTCCATCAACAGCGGCTCAAAGTTCCGGGTGGCGGTGATCGGCGGTGGCCCATCTGGGTCTTCAGCAGCGGAAGCTCTCGCCTCTGCCGGCATTGAAACGTACATCTTTGAAAGAAACCCTGAAGCAGCAAAGCCCTGCGGTGGTGCAATCCCTCTTTGCATGCTCGATGAGTTCTCCATTCCTGCACACCTAGTTGACCGTAAGGTAACCAAAATGAAGATAATCTCACCCTCGAATATCACTGTAGATATCGGGAGAACACTCAAAGATCATGAGTTCATCGCGATGTGCCGCCGTGAAGTTCTTGACAACTTCCTCAGGCTCAGAGCCAAGGAGCGTGGTGCCACTCTGATAAAAGCTTTTGTTAGAGATATAGAATTACCTATATCAGAGAAATCTCCCTACATAATCCACTATGTATCTGAAAATACACAGAATCAACTGGCCGTCGACGTTGTAATTGGGGCGGACGGTGCGAATAGCAAAGTGGCAAAATCGATTAAAGCAGGGGATTATACCTGCGCCATTGCTTTCCAAGAAAGGATCAAACTGCCAGAAGAACAAATGAAATACTACGAAGACCTAGCGGAGATGTACGTCGGAGACGACGTCTCTCCCGACTTCTACGCCTGGGTTTTCCCCAAATGCGACCACGTAGCTGTAGGAACAGGCACAATATGCTCAAAGCAAAACATCAAACACTTTCAACGCGCAATCAGAACCAGAGCACATCCAAAGATCCAAGGCGGCAAAATCATCAAGGTTGAAGCCCATCCGATCCCAGAGCACCCACGTCCAGTCCGAGTCCGAGGCCGGGCAGCGCTAATTGGTGACGCCGCCGGTTATGTTACGAAATGCTCCGGCGAAGGTATATACTTCGCTGCAAAGAGCGGGAGAATGTGCGGAGAAGCCATAGCCCGAGCTTCTAACAACGGTAACAGAATGATAACTGAAGAAGATCTGAAAAGGGAGTACTTGAAGAAGTGGGACGATGAATATTTTTGCACTTTCAAATTCTTGGACAGCCTACAACGCGTTTTCTATGGCGGGAACGCGGCCAGGGAAGCCATGGTTGAGATGTTCAGTGACGAGTACGTTCAAAGGATGACCTTCGACAGCTATATGTACAAGAAACTGGTGCCTAGGCAGCCGTTGGAGGATCTCAAAATGGCAGCAACAACCGCCGGAAGCATGCTCCGGTGCCATATTCTAGGAATGGGCATGAAATTCGTGTAGAAGTAGAACTTCCAGCTATTTCTCAGTTTCAGTATCAAATGTACCAATAAAGAGCAAGAAATCATTTTCCTCTTAGAGCTTAAGCATTAAAACTCATACCCATGACCCTTGTCACCATCCCGAATCTTGAGTATGAAGCTTATGGATACTTGATCTATTAGATATTAGGTTTATTGTATTCGTAAGTTGTATAGACTTAGTCCAATTAATACGGATATAAAACACGTATTGTATTACGATTTAAATATAGAAGCATTAATTAAAATTCTAAATTATCTCTCTGAGCATCTCTCTATTTTCTTCTTGTTCTCCCTTATTGTTTGTGGCCTCTTCCCACAACTTCTTCCATCTATATCGGACCTCATTTCTACCTCTCTTATTCATTTTTTCCCGTTAAGATCTAAAAGCGTGACAAAATGGTATCGGAGCGATATGAAAACTCAAGTCGGGTTTTTCTCAACCAAAGATTCAAACTTCTTTCCGCTGCGAAGCTCTCCGATCCAAGACTAACGGGAGAATAACTTAGAAAGATAATTGAGAATTTTGATTAATGATTCAATATTTAGATCGTAATACAACATGAGTTTTATACCGTATTAGTTGGGAGGTGGGCTAGACTCATACAACTTACAATACAATAAACCTAATATCTAATAGATCAAAGGCTCATAAACTTCATAGTCGATATTCGAGATCGTGAGAGCATGTTTCACGCATCTCAAAGATCACTGCAGCCTAATGAGGGAATTTGATAATCAATCATATATGAAGTAGCAAAAGTGTAATCCCATATCAATTTCAAAGATGTACACATTAACGAACAGAGTAACTGAGAAATGATAAAAATGCCTGATTTGTATGCATGAGTTGAAGAGGAAGAAGAAGTGGTGGGGCTGCAAAAGTCTCTCGTCCTACATCTTCCAGCCCATTGCATCTTGCTCTTTTGCTATGTTCTAAGTTAAACTATACACCGCCGCTTGGATAAATGATCGGGAACAGCTACAATAACCCCAGCACAACTCTTGCTTGCCTGCTCATATCTTCTCTACTAGTAATCAACGATCAGAAAGTGGATAAATAATGGTCTCCCCTGCGTTCAATTATAGAAAAGAAAGTAGAAGCAGCAATGAATGAGATAAGAGTTAAGCATCTTGCTCACGGTCATCATCCATGACCGGTGGAGATAAAGGTGGGACTGCAACTTCTTGGAATGTTTTCAGGACTCTTCCAGATGCAAAATTCCCACCAATCTTTCTCGAGTGGAATGATACTGTTTCAGCAGCCTGAGAGGAATTGCTGATGTGGGGGGAAGTTAATAATTTGTCCTTGGATTCAGATGATCCTTCAGTGGAAGCAATGACAGATTCGAACACACCCGACTCCCTCAGTTCCTGGATAATGGTCTGAATACGGGGCAACAAAGCNAGCCTAATGAGGGAATTTGATAATCAATCATATATGAAGTAGCAAAAGTGTAATCCCATATCAATTTCAAAGATGTACACATTAACGAACAGAGTAACTGAGAAATGATAAAAATGCCTGATTTGTATGCATGAGTTGAAGAGGAAGAAGAAGTGGTGGGGCTGCAAAAGTCTCTCGTCCTACATCTTCCAGCCCATTGCATCTTGCTCTTTTGCTATGTTCTAAGTTAAACTATACACCGCCGCTTGGATAAATGATCGGGAACAGTTACAATAACCCCAGCACAACTCTTGCTTGCCTGCTCATATCTTCTCTACTAGTAATCAACGATCAGAAAGTGGATAAATAATGGTCTCCCCTGCGTTCAATTATAGAAAAGAAAGTAGAAGCAGCAATGAATGAGATAAGAGTTAAGCATCTTGCTCACGGTCATCATCCATGACCGGTGGAGATAAAGGTGGGACTGCAACATCTTGGAATGTTTCAATGACTCTTCGTGCGTTTACTCGAGACGCAAAATTCCCACCAATCTTTCTCGAGTGGAATGATACTGTTTCAGCAGCCTGAGAGGAATTGCTGATGTGGGGGGAAGTTAATAATTTGTCCTTGGATTCAGATGATCCTTCAGTGGAAGCAATGACAGATTCGAACACACCCGACTCCCTCAGTTCCTGGATAATGGTCTAAATACGGGGCAACAAAGCGTAACAGATTTAGATCTCACACAGTGAAAAAATCTTGATAAGTGTAGTGCTTACCATTGGAGCATAGATACGTGTTAGGATTCCTTTCCTTAATAACTTCAAGTTGAGAGTTTTATCTGTCCAGACGACATGCTCACGGTACCTGTTGCAGTAAATATAAGTTACAATGTCAATGGAGTACATCAAACAAAGGTTGCATATCATGTGCATTCGTGAAGTGACGCCTGTTACCAGTTAAGCATCTCCTCCTCAGTTGCAGTTGAAGCAATAATAAATGCCTGAAATAAATATTAAGTCACATTGTCACTCTAATAAAAAGGTAAAATTATCCATCCAACTGAACAACACAAATAAAGTCATAATTACTTGGATGCATGAACAGTATGATAGAAGATCAGTCATAGAATTAAAACTTCATTTTGGAGTGTTCGATTAATTCTATTTATCGAACTTTTGGTGTGGAAAGTAAAAAATTAAAAATGAAAAAAAATTGAAGCAACGACACCACTCACAGATCTATCAAAATCCAACATGAAGCATCGCTTCACATCTTCCTTTGTAGGCTTGCATCCACATCTATCTCGCCTAGAAGTCAAGTCAGAGAACTTGGCATATGTATAATGTAACACAGCAGCCTCTTCCAACTTGATCTCACTAAAACAAGAATAAGTATATTTTCCATCAAAGAATAAAATTAACAAGGAAATAATGGATCAAAAATACATTAAAAGAAGAGAGTAATCTTCAAATGCTGTATAATGGAGGTGAAAGATGAATATACTTTGGAGTTTTCATGTAATTATGCCATCTGTGAGCACCATTAGGGCGAAGATGATCCTGTATCCGAGCAGCTGCTTTACCATTCCCGTAGGTCATAAAGTAATTTGGATTTCCACGGGTAGATTCCTTATACATGCCGAAGTAAGTATCCTTTGGCAAATGATCATAGTTTTTCTTAAACATGGATACCTACAAAACAACAAAAGGTAAATAAAATCTGGTCATTTTTGGCAGGCCAAAAAATGTCCTTTGAGAATATTCTTCTCCATTTGGATTGCAGCATAGTTTCAGGTTTGAGATAAAATTTGATGGTTACCTCCATGAAAGGGTCCTTGATGTCATCTTGTTCAACACTACTTTCCTGAAAAGACATTCAATGGTAGAACTTCAAAAAACTATTAATCTTAATTTAATAAGCATGCCATCAAAAAGGAAAAATCAAAGCCAAAAAATGGCTTACGTAGTTGGGAAAGATAACCATGTCCACGTTTCCAGGCACATCAAGCAACAATTTCCTCAAAGAATATTCCCGAGCACCAGATGGATGAATCAATTCATCCGTATCTAAATGAAGTATCCATTCCATCCCAGCATCCTGGCATTTTATGAGAATGCTTAAAGTCATTTGATTTTTCATTTAACACTTTGAACTTATTAATCGCTTGTAATAGATTCATACCCTGGCCATGACTATGGCCATCTCCATGTTCAGAGATTGCTTCACAAAAAGCTCATAATTGCAAGGCTTGTAAAAGAAACTTGACAACCAGGTTTCATTCCAGATCCGGCTGAAGCAATAACAAAAAATGTAAATGAATACTAGAAACGCCAGGAACAAAAAATTGACCACAAGTCTATGGGAAAAAATGTTTAAGAACCTCTTAGCTTGCTGCTCCTCAAGCTCTTTAGTCCTGAATATCACTTTCACTCCCTGAAAGATGGTAAATACGATTCTATCAGATGGAAAACCTATAAAAATCAAATCGGTGGTACTCTACAATAGGACAGAAGCTAGTCAAAAGAATCAAACTGGCATTTGTCTCCCGTCCATAATACTACCTTCTTCAATTCAAATCCGGTACAGGCGGCGCATGATTAGGATATGCACTTCTCTAAAGTTAAGGAAATAAGCAGTTAAGGGGATAAAAACTTACAGGAATTGATTGAAGAACTTTTGAAACGGCAGGAGATGCAGCCTTCCCTTCCACGAACAAGAAAAAACGTGAAACCCCAATAACCTTATGGTAAAACATCCACGGTAGAATCTGATCCAAGCTACCAGATGTGCTTGTTGTTATACAAATCTGCACACAGATAATGAGAAACAATGACCCTTCTCAGCATGAAGAAGTAAAAAATGAACGCGAACAACACAAAAGAATATCTAGGAAATTTCCGCATACATCAGCAAACACAGCACTGCAGGTATAGAAATTGATTAAAGCTACAGAGTAAACAAAAACGACAGTCAACTTTTGAAGCAAATCGCATACGCCGAGAATAACACTTTAAAATAACAAAAATCAACACCAAGATTAATAGAAAAAACATCATGAATGAAGAAATAACCTTGGGCTTAAGATCCGCATTAAACTTGAACTTCCACTCCCTGAAATACGGGAATGAAGCAGCCGTTGAGTGTCCCACAAGCGTGGAGCAATCAGAGGTATCCGAAGAGCGTTGACCACCAGTAGCCAGAGGGGAGGAATCCATCCCTGGGAACTTGCGAGATTCGTCGGGCGACCATCTGGAAATGGGATCGACGACGTCTCCCCCTCGCCACTGAAGGAAAAAAGCGAAAAGGGCAAGAGATAACGGCAATAAAGTTAGTAGGAGGATTAGCTTCGCTGTGAAGGATTGATAGTTTCCAGCGGACGGCGGCGGTTGAGGCCGGAGAGTGGTGAGTAAACCCGCCATCATTAACGACAGCCTGGCCCAGACGGGCAGCGACTGCATTTTATACCCGACATTAATTAATTAATTAGGCGTAACTGCCAACTTAATAAAAAAGCCATTTGTCAAATATTATTTTATATAAATAATAGCAAATAAAATAATAGAAAATGTTAATGCATATAATTAGCTAATTCAAAATTAAAATAATGTCAATATATACTATTAGTTTGATAAAGCAAAAGAAATTGTCAAAAAAATTTTGAATTATTGTTAGGATATTTTATTAAATTAATAATTAGCTAAAGCAAAAGAAATTGTCAAAAAAACATTGAATTATTGCTATGACATTTTACATTTCTTTTGCTTTTGTTAAAATGTTCTAACAATAATTAATGCGGCACCGACTCTTCAATTTTTCACATTTTCCCGTGTCGAGTCGAGTCGGACTCTTCGACTCGCTCCGACTCTTGACACTTGACACAAAATGACGTCGTTTTGATTTCTTTCTTAATTTGATTTTTTTATTCATCGGAAACGTATCTTATGTGTTTTCACGACTTTTTAATGTTGTCGATCTACTTGTGAATTCTTTGTACAAGCGATGATAGATAAAAAAGTTGTTGTTTTATTGGGGAGATGTTAGAATCGACGAACTATATTCATTTTTTATAAGTTAAATCTTCTTATATAATGAATTGATAAATATTTGTAGTTATAAACTTGACTTTATGCAATTTTTTATAAATTCTAACAATTATTTTTTTTAATTTTGCTTTTATTTAATATTATTTTATTTAATAATCCGACTCGAGTCGAAAATCTGACTCTTATACTCTTGCCGAGTTGTGTCGAGTCGAGTCGCACCGAGTCGGTCGGACGAGTCGATGCTGCATAGGCAATAATCAAGCGAAAAAAGAGAACAATGTTTTTTAATAAAATATAAGTTAAGGCAAATAAAAATCATGGTTTACTTTTAAATAAAAGAAGAGATTACATTATAAAAATTTGAATAAATAATTTACTATATTATTTAATCTCTCTTATAAATTAATCAAAATTTCATTTTAAATTAAATGTGAGACAATTATATTTCAACATACATTTCAAGTTAGAACATTTGACTAAGTTAGACACGTTAATTGAAATAAACCAAATTTTCCTTTATTGGTAATCATTATTTTTTATCAACTAGCTCCCATATCATATTGTAAGTACAAAGTCTGGTCGAAATTATAACGGAAGTATACATAAATATACCGTAAAATAATTGGAGTATTATTTTCCTCCATCATACAAAAAATGGGTTTATATACGAAAGAAAAAATGGCATATATATACTGTAATCAATCTCATAAGCTTCGGAAAACCAACATAAAAAACTTCCATATCCGTAAAAGCAAAGAAAAACAAACAAAAACCATCTCCTATTTCATCATAACACTTGAAATTTGCTCTTTCAGTTAGTTTAAACCATTCTTTATGCTTTCATACCTCTTTCAAATCTTACATTTGATCAAAGGGTAATTTGGTACCTCTTTGAGATCTCGTCGATCAATCCGAACATCATCGATGATGTCTCGATTCGCTATAGGAATCGTTTTTAAAACCCGAGTTTCTCTTATGCTATCCGTGTTTATTGAACTGGGAATCCACCAAACCCTCACAGTCTTATCAATACTTCCACTATATAACATAAATCCTCCTCCTGCTCTCAAATAAGACAAGGCTTGCAAGCATTTCACAGCCCCACCGTGCCCTTTGATCACTAAATGATGCTTCAACCAATTCTCATTCTCACCATGTTCTATTTTCCACACACTTATGCTTTTATCTGCTGATCCACAGCACAGAAACTCCCTTACCAAACACATACATAAAACAGATAATGTATGTGCTTTAATGTCTATGAACATTTTCCATGTATCGAATTCGGGGTTCACCATCCACCCGATAACACATCCATCTGACCCTGCGGCGTAGATGAATTTTCCATCATTAGATACAACCAACGAGTTAAGTGAAACATCTTTATGTCCCACCATTGTTGCTTTAAGCGAATGTGCTTTAGTTTTCTTGTCCTTGTACCAAGCCTTTATTGTTCCATCAGCCGAAGAGGAATAAACAATCCCATTTCTTGAAACTAAACTGGTAATAGCATCATTGTGTGCTTTAATGGATTCTAAGCATTTGAAATCAGAGAGTCTCCAAACTTTGAGAGTTTTATCCCATGAACCAGAGTATATCAATCCATTTGATACCTCAAGGCACGAAATGCTATCTGAATGCTCAATCCACAGATGCTTATGATGACGTCTGGTTTGTATGTAATTGCTCTGATTAAAAAACTTACCCAAATAATCCTTAACCGTTGGTAAAGTGGTTACGAGCTTGAAGACATTCTGTGAATCCCTAGTAACTTTCCAAACCCGAATTCTACTATCTTGATGCGCCGTAAAGACTCTATTTCCACTGCTAACTACCGCCTTGACAGCGCCATCTCCGTGACCAAACCTTGCGAACTCTCTCAGATCCGGTTGCTGCCACACAATGATATCTTCACCACGTGAAGCGGTTATGATGAATTCACCACAAATCGTTAAACAAGAGACTGACTCGGTATGACCGGATAGAGTAGCGAGAGATTTGTACCCGTGCGAACGCGTAGGTAACGAGATAGGGATTGTGAAATTGAAGCGGTTTTCTTCATCGGATTCAAGGCTGGTACGTCCGCTGGTGGTGGTGCTGGTAGCCGGAGTTGAGATCGCCATTAACAATGGAGTTAAGATTGCTGAATCATGGAAAATAGACATTTTTTTGTAGATGGATTTGAATGTGAGAAGAGGGAGAAAAGTAGAGATTCATCAATGGAAGATTGAATTCCAAGTCAAGTGTAACGGCTCTTTCTTTCATAGTGAATAATCCACCTAATTAAATAGAGAGCCGCGGTATGTGGGCCCCATATTACTTTACTTTTCTTAATAACAGTTTAAAATATTAGAAATATTAAATTGGTGATCATAATCAATAAAATTAACACATGGATCCGCCGGCTCTTATCTGTTTGCTCATAATTTATAAATGATTTGATTATTTAACAGAGTAAATTATTGCACATTTATATCTAGTAATATATTATTAAACTATACTCGAATAGTTTAAAAACATGTATATAATATGATATATTTGATTTGTATATCTAATATAATTGGGAATTATATAAATATATTAAACTATATAAATAAGACAGCACACAGCATAAAACTTTCATAAATATTTTTAGATTATATTATTATAATATTAACACTATATGGATTGGAATTGATGCCCACTACGAGCCTATAATAAAGATTAAAGACTAATTATTTTAAAAATGAATATTTGAAAAAATAAAGAATATTTTGCTTTTGGTACATTATTTTACCTATACAAAAATGATAAATCTATGAAATAGAATTGATGTCCATTGCCCACCAGCGTATTCAACCAACCTAATGTTGAGGATTGAACACGTGTGCGAACAATCTCGATAGATTAAGTAGAACCCGAGAATTAAAGCAAAGAGAAAATAACGACATAAGAAATTAACGTGAAAACCCGGAAAAGGAAAAAACCACGTGACCGGCGGAAACGGTTAAATTCATTATCATTTGAGAAGATTACAACACACACACGAAGAGGAAAACTCGGAATACAAGAATATTGAAGTACATAACAATGAACCCTAAGACACCTTTATATAGATGAGGTGGTTGAGATATTAAGATACAAACAAATATTCCTAATATTTGATCATATCTTCATATATGATTATCCATAATCAAATCATATATATGCGTCCATATATACTAATTTGATATGATATTATTTCCTTCAATATCTCTTTCCATAACTGCCGATATCTTTGACTAATGAGCTCCACCATATCTCAGTTCGGTCCTCGACCGATTGCCTCCATCTCATATCTTCGGGTCACGTGTCATCGGTCCTCTACCGATTGCTTCGGTCCTCTTTGTTACATTCGGTATTACGTACTTCGGTCCTCGACCTATCGGTACCAATACCGACCATCCCGTCTTCCATGTGTGCCCCGATCGACCACATTACCGATCGTCATCCAAGTGTTACTGATCGATACCAATACCGATCTTCACACTTAACACCTAATTCGTTTGGTTTATTGAATGAACGAATTGTTGTACCATTTGTTAGTATAGTTTCAAATTAAATGTATTTTTTCAATAAACTGTTAATCTTACCAAAATTTTGTTATCTAGATTCAAATATTTCATGAAACTTCAGTTCCAACTGCAAATTTGTTTTTTAAGGAAATAAATTAAAATATTTTTAAGAAGATGGGTCTTGCTTTCAACTTTAGTTTTTATAATAAAATGAAACTTTTAGTTATTCTCATTTTTATAAAGCATGAAAAATAAATAAATAATAATTACATATTAAAAGATTACTTCTCTGATCCAAACTTTTCTTAACTGCAAAGATAACTCTTTTATAAAACCACTGCAAAGACATTTTTGTCCTTTACATTAATGGGCCGGCCCAATATGAAATGCTTTGGATTCCAATCTCCATGTCCTAGGCGATGAAGCTGGTTGGACCGTGGAAGTGTCAATTGTCCAATTGCATTTCGTCTCCCAGCCGCCGTTAAAATTTTTTTTCTCACGGCCAATTTTGGGATGGGATTCCAATTTGTCATCTAAGACGGAGTTCCAGGTAATCGAAATTTCAAATATTGGAGAAGGGGCTGCAAGTTTTATTAAGAAAATGTCATTTAAGAAGATGAAGTAACAAGATCGTTTGCTTTCGTATTTTGTTTACTCTAATTTTGAGTTCTTTGAAATTTTTTTGGCTACGAACATGATTTTTACTGCGATCAAGCTTTTTCATTGTGGCCAATGAGAGAATGCCAGAGGGGGAGTGGGTTTGATTCGTGGCTTGGTATAAACCCTAAACCCTAAATTAAGCAATTAGAGCATAACGGTTGAATGTGCATCTTTTTATCATTGAACTTGGAAATTACCTCGTATATAACTTCAAGTGATTTAGCTGTTCATTTTTTATTTGGAATTGGTAAGGAGAATGCTGCTTTAAACCCTGTTGTCAAATGGTGCTCTTTATAACCCCATTCTTCATGATCATTAAACAAATGAATTTGCACTTAATTCGGGGAAAACCCGATTTTTCATTGCTCAAGATCACACCTCATATTGAATGTCACAATTATATGACTCTACAATTCTATGCTTTCTCGAGTTCTTGCATACTTATCAATGCTATGAATATGTTTTGTTAAGATGTATACCCTTAACTCTTGCAGAAAATTAAGAGAAGTATGAGTAGCCAGCCGAAAGACGAAGCTGATGAAGGTTCGGATGTTCCTCGAGAAGAAGGCTCATCGGGTATTGTATGGATGGGAAGAATATCAGATCAAATGAGGAAAATGAAAGAACATGCTGAAACTTATCCATACGTGTGGGCTTCATATATTTTTGTGTATGGAACTTTAGGTTTGTGGTTTACTTACAGGTGGAGAAAGCTTCGAAGAACTGAAGATAATGTGAGAGTTCTTCAAGAAAGACTCCGAAAACTTGTCGAAGCTGAAGGATCGAGTATCCCTGCGGGAAAACCAGTGAACTCACATGAATCATCTTCGTGTAATGATAAGCCTGCAAGTAGTTAGTTTACACCAGTTGAANTCAAATCATATATATGCGTCAATATATACTAATTTGATATGATATTTAATTTGATATGATATTATTTCCTTCAATATCTCTTTCCATAACTGCCGATATCTTTGACTAATGAGCTCCACCATATCTCAATTCGGTCCTCGACCGATTGCCTCCATCTCATATCTTCGGGTCACGTGTCATCGGTCCTCTACCGATTGCTTCGGTCCTCTTTGTTACATTCGGTATTGCGTACTTCGGTCCTCGATCGATCGGTACCAATACCGACCATCCCGTCTTCCATGTGTGCCCCGATCGACCACATTGCCGATCGTCATCCAAGTGTTACCGATCGATACCAATACCGATTTCCACACTTAACACCTAATTCGTTTGGTTTATTGAATGAACGAATTGTTGTACCATTTGTTAGTATAGTTTCAAATTAAATGTATTTTTTCAATAAAATGTTAATCTTACCAAAATTTTGTTATCTTTCAAATATTTCATGAAACTTCAGTTCCAACTGCAAATTTGTTTTTTAAGGAAATAAATTTAAAATATTTTTAAGAAGATGGGTCTTGCTTTCAACTTTAGTTTTTATAATAAAATGAAACTTTTAGTTATTCTCATTTTTATAAAGCATGAAAAATAAATAAATATTAATTACATATTAAAAGATTACTTCTCTGATCCAAACTTTTCTTAAGTGCAAAGATAACTCTTTTATAAAACCACTGCAAAGACATTTTTGTCCTTTACATATAGGCAACCATGTGGCCTAAAATTAATGGGCCTGCCCAATACGAAATGCTTTGGATTCCAATCTCTATGTCCTAGGCGATGAGGCTGGTTGGACCGTGGAAGTGTCAATTGTCCAATTGCATTTCGTCTCCCAGCCGCCGTTAAAATTTTTTTTCTCACGCCCAATTTTGGGATGGGATTCCAATTTGAAATCTAAGACGGAGTTCCAGGTAATCGAAATTTCAAAGATTCAAACATTGGCTGCAAGTTTTTTTAAGAAAATATCATTTAGAAAGATGAAGTAACTAGATCGTTTGCTTTCGTATTTTGTTTACTCTAATATTGTGTTCTTTGAAATTTTTTTGGATACAACATGGTTTTACTGCGATCAAGCTTTATCATTGTGGACATTGATTCGAAGCCCAATCCAATTCCTTGCGTTTCTCACATTGAGAGAATGCCTGAGGGGATTGGGTTTGATTCGTGGCTTGTTATAAACCCTAAACCCTAAATTAAGCAATTAGAGCATAACGGTTGAATGTGCATATTTTTATCATTGAACTTGGAAATTACCTCGTATATAACTTCAAGTGATTTAGCTGTTCATTTTCAATTTGGAATTGGTTGAGGAGAATGCTGCTCTAAACCCTGTTGTCAAATGGTGCTCTTTATAACCCCATTCTTCATGATCATGAAACAAATGAATTTGCACTTAATCCGGAGAAAACCCGATTTTTCATTGCTCATGATCACACCCTCATATTGAATGTCACAATTATATGTCTCTACAATTCTATGCTTTCTCGAGTTCTTGCATTCTTATCAATGCTATGAATATGTTTTGTTAAGAGGTATACCCTTAACTGTTGCAGAAAATTAAGAGAAGTATGAGTAGCCAGCCGAAAGACGAAGCTGATGAAGGTTCGGATGTTCCTCGAGAAGAAGGGTCATCGGGTATTGTATGGACGGGAAGAATATCAGATCAAATGTTGAAAATGAAAGAACATGCTGAAACTTATCCATACGTGTGGGCTTCATATATTTTTGTGTATGGAACTTTAGGTTTGTGGTTTACTTACAGGTGGAGAAAGCTTCGAAGAACTGAAGATAATGTGAGAGTTCTTCAAGAAAGACTCCGAAAACTTGTCGAAGCTGAAGGATCGAGTATCGCTGCGGGAAAACCAGTGAACTCACATGAATCATCTTCGTGTAATGATAAGCCTGCAAGTAGTTAGTTTACACCATTTGAAACCTCATTTGTAGCACTGAGAGAACGAGAGTTTTCATTATTTTGTAACTTTTTAATTATTAAATCTTACATTATAATATAGTAAATGCGATTTGAACTTTGAAGGCTTAGTGTTCGAAAAGAAATATGAATATTGTTCGAATATTTTTGTATTTTATTTATAATTTAGACAAATAGAAGCATTTTTGGAAACAAATATAAATATTTATGATCAAGTATATATTTTATTTATATTTAATATAACTATATTATTAGATATTATGTTTTTAAAAATATAGTATATCATATTTTACATATCTCTTCATTAATTTTCCAATTTTTAATCTAAAAATAATACATTGAATTTCAATATGAAGCTTGAACAAATTTGAATAAATCGTTCGAATATATTCGAACAAACATTATACATTCACATAAGTATTTAAACATCTTTCGACCATGAATTCATATTTGAATAAATATGAACATTGTTCGAATAAAAATATGAATAAACTTAACATATAGATTTTAGATTATTCAAATAAAATAACACTAATAACAAAATTTATTGTCTATATATGATATTTATATTATTATGTAAAAATGTATCTTAATTTAGATATAAACCATGTATCTATAAAAAACTATTAAGTTTATTTAATTTATTTGAATTTATACATTATTTATTTATTGTTTGGGATGATTTTAAGGCCCCAATGGCTGGGACTTTTTGAAATCAGGGATTGAAAAGAACAGGAGGGATTAGTTGACGAAGGAGACTGCGTTGGAAAAAGTAGGAAGCCCTGATCAGATCGAGAATAGAAGAAGGTAATAATATTGCATTCTTTAGTTTATGGTTCAATGATTATGGACGTTTGATTAACTGATCGGTGTTTGGTGCAAATCTGCTAGTTTGATCTACTTTGATGCATGTTTTGATATGGCTCGCAACCTGTTCGATGAAATGCGCAGCTGAATAGTAGTGCTGATCTCATGTTTCTATTTTCATGTATATGTGTGTGATCTGACGAGGAAGATGAATGCCGTGAATTGAAGCTCCTAATTCCTTACATTTGTCTTGTTTACAACATTTCAGTTTACAAATGGGGCAAGCACAAAGTTCATCTCTTGAGGAGAATGAAACGAATCCCACATCATCAACTTCTACTCCGATTCCGTCACAGCCTTCACTCAGTTCATTACTCGATGAAGCTGCTGCATATGGTAGCCAGAATACAGATGAATCTATAGAAGCTGAAAAGGCATTAGAATGCCCCTGCATTGCTCATCTACGAACCGGTCCTTGTGGTGTTCAATTTTCAGATGCTTTCCTCTGTTTTCTCAAGAGCAAAGCTGAAGAAAAGGGATCCGACTGCGTGCACCCTTTCGTGGCGTTACAAAACTGCATCAAAGTGAACCCTGATGCATTCTCGAGCGATGTTGCAGATGACGATGCTGAAGGTAAGCAAGACGAGAAGCCGAGTTTGTAGGACCATTCACCATTGCCTTTTACAATTCTTTAAAGAGTAGAGACAAGCTTGGAGCAAACTCAGATTTCATTGTTCTATTTTGTTTGATGAATCATTTTTCAAGAAAATCGTTAATATTATTTATTAGAGTGGAGTTAACTTTAAAATGATGTTAATGGGTTTCTTTGGTACAGCGTTAAGAAAGTGCGGTGATGTGTAGTGAAATAAACTGTGGTGAGTTAAACGCATTTATAATAACATGATTTTAAAATATGTTTTGTAAAAAAAGCGGTATGATGAACGTGATTTTAGTAAAAATACATATTTACCTTCAAGATAAGATAGTGTAATCCAATGTTTTCATACCGGTCCAGCTTATCGTTTCGGTCCGGATCAATATGGCATGTACGAATTTTTATTTTGTTATTAAACAAAAATATTTTATTTTTTTTTTCCTGGTCGACCCGAAAAACTCGGGTTCCGACCAGGAAACCCGATACCTGTTGAAATACCGGTGCCACCCGTTATTCGTCATACCCACCGGTATATCGGCGGTATACCGGTCAGTATGAAAACATTGGTCTAACATGAGAAGTTTGATAACGAGAGATAAATATAAAATTTTCATATAGGTTAAGACGGTGGTATGTCGGTCGGTACCATTTTTTATTTTTTTTAACTTTAAAAAAAATTAAAATAATAATATCGATGTTTTCATGCTAGTCCAAAATTCTGTACTGATCCAGAGTATATGAGCGGTACGACTGGTATATTGGGCTATACCCATTTTTATTTTTATTTATTTTTTAAAAAATAATAATTTTTTAGGGTCAGACCCTGTAAAACCCTGATATCGACCCTAATATATGGTAACGGGCTGTAGAAAAAAAATATCGATACTTCTATAAATTTGATGGTATACCGTCTTGTATGAAAACATTGAATAATATTTTATTATTTTTTAGGGTTGGAGAAAAATCGGGATCCGATAATAACATGATACTAGGCGATACCGGTCGGTATTACACCGATATAAAAACATGTGATAAATGTAGTATAATGAAAACATTAAGTAATATGTATTACTAATATGAATATTTTAGTCTTTTACAAAATCGCGTTGGGATGGTAGTTTAGCAGCGATGGCCAAAACGCAGAAAAATAAGGATGAACGCACCACAATTTAACTTATGTTTTTAAAAATCACGTTTTGGAAAATTGCGTTGAACTCACTTGAGTTTCTAACGCCAACCCAAACAAACCAATATATCATCAAAATTTGTAAATTGCATGCAAATTTTAAATTGATATAACGTGTGTTGTTGGCCTTTTAATTTTTTAAAGTCCTACAATCAAAGTTTAAGAACTGATGGTTGGTCCCGAAGTTAAAAAACATTTATATTTGATCGTAACATTCGTTAATATTTAAAATACATATATAATTTATATTTAATCAATTAACTTTAAAAATATATTATGATTATATTTCAAAACTGTGAAAATTTTTAAAAATAAGAGATAAATTATCAAAACTATTCTAATAAAAAAGAATGAAAAATCAGTATTATTGATTCGTGGATCATTTTGAATTATTTTAGAATTTTAGGTGCTAAATACATCATTTATAAATTTTGAGTTATCGTTTTAAAATTATCTTAAATGTAAAAACAAATACCTGAAAATTGGGCTTATTCTTCTGGGCCCATATTCCCATGATGGCCTGGGCCATATCACATTAAATTACAAGCAATTGGGCCATAAAATTCAACTTACAAATCTTCGGCATTTCAAAATTTGAACGTTGGTTAATTTTAATTTTTTATCAATAATTCAAATGAGATGTTAATAATTATATAAATAACTATATAAATGAATCATCACAATGAAATATTAAATTAAAAATCCTGGTATTTCAAATTTATTATTAATTTACTAAAATTTAACCCAAAGAACAATTTAAATAAAATATACTGATGATAATTAATAATGGAAAACAATATGAAAATATTTATTCAAATTTATTTTTATATAAAATAAAATGTTTTACAGACTGCCAAACGGTAACATTTTCAGACGTGATTATATGTACAAAGAAAACGGTAACATTTTGAGACGTTAATAATGGCCTGAGGAAAGGAGCGCTTGTCATAACAGAAAAGGGTAAATTGAGTAAACGCTCCGCACCGCTCCTGTTAATCGAAACGAAGGCTTCAAGTCTCAAAACCCAAGAGAACACAAGGAGAGTTTTCCATTCTTTAGTTAGTGATGTTGGTCGGTTCACTGCATTCTGGAGTGAAGTGGGTTTCAAGGAACCCAGAAACACGAGTCATATGATTCGTGTCTCGGCATTTTCTACTCTAAACGAAGCATCTAGAGGTCATTGGCTTGTTTCTTGAAGGGTTTCAGGTTTACCTTCGTTTTTCTTTGTGGGTAGCGGTTGTGCTTTGCTTTGGGGCATCTTTTTTCGCACATTCCGCGATAGGGGTACTTGTTCTCTTTGTTTCTGCGTCTGTGCATGAGTATGTGGTTCAGGCCTTCAATATTTGTTTTGTATCTAATAGTTTTCTGGGTGTATTGCTTTCTTAGTTTCACTATTTTTTGGGGGGCATAGTAACATCATAATTTGTATAACGCATGTGATTTTTTTAGAAAACAGTGGCATTTTAATAGACAACTCCACGGTGTTGTTTGCTGATTTTCTTTTATGCATTCATGATTCTTGCCAATTTGTTTTGCTTGAAACCTTAAATTTTTATTTTTCGAGAAGTTAATGGTCTTTCACATTGCTTACTGTAACTAATAACAGAATGAAATATGATTCCTTTCCCATTTAGGCTGCGCATAAAATGGAGAACACGTCCTTTATCAATGGAGTTGCTGAGGCGCAGATAAAAGGAATAAAATTTGGACTTGCAAATTTTCAAGAAATTGTAAGAAATGTCTCCTTTCATTTATTAATGTTTAGTATCTGTAGCATAAGAGTCTTGATTAAAACTGTTCCACAGATTATGAATTTTAAAATTATCATCAAGGTCAACGAAGTCCTTGGCATCTCATTGTCATTGTAGCTTTCCTGAAAGTTTTTTCTTAAAGAAGTTTTGATTGCGTCCTTGTCTTTTTTCAGTGTAAATCATCTGTTAGCGACTGCCCTATCAGCCATGCTAGCCAACTTTCCAATCCTTTTCTTGGACTGCCCCTTGAGACCGGGAAATGTGAGTCATGTGGTACGGGTGAGCCAGGTCAATGTGAAGGTATGTAGTTTTTTCCTTTTCACGAAACAAACATGCAAGAAAAAGAGCAGGAATTCTGCATGATAATTAACACAATTGGAATTCACTGTTATTTCTTGGCTCATGCTTTGCTGATAATTTTAAAGGTCATTTTGGCTACATCGAATTACCCACTCCAATATACCATCCTGATCATATTGGTGAGCTCAAAAAGATGTTGAGCTTGCTGTGCTTGAAGTGCCTGAAGTTTAAAAATAGGAAGGTATTGTACTTTGAGATGCTTATGCACACTTTCTGACGATGAATTATTTTCAATCAAATGATTTATACTTCTAATAGCTTCAGCTGTTCTCTGGAGAAGCACCATTGCTAGAAGAAAATGCTTTAGCCAACCATTCGTAATGTGAAATTGAAATAAAATAAATACTTTAAATATTTGATCCCCTCTTCTAGATTGATTATCTGGTCTGAGCATTCTACACAGTGAATGTAATATGAAGGCAAAGTAAACTATTTCTTGATTTTGCATGGACTCTATGTGAAAAGAATTCACATTGCAAAGCCCTGTTTTTTCACCTACTTAGTTTATTGGCGTATTTGTGTAGGCATTACTGCAACACTGCTGAAATCATAGAGTTATGTTCACTTTGCAGCTTACTTTATCCGGTTTTTTTTCAGACGAGGACTGTTGGTATCGCAGAAAGAATGCTTTCTTCATGTTGCGAGGTGATTTTTGTGCATTGCAATAATTTTTATTTTGCTTATGTGGACTTTCGAATTGTACTTTTATATATAATATTCTGCATTGTTAACTGTATTAAAATTGGAGGAACATAGATAGCATGAAAATACATCTGTGAAAGGCGAACTTTGGCCCTGCTTTATATTTTTTATAGTTGGGAATATGTTTGCTACACTTCACCTTCTGTTTTATGATCATGTGCAGTCCATCCTAGTTGTCCCTTGTCTTGAAAATTGTTGCCTGAGATCATTGAATGCTGTGTCTTAAAATTTTTCCAAAGATAAAATCATATTTCCATTTTCCTGTAGAAACTTCTGAGAAATTTGAAGTACACTTTTATTTTCAGGAAACTTCACAAATGAATATATATGAAGCGAGAAATTCGGATGGAGTTTCCTTCTTGGAGCTAAAAGTGCCATCGAGATCAAGACTGAGAGAAGGATTCTGGAACTTCCTGGAAAAATATGGATTTCGTTATGGAAATACATATTCTAGACCATTGCTCCCTTCGGAGGTTCTTTTTGAAACTGTTTTGATTTTTTATTAATTTGTTTGGATTGTTATTTTATTCCTGGCATGAATTATCTGGCATTTTCCATTACTTAAATTGGACTTAGAACGATCAGATAAATTTTGCTTTTGAAACTGCAAGACCATTTCCATTTGATGTTTTTTGTTAAAATTACAGGTGATTTCAATATTGAAAAAACTTCCTGCAGAGACCAAACGGAAGCTTACGTTGAAGGGTTATCTACCTCAAGATGGATATATCCTTCAGTTACTACCAGTGCCTCCCAACTGTTTATCTGTGCCTGATATATCGGATGGAATTCATACTATGTCCACGGTTAGGTGCTAAATTGAATATATTACATTCTTGAATATTATATTCCAATAGCATGCTGACTAACTGTTTTGATATTTTCCACATTCAGGACTATTCTATATCTTTGCTTAAAAAGGTGCTGAGACAAGTTGAAATCATAAAAAATTCGAGGTCTGGGAAGCCAAATTTTGAATCTCATGAGATTGAGGCTAATGATTTACAGGCTACTGTTGCCCAATATCTCTTATTCAGGGGAACTGGAAAGGTATTTCCTNATTATATAAAATATAAGCATCATAATTGTGCTCGAAAGCCCTAGAATAAATTACATAGAGAACTAACCAGACTTGATAAACCGAGAAGAATGATATAATCACCTTGCTCGTTCTGCGCTTCAAGGAAAGCACGACAATTCTGAATTTCATCCTCATCGTGAACGGAGCTAACGGCGCAAGCCGAAGCAGCAGCGGCTCCGCTAGCTGAGGAGAAGTTGTTGTCGTCTACGGACTCCGCCGTCCCCCGCAGGTTGAGTGCACATAAAACTGGATATGAATTAGGAGTCCACCATCTCGAGGTTGCGCCGCCGTGAAGGAAGCCGGATATTGCGGGCGTAGGAGAACAAGTGAAGAGCCTCGTGGAAGTTGCAGTAGATAGATTCATTATTACTTTCATCCCTCAGTTGGAATTGACGATGGAAATGTGATGGATGCATCCCATATTCTTATTTATACTTTCGATACAATCTTACATATTTTATTATATTATAAAAATGTTTATTTTTTCTTATTGATGATATTTTTTATATAATAATTCGATTATTTTGATATATAATAATTCGATTATTGTTGGTTTTTTGAGTTTTTACGAAAATGGAGCATTAAAATAGTTTTTGATAAACAAAAATCGAGTTTAAATTTCTAAATTTAGATAAATACTAAATCATATTTTTGAAAAAATTGTGTATTGGACGAACAAAATACAACTAGTTTTCATATATATTTAAATACTACACTCCACTAGTAAAAAATAAATAAAATATTATGATATTATAAAAATATCGTTGGGGTCAACTTTGTAAAATAACACGTTGGCTCATGCTGTGAACGTTTTTGAGAGGCGGTGGTCGGTGGATGCAATATTTTCTTTTTCTTTTTTGTTAATATTTTCTTATTGGACGGTTTTCTTGTCTATCTTTTTTCAAATAATCACTGCTTGCGAAGAAAAGAATGGAAAATCTTGAAATCAATCCGACGACTCATCTTTATGTATACATCTATGTGTATGAAGGTGATTTTTTGCTTCATATTTAGGGTTGAAGGTTAAGTTTATGTGTATTGATGATGGGCTGCGCTTCGATCGATATTTGGCTGCTCATCGTTTTTTTTCATTTGAACATTTTTTGTGTCAATCAATCATGAACTATGGATCATGAGATGGGTTTTAATTTGAAGTTGGAAAATGATATTGAAAAATTTGAAGCTACGACAATTCGGATATTTTGATTTTTGTGTTTGTGAAAGTGGTTTTGCATTTGGATATTTATTGATTTCGTTTTCTGGGTGATTCTTATTTTATATTGCACGTTATGGTGGCATTAGTATTTTTTCCTGTTACTATTTTTATCAACGTTGCTTCTCTTTTCCGTGTGTTTTGGTTGAGTTGAAGAAGATTTTTACGTTTTAATAACCCAGTTGATAGATAACTATTTTAAAGAATAGATTATTAATTATTTTAATATTACTTACACTGTGGGGTGTGTGGCCAAGGGATATTTATGTTTTTTCTATATAGACGAGTTCTGGAAGGGTCCATTTTAGCGAGTTGTCATTCCACTTATCTGTCTTATTTTGATTCCCATTTTTTGGTTGTAGACGTCAAGAAACATTTATGCTTATTTGTATGGCTTTTTTCTCAAAATGTTGCAGCTGGTAACGCAAGAGTAGTACTTCTTGCATAAACAAGGAGTTGGTCATTATTTCTTGAGCAGCTATCCTTGTCTTCAAAATTTACCTCGGTGGCATTGGCTACTGATTTATGCTATAGTGTAATAAATTTTAAAGAACTCATATCCTTTTGAACTTTTGGCTCTCTTTTGGTGGATAGTAATTGATCTGGTTGGTGAAATGAACACAACATTAGAAAAGGTATTGGATAACGGACATCGAGTTGTTGTTGATCTGAAAAGAAAGTATTCCGATCATGACGCCATCTGTTCTGGTGGAATTAAGAAAGAGATTTTTCCTCTGGAATTATCTTCTGTTTTATCCGACTCTAAGTTCCCAAAGCGGAGGAGATCAGACGCATCAAGAGGATACGGATTTCCATCTGGGAAACAATTGGTCAAGTATTATTCTAATTTCAAGAAAACTGGAATCCTACAGCGCCTTCTTTACCATCAAAATGATGAATGGAATGATTTCCCTGAGGCTGTTGTTGCACTTGTCAACAAGGACCATTTTAAGAATCCAGCTGTTGAAGTGCAAGTCAATGACAGTAGGATTTTGCTAGACTTCCTGCATATGACACGATTGGACATGGATACCGGTATGCATCAGCCTATTGCTTGGATTGATGTTTCTGGAAATTGTTTTTTTCCTGAAATTATTACTGCTTCTGACAAGCTTGAATTTGAACCTAAGCATGTGGAAGATTATGACATGACTGGAGCCAAGCCTTTGGAAAACGATGGCGTGAACTTGCATTTGGTGATTCAGTTACATGCATTGGATAATGAATGCACTGGAGAGTCTAATATAATTTCTGAGCAAGTGGAACCTTGTGGTAATGCCACTCTCAGCAGTTGTAATAATAAAATCCATGAGAATGGTACCAAAAGGTCACCTGTACAAGATGGGAATTTTGAAGAAAACTTGAACCTGGAGGTTACCAGTGTTAATCGGTCATTAGTCTATGATGTGGTGAGGCAGATGTTTTTTAAAGCTATTAAGTCTGATATAGCAGAAATTATTGCTATACAAAAATGCAAGAGTGTAATTTTGGAGTCCCATTTTGAACTTTTTGGGAAGCAATTGGAAATCACTAAAAAGCATCGTGGTGATGGAAATGTGCAGTATGCTTGGTTCCCTTGCCCAAAAGGGACTGTTCCAGCCATACTCAACTTCGGCATTGGCTATTACAATCAGCAAAAGGTTAGTCCTTTGAACGGTGTTGGGCTTCGTCTCATTCCTGCAAATGGAACTCAGTTCAGGTAAGGACTCTTTTACTTTCTGTTGAACTTATCCTTGGGTATGTTCACATTCACTTAATTATTCTTAAGCCAGTTCCGCATTTTTAGCAATGTTTTTCTTCTGATGGTATTTATGTGTTTAATGAAGTATCAATGATATCGATGTTGACGAAAATGGATCACGGCATGTGGTACTTTGTCGTGTAATAATGGGGAATATGGAGGTCATTCGTTGTGGTTCACAGCAGTATCATCCCAGTAGTGACAACTTCGATAGTGGTGTCGATGATCTTCAGAATCCAAGTTGCTATATGCTATGGAGCACGAATATGAATTATCGTATCTACCCCGAATGTGTTGTTAGTTTCAATGTTACCTCTGAAATCGAAGGTTACATTCAGACATGCATTTATCCCTTCCAATTTGCTGTTACATTTCCTTTTCGACTTTTTTTATGCAGTCGCTGCGCCTTTTCTAACATATTTGCTTATGTGTTGCTTATTGTATTTACTTGTAGCGTTAGATGATATATATCATTCGTATTCTTTCAATGTCTGTGCTATCATTTGGTGATGCTTCTGCAGGGCCCGAGATTGGCAAGCAGCCCAGGGTCGGTGTGTCAATATTCATTCCTGGCAATAAAATGCTGCCTGCCCATGTAATATCTTGTTTTCCCATGGTGATATTTCAATCACTCGCCTATTTTTGCCTTAATTTGGTTGAGTTTTTTCATATACCTTAATGGGAGAAAGTTGCTTGGTTCATATGAATACAAAAATATGATTTGATTTGCTTCCACATCTTACTTTGTATCTTTTAATTATATAGAGGACTCCAAAGAGCCCTTGGATGCCATTTTCTGTTCTCTTTGCTTCCATTTCAAGTAAAATCCCTCCTCAAAGCATGAGGCTTGTTATGTTGTACTATGAATTGTTCAAGGTAGTTTCATCATCTTTGTTCCTTGTGTTTTGTCCCATCACTAAATGTGCTACGTTACTCGTTTCCTCATTTACAGCGTAAAACAATCTCCCGGGATGTGTTCATCGCAAAGTTGAGGTTAATCGTTGGGGATGATGTGTTGAAAGCAACGATCGCAGGTCTTCGGCGTGAGGTACGACTTTTTTACACCAATATTTTGCTATG
>RWGZ01001202.1:126249-160806 GCA_009725065.1 Utricularia reniformis | reverse complement strand
GGGCATTATACGATATGGATGGATTGGATGTTCGGAACCCTTCGTGATCCGATAAAGGAAGACGAGGGTAAGAAGATTTAGCTTATCCATACCTTTCTATATATATATATCATTTGTGAATCAAAGATTAAGGAGGTTTAAAGCCAAACATTGCATTGTTCATACATTTATGGGATTGTCTGATTTTGTTTGTTGAACTTGTGCGTTTCAGTTTACATCTATTTTTAACCAAGAGTGGTTGTATTCGGTTACTTGTGATTATGGATGTTAATAAATATTATATTGCTCGGGTGCTTGAAATTTGAAAATTTCACACATTGGGTACTTGGATTCACGTATCCATACATATTTTTTTAAAAAAATAAAAATTAATGAAATTGAGATAATTAATTGTGCAGAAGCTTTTGAGAAAGAGAAAATTACATAAATAGTCCCCCAACTTACGAGATGTGTAAAGGCTATGTCCTCCAACTTATGAAATTGTAGGAATAACCCCTCAAGTTATCAAAACCGTTTGTTTTGACCCTTGGTATTTAATACATGATTTTCAGTTAAGTTTGTAAATATTTTTCGTTCGCAGTATTAGTTGTCAATGATCACAAATTATGCAAATAAGTATTTTATACGAAAAATTATACAAAATTGATACTTCAAGTTCGAGAAATGTGCATCTGGACGTAAAACAATAACAATGTCGTAGAGGGTCAATATTAAACTGTATTGTTTACTTTAGGTGTCGTACATGCATTTAATTAAAGTTGGAGGGTCATATGTGCGTATTTTTATTAACTTTGGGTGTCATATTTGCATATTTTTGGTAACTTGAGGTGTCATATTTGCAATTTCGTAACTTGGAGGGCATGTTCTTTGCACCACACGAAAGTTGGAGGGTCACCGGCAAACGTCACTCTTTTGAGAATAGAGAAAAGAACACAAAATATAATTTTTACATGTATATAATTTCAAATATTTATATTAATTATTTTATTATCTTGAATTTTATATTTCTAAAATCGTCGTACCCCTTACTCCCGTATCTCACACCTCGCACCGGTATCTCCACACTTGTGCAATGTAGAATAAATGTGAACAGTTCGTGAATATACTATTGGTGGTTACTTTTTAGGAGTAATAGTTATATGGTTTGGGATAAATTGTGATTTACATAATCTGATTTTATATTTAGTTGTTATGGTATATTTATATTTATGGTGAGAGAAGAATTTGTGGCACATTCACTATAATGTTCATGAATCTAATGCTTTATCAAATAAGGGTATTTGGTATTTCACCACTAAACAATTATATTAATTTTCAAATTTGAAGTAATTAGTTAAGTAGAGGCCCCACAATAGATATGGACATATAGAAATCACCCGGCCCATATTTCAAATTTTAGGTTAGAAGGCCCATGGAAAGCCCAATCATCTCAAAAGTGGTGGTTGACGGTTAAAAACCTGTACTCGATTTAGTAGGCCTTATATTTTATAAATTTGATTAAAATATGTTAAAATGTTTGTTTTTAAACATTTTTTATATTTATTATAATATTTCAAACAATTTCAATCCGGCCATTAACGGGTGGGTTGACATAGTTCATCTTGCTAATATATATAATTATAATTAATTCAATAAGTTAAGATTATATTAAATTATAATTACCTTTTTAGAAAAACAAAATTAGTAAAATTTTATTTTTTCACTAACTTTACTAAATTTGTTGATTCGACAACAATTCTACAAATGTTCGATAACCCAGTAAGACTGTATTTGAGAACATTCCTTTTACATGTTAATTATTTAGATTCTTCGTTGAAGAGCCAACTGCCAAGTTCGTATTCTTGCCGAAAAGGATCATCTCGGAGAATTCTTACCCATTCGGGAACTCCTTTTTATCAAGCATCTTTTAAAAGCCACTTTGCTACGAAAAATATATGCTACTACTACTACATTATACAAAAAAAATATTAATATTATACGACAAAAATATAAAAATAATATATTCACCGAGTACTCTCCACACCACACAGATCGTATAACATAAGAAACTCTCATGTTTTTTATAGACCTAACTTTTAACTCTACCAACAAGTAAATTTAATTTTTATATTAGGACATTACTTTTTGTAAATTAAACTATTAATTTCAATAATAATAAATAAAAAGATTAAGAGAGAAGAGGCATCAAAAGCTGACACTCCAAACTTTATAAAAAATAATATTCTCATATTACATCATATAAAAAGATATAAATGACATAAAGTCTACTCAAACCAAACTCATTTTAGATTAATTTAAATATTATCCTCATGACACTCATTCCTATAATTAGCTCAATAAAGATCATAATAGCAATTATTCAGAAATTCAATATATAAATTAATTTATAAATCATATTATAATCATTATTTATGTAAACAAACTATTAGATTTAAAAAACAGTGCACATAGCTTAATTATTGAAATAAGAGTAAATTAATTATTTATCATAATATTTTTAACAAGGAGTACATAATATAAATGGTTTCAATCTTTAAATTAGCACTTATTAAATAAAATACTAATCTAACATGAAAATAATAATTAATCTTAAAGGTAATCATACTCACAAACGACAATTATAATGGTTTAACAACTTAAATCAATTTGGCACATTTTCCATTATCATATCAACTCTTCTTGGAATATTGCACCCAAGTGGTGAAGTTGATAGTGACTTGACATCAATGTTTTAAAAATATATATTGTTAATAATAAAATTAATTATTAATATAGAAAATACATCATTTTTATATAAGAGAAAATTGTATAAATAGTCCCCAACTTACGAGCTGTGTAAACGCTATGGTCTCAAACTTATATAATTGCAGGAATGACACCTCAAGTTATCAAAACCGTTTGTTTTTTACCCGTAATTTTCCGTTAAGTTTGCAAACATTTTTCGTTGTCTATTATTCGTTCTCAATGTTCACATATTATGCAAATAAGACTTTTATACGAAAAATTATACAAAATTGATACTTGAAGTTCAAGAAATGTGCATCCATACGTAAAACAATAACAATGTCTTAGATAGTCAATATTAAACGGTATTGTTTACTTGAGGTGTTGTACATGCATTTAATTAAAGTTGGAGGGTCATATGTGCATATTTTTATTAACTTGAGGTGTCATATTTACATATTTTTGTTAACTTGAGGTGTCATATTTACAATTTCGTAACTTAGAGGGCATGTCTTTTACACCACCCGAAAGTTGGAGGGTAACCAGCACGCATCACCCTTTTATATAATTGTTCTTGATTTAAAAAAATAAGAATAAAAAATTATGCAAACTCAAAATATATATATTTTTAAATCGCTCGACTCGTTTAGAATCGGTACGGTTAGTATTTTATTTAACTTCAACTAAAACTACTAAATATCCGATATATCGGAAATGTAAAACAATGATTGTGATGAGCTTTTCAAATTTTATTAGAAATACTGAAATTCCCATTATTTGAATTTTATTTTATATTATTAATATTTACCAATTTAACATTGGTTTATAAGTACAATAACAGTAGGAAAAGTCACCAGGCAACTGCTTTATTCTCCCCTTTATGTTTCCTTCTGTTTTTAGGCATACAATTTCCACCTTTGGACCTGAAGGTACCTACAAATTTACTCCAACTTAGACTATAAAAAGAGAATCATATTCTATAATTTAGTTGATTAATTAATCTTATAATTATCAAATTTAACACTAACCCTAAATTGATATATTAAAATTATGAGAATATTAATTGTGAATCTAAAAATTTAAAGGACTAAAATGAATTTATCAATTTTTTGTAAAAAAATTAGGGTTTATCGGAAATTTAGTACCTTCTATAATTTTTAATAAATCTAAAAATTTTGCACATTTCACAACTTTAGTTCTCAAAGTTTAATTATGCACGGAAAGTTATTCTTAAAATTTGAAACAACTATTTAAGGATCCAGAATGACGAATAAAAAATATTAAGAATTAATTTTGACAAATACGTTACTCCTTGAAGTGAAACTTTATAGAAATGTTTAGATAGCACAAATGTTTTAACATTTTATTTACCATAATAATCAAAGTTTAAGAACTAAACTGGCTAAAAATTGAGAATAGTAACTCGTTTTTTGTTTTATATATGAAGTATACATATAATATATAATAGTATATTTTTCGGTGTGGGAAAATACTATTGAAATTCATGATTCAATAAGTCCGATAGATCTATTTTAATAGCATACGTTTGATGCGTTTTTATACCAGATTTTTTTGTCTAAACGAATGTACGGACCAGCCTTAAATCCATGAGATTTGATAGCATGTTGAAATTCAAAATTAATGAACCAAGATAGTGTGTGTAGCAATTACTAAAAGTTTATGTAAAATCAATTACTCATTATATCACTTTTATTATAAACACATACAATTTTAATTTCAAATCATACGTGGAACACTGGACACTTAATGTTAAAATATGACAATTGTCACATATTGAAAATAAAATATGTTTTATATTGATTTATAAGAAGAATCATGAACCATATTAAATAACTTATTCAATTCTTTTACGGTGTATTTCTTCCCTCTAATACATTAATCTAAGTAAACTCTCCAAATAAAATTAACTAGACTCTATAAATTTAAGACTTAAATTTAAGAAATGCCTCCCCATATGATGAACAAAGAAAGGTTTTAGAGAATATATATTAAATTTATAGATTCGTGTCAATCTTTTTAGAGATTGTACTCGGATATAACGTATAGGAGGGAAGAGATCACACCATAAAAAACTCGTGTCCACATTCTTTGTTATAAAGTAATTTAATCCACAACTTTTCATGCAGGACAATTCCTCATATTCAATAATAGAGATAGTGTTGTATTTTGTATTTTGTGTGGTCATTAGGAGATGATTAAAATATAGTTTTGAAGGTGTCCCACGAAGGTAATGCGAGTCAGATTCTTCTTGTTGTCGATCATTTATCATATGCTACGTTTCGTCATATGAGTGGATGCAAAAACATTATTAAAAAATGAGAACTCGCCCTTCTCCTCTATAAATCCATGGCACCAGCAAGAGCAATTCACACAGTTCTTCAGCAAATCTCCTTCTTCTTCTTCTTGTGCTGTGTCTTCTTCTTGTGAGGGGGGTTTGTTGATGAAGCTGACAGAAGATAGAGAGCACTGATGATGTTAATACAATAAGTATTTGTGTTTCAATCTCTGTGCTCTCTATGCTTCTGTCATCATCTCATTCCCCTTCACACCCATCATTTTTCTTACTAAATCTCTTACTATCTCTATATTTTTGTTATGTTTGCAGTTAAATTTAATGTTATTGAAGAGTTGTTCGAACCAGGACAAGGTTCCCGGGGCTGCGCATGAAGGGTGTACGACTCGTGGTCGCTAATGGAACGGTTTGTTGGTGGATTAAACACGTGTGCGAACAATCTCGATGGATTAGAGGGATCTAAGAATAATAACAGTGTTGAAGAACAAGAACAAAAACGACACAAGAAAGTTTAACGTGGAAAACCCAAGATGGGTGAAAAACCACATGACATATAGAACGATCAAATCCATTATCGGAAGAAGAATACAACACACCCACACACGAATTCTTTCATACTCATAGACAACAAGAGATGATGGACCGAAGTCCTTTGAAACAATGAACCACAAACCTCTTTATATAGATGAGGTGGTTGAGATAATTAATGTAACTAATAAATATTCCTAATATTTGATCATATCCTCATATATGATTATCCATGATCAAATCATATATATGCGTCCATATATACTGATTTGATATGATATTGTTTCCTTCAATATCTTCTTTCATAACTGTCTATATACTAGACTAATGGGTCCCACCATATCTCAGTTCGGTCCTCGACCGATTGTCTCCATCTCATATCTTCGGTCCTTGATCGATTGCTTCGGTTCCTTTATCTCCTTCGGTATTGCGTACTTCGGTCCAAACGTAACCGAGCATTACCAATACCGAACATCTTCTAAGTGTGCCCGATCGACACATTGGGTCCCATCATCAAAGCCTAGCCGATCATCATCCGATTTCCACACTTCGGTCCTTCGTGACAGATCCTTCGCCATTGTGTACTTCGGTCCTGGACCAATTGGTACCAATACCGAACATCTTCTAAGTGTACCAGATTGACATATGATCTCCACACCTAACACGGTTGATCATGTGGTTGTTGTGGACAGAGACTGACCAATATGGGAGATTGACAATTATGTTTTTAAACTTGTTATTATTATCTAGTTCGTTAAGAATCGTTTCAAACTTGTTTGAACCATAAAAACTTAAAAAATTTTATTATATTATAATTTTTATAAGATTAATAAATTATTGTGTTATAACATACAATAAATATAAGATAAAATTTTATGATATATGTGATGAGAGCTTCGAGGTCCGATATTCCGAACTGGTAAAAACCCAAACCATTCTGAAACCTCAAGATGAACTTAAGAACCCAAGATCCAATATTTGGCAAAAATTTATCTCATTTAAGTTAACAGACCAGAAACCTCACATAACTAAAAAATTACACAGACCCAATTAACTAGTAGGAATGAAGGTTACGCTAGTAACTATCTCAGAATGCTTTGGGGACCGATTCTCTGTATGGGTCCAAAACGGTTACAAGCGGACAACTGCCATGTATTTTGTTACGCAGTAAGAACGTTGTCAGAGGTTGTTACAGAGCGATTTTCACGCACGATTTCCCCTCTATAAATATGAGATCAAATTACTAGTTTGAGAGATTTCTTTTTCACACGTGCATCCGTTATTATCGTTTATTTGGCTCACACGATTTCTCCCTTAGTCATTTTCTCAGCCTACTTCTTCTGTATTTCATTGTAAACTGCGCTGTTCGATTAATGAATTTAACTAAGAGTATTTTTACTCTTAGTTAGGTGATTTTTCCTCTTTCTCAGGTGTTTTCCACATTAAATCGCTTGTTTCTTTGCTTTATTTGTATTTTATTATCGTTCCACCAATCTAAACAAATCAAAACCATGTTCAATTTATTGTGAACCGGTTGACTGTGGATACCTAGGTTTTTTTACCACAACAATATGAAAGATGAAACAAATTAATATAATTTTTTTAAGAAATGATTGAAATTATTTTATATATTGCACGAATTCGTAAATAATATAGTTTTAATACAAAATTAAGATTAAAGTAAAGAAAAATATTGAAAAAACATTATAAAATAATACTAAATCATTGTATAAATTCAAAAATATAAATTTAAAAAACTAGAACCTCATCAATTTGTTAAATTTAATTTTCAAAATTTTATACTTATATAAATTAATAATCCAATAGTTTGGGAAATGTAAAATATGTCATTATATTTTTTATATTTTAGTGAAACATATTATAAAAGTTTTAGTGTGTATTACCAAATTTATGCTCAATTTTTTTCAATTTTTATAATCGCAATTTTCACAATAAATCAAATTTGATGATCAAATTTAGTGGATTTTGTAAACTTTGTAGATAAATAGTAGAAAATAATTAATTTTTATAAGTGAAAGAGCTTTTTTTATATAATCATCAAAAATTAGTTTAAAAATTAGAATATTTATATATTATTTTTAAAGATAACAAAAATTAGATTTTCTTATAAATATGATACTTGATGTTTAAATTGAGCCCAACTATAACATTTCCAGTTCACAGAAGCCGCAATAGGTCATTTGTTGTGTTACATTACATTTGTGCTTAAATATCATATTTTGCATCCTTTAAATAATATTATTAAAAGAACAGAGGGTAATGAGACTGATATACTATTTTAATATTATTTCCATTTTTATTAAATGGGGATCATACCCAATATGGAAAATCCATAAATTTTATACGAATTATTATTTAATCAGTGTATAGAATATATAATGACACGTGGCATTATCTGAGAGGCAAAACCAAGACAGGACAAGGACTAAGGTGGCAATTTGCATCGAGGGAATAGTTATCTTTTTAAAAAAGCTGAATTAGTATATAAATCATCCACTTAATTGGACGTGTGGTTATTAATGTCCCATATTTATATTTAATGATGGGTGATATTAACATGTAATTATATTAAATCTAGTTATACTTTGACAAAATTAAAAAATCGAAGATTGTGCTATTCGTTCCGGTAATCTGTTCTTACTTAGGGCTTTTATTCCACCATTGCAATCGTATGATCGCGATGAGATGGCGGGAATCGAGTGGTCGCTGGACGATTCCGACGTATNGAGTGTTTCTTCAACAAAATGAAGAAAGGGAGAAGATTGAAACTGATGAAAATGAGTACCAAAGTATTGGATTTAAGGGAAGTGATTATGAGAAGAGAAGAGAAAAGAAGAGAAAGAGAATGGAACAAAGAAATTGTTTCTGATTCATCAAGAAACAACACTGAAATGAAACTTCAAAAGCTTGCAAATGAAAAAGAAGAAGAGTTACTCGATAAAGAAGTTGAGATACAAGAGCTACAACTTTTGTATGCTAAAAGGGAAACACAGAAACGGATGAAACTTGAGAAGGAACTGAGTGAAGAAAAGAGAAGAAGGATTGAGATAGAGAGTAAGTGGGAAGAACAAGATTTGGAATGGAAAGAAAGAATTGTTAAAATGCAGATTGAACATGAGAAACAAATGATGCAAATACAGAGTGATTCTTGTCAAACTCAGATTCACATTCTTGGTCTAGTAGCTCGAATCATTTGTCATTTTTATGGTTCAGCAAGCAACGATGGGTTAGGGTCTTTGGCTACACAAGATTTGCAGAATTTAGCTCATCAAGGAGGGTTAAGTGATGGTTCCAAACCTGGTTCATCACTGCCCTCTGTCTTCCAGTAACCTCTACTCAACCTTTTCACTGTGTATCTTATTAGACTACAATTTCCAAGGTTATATTTCGACTATTTTGATCAAATATTGCTATGGAAAACTTAAATATTGTTTTAGGGTAATCCAAATTTGTTATTACTTGGCATGTTAGGAATAGTGGGGGAGAAATTGTGGTGAGATGAAACTACTAAGATAATGGTGATTTAAAAAACTATGTTTGCAAAACGGTATAATGATCTTAATTTCATTAAATGATTTTTTTTCTCACCAAAACAGTATATTTTGGTGACCCTTTGGAAAAACATACTAATATGAAGCTACTGTTTATTTGTTCAATCCAACTTCTAAAACGTTCAATCAATGGTTATATAGTAATATTATTAGTTATACTAATAACAAATTAGATAAAAAATCATGAAAGCTTAGTACTTTTAAAAATAATTAACTTTCTTTAAAAGTTAAGAGAAACTAGAAAGATAATATTAATTTATATAAATTGTGCGGTTGAAAATTCACCACCAAAATGGATCGTCTTAGATTAGACAGACTACTACAATTGGTGCCTCTTGTCATACGGTTTCTAGAGAAGTAAATAATAATAAATTAGAGTTTTGCTTTTTAATATTAAATAATAAATAATAAAGACGGCAGCCAGCGGCAAGTGGCATGGACCTTAGTCAGCCGTTGCCTTACCTACCGAAATTCTTAATAATCATAAAGAATTGACTGTATAACTGAAATAAATTAATAAATATACTCAAGTATCAATAAAATAGTAAAATGTATTTATTTACATTTATTATTATCATTACAATTTCTCAATTTTAAATTAGCTATAAACATAATCAATCTTAAATACCCATTGTTTTACTTAAGCAAATATTTATTAAATAAATATGCAAATATTGATCATGCTCTTTCCACATTTTTAATCTCCACTTACATATATCTAGAAATAAACTTATCTAATTTAATATAACTAAAGAATATAAGTTCATCGATCAATTGTATCATATGCACTAATATTGTAGATTATTTTACCAATCAATTTGAGATTTTACCGAATTACTTATAAAAACAACTGACCCGACCCGACCCGACCGGACAGGGTTGATTCCGACAATTTTAAAAATTAATGACCTAATTTTGCCCCTAGGCCTGCGCAAACCACCATTCCAAGTCAACTCAACCCCCAAGCCAACCGCCGTTACCGTCCCTTGCCTATAAATACATCTTCCTTGTGCTTTTCATTTACAGCAATCAGTTTCTCAGTATTAAAATGAGTAATTCCGACGACAGCGATTTCAAGAAGAAACGGCCGTTCACGGAGGAGCAACATTCCGGCGGTGAGTTTATTATTCCGACACGCACAAGTGTGTGTACTATGTTTATACAATAACATGGACAATGTTGATTGAAATTAGGGTTTGATGAACGTGGGAAAATGCCATTGAAACGTAAACTGCATTTCTCAATCGACGAAGAAGATCTCATCGTTAGGCTCCACGGCTTACTCGGAGATCGGTAAGTTTTCTTCTTCAAATAAAAAATAAAAACCCAATGAGATACGAACCCTAATCTTATTTTATATAATTGTTAAAGCATGGGTTAAAATGAAAATTGAATATTATTTTGGAAAGTCTTTTTTATGCACTTAGTGTGAATAAGAGCCATAAATAGAAAGGAAAGTGCCCAGGGTCGGGGCCTGGACGTCAGGGACTAACTAATATTGTGAACAAGAACTAATTTGATACCAACGATCTAGTTTAACTTATTCATGTATTTTATAATATATTTCAAATGAAAAAACTTGTTTGAATATTATTCATATTTCTAAAAAAAATTTAGTGTTCCTCTTCTTATTCATATGTATTGGATGTATTTGTTTTGTGTTTTAGTTTATATTCGGGTCAATTCATTAGAGCATCCACATCCATGTCCGTCCGGACAATCATTTCTCTCTCTCCACATCATTTTTCTCTTTCTTCATATCATCATTCTCTTTCCTCAAAACTTTATTTTTCTACACATCATCATTCTTTTTCCTCAACATTATTTTATTATTTAGATAATCGATTTTATTTTCATCACTACATCTTTATTCGAACATCTATATTTTTGTTATTTTAATAAATTATTATCAAGTCATTATAACTTGAGAAATTTTTATTCATAACCGTTAAAATACCAAAATAACGAAAATGAAACATACAAAATCAAATTACGATACGTAATACAATTTTTTTTATTTATCATTAAAATTTAATACAATTTGATTTTTTTAAAAAAATAAAAAAATTTAAAAAAAAAAGAAAAATAGAATGTGAGAGGAGAGAGAGGGATACTCTCTCTCCTCATCACATCTATGAACAATTCAATGTGGCAATATGAGTTTGTCACGTTAGATTGTCCGGGCACCGTTGTGGGTGTCTTTAGTGTTTGTTTGATTTTTTAACAAAGGCAGTTTTATTGTTTGACGAGTATTCATATTTTAATTTAGAGAAAATGGTGTGTTTGGTCTTTTAAGTTTGGTGATTTTGATAAATTTGATTCCCAAACTTTTATTTGACATTTATAATTTTCATACTTTGATAATTTTGTCAAAATGATTCTAATGGTTTCCAAAATTTTGCAAATTTAGTCCCCATATGGCAGAATTAGTCCTCAAAATTTGAGGATCAATTTCGACACTTACATTAAATTTTGAGGATTAGATTTACCAAAATTTACAAAGTATGAAAATTAGTTTTACCAAACAATCAAAGCTTGAGTATTAGTTTTGAATCCAATAAACTTTAAGGACTAAATTTGTCAAAATGAAGAAAGTTTAAGGATCAAATTTACAAAATCATACAAACTTTAGGAACTTTAAATATCTTTAACCCTTCAATTTAAACAAACACTAAGAAGTCGAATAGGGGGTTTTATTTTTTACATTTTTCTTGTATTTTTAGCTTTTAGGAAAATAATGTTAGTGATGAGTGCTAACTTTACACAATCATAAAATATGAGTTATTTCATATTGACTTAGGGTGTGTTCTGTGTGTATTATGAGAATATAAATGTGTTTTCAGAATGGATTGTAAGAATGTTTTATAGAATGTGAATCTGTTTAAGTGTTCTGCAAGATAAATAATTAATAATGAAATAAGAATGATGTTCTGTAAAAAATGATTATGAGAATGTATTTTGAATACTAAAGTACTATTTTGCCCATATAATTATATAAAACAAGATTTATTTAATTAGAAATAAGTAGGGGTGTTCATTCGGTAAATACAAAACCGAATTTCAATTACCGAATAAGTCAAAAAATTAGCTACCGAATATCGAATCGAATTTTGTCGGTTCGGTTTCGGTAATTATAAGGGATTCGGTCAGAAGGATAGTTTGATCAAAGATTTTTTAAAATGCATTCCATGAATTCAAAATGAGGGATTTGGATCCTTTTGCGTTGAAGAATGAAACTCATAACGCGTTTTGAAAATGAATTGTCATAATGAGAATGAAAACATTGGGGTGTTCTTTTAACGAATCTAAAATATATTTTAAAAATGACAATGCAATCAAAAGACACACTTAGTTTGAAATAAATATTAAAAAAGTAAGGATTTGTGAGACACAATTAACGTTTTGGTTAAATAATAGATGTAATAATCACAAATTTTAAAGTATTTGATAAAATTTTAGTATGATTTATTTTCATATCGGCTCGGAATTATGTTTCTAACCGAACTCGTACAACCACATGTGGTACTAATTTAGTTATTATTTATTATATTAAAATAATTTTAAATATATTATTTATTTTATAGTTGAATTCGAAAAAACTCATAATATGATTTTATCACAAATACCAATGTCATCCCATTTTTCAATGGGGATAATCACGATTTATATAAAAAGATTAATATGATCTTATATATAAATTAGTTATTTATAATGTCTTGTTTTAACCGTTGTGGCATAATCATGTTTTCTAGTGATTGATACTCCCTAATTTTACGTGTTAAATAAGTATTGGAATTTCGTAAATAAGTAAGCCAAAGAATCACATTGTTTAGCCTCGATCGGGTTACAATGCCAAATTTATCGATTAAAAATGGTAATTTCGTAATATGATTTATAGGTTTAGGGTTTAGGCAAACTTAATCCACTTATTGGATTTTAAAGTTTTTAAATAAGAAAAACACGAATCCGGTTAACAACGAAAAAATATATAATCACTAAGTTCGATTTCATAACATATCGAGTAAGAGTGCACCTTTGCAAGTACATATTTTAGGAGAAAATGACGTCTTTGGTTCTCGTAGTTTGATCTTTTTGGTAAATTTAATCATCCAATTTTATTTTGGTATTTTCAGTCTTCGAATTTTGGACATTTGGCAAAATCGGTCCTCTTATTTTGGAACATTTGGTAAAACCGGTTATCAAATTTCATATTTAGTTCTTCAAATGAAATCGAACAAAATCGGTCCATGTAGTTTGATCGTAGTGGCAAAATTAGTCTATGTATTATATAAAAATGAAAAATTACAAACTTTGGGGACCAAATTTGCCATAAACATAAAACTTGGAGAACCTAATTTGCTAAATGTGGCAAAGTAGAAGGACTAATTTTACCACAAATAAAGTTAATGGACTTAATCTGTCACAATTGTCAAAATAGGAGGACCAAAATTACCAAAATAGAAAACTACGAGGACCAAATTTACACGTCGTCCCATATTTTAGTGTTTGGATTGAATATAATATTTTTTTTTAGTGAAGTTATTAAAAAAATATTTGGATCGATATTATAATTTACTAAAAAACAAAGTAAAAAGTTATGATATTTTAAATTTAAAATATAAAATTTAATTAATTTTTGTGTTTGGGGAAGATGGGAATTGATTGCAGGACGTCTGCCGGGGAGAACGGCGAAAGAGGTGAAGGATTACTGGATTTCGCAGGCCCACGTGAAGAGAAAGCTCACAAGTCATGAAAATGAACCAGACAATAACATGACCACAATCAAGGAACCTCTAATTCCCCAAATCATTCGCCCTGGTAAGTCATCTGATTACAAATTACAATTACATTTCAGCGATTACACTTATGTAGTAATCGCTCTTTTGCAGTATTTGGAAATGCTGAGGGAAACGATGACGCAGAGGGCGTGAGTACTCTCCAGTGTGAAATTGATGAAGAAGACATGACTCGCGATGATGTAAGGGATTCTACTCCTCCACCCCCGCCGTTATCTCCTTTAAATTGACATTTTAGTTTGTAAGGTAAACGGACTGAAATTAGGGCAAAGATTGAAGCTTGTAAGTCGTAATATGGTGTTGACCAACTAAGATTGTTGAACTTATGTATCTTTTACGCTTTGTATGGTGAAATTCCAGAGAATGGAATGATGAATTTCAATTTATCATTTGCAATGTTTAGTCTTGGACTCTTGATTGGCTTGTTGATTGATGATGATGAAAAATAATCTGAGCTGACAGTGCGTGTTCTGGTTGAACCATCTTCGGTGCTAGGAAACTGTAGGCCCATCGGAGTGCTGCCGACAACATTTCCGGTCAATTAGGGGCCGTCGATCTCAAAGATTGGATCATGAAGGACGTAGGATGGGTTGGGCTTAGTTTTTGCTTATCTCTCTGAACATTGTATCTATAGGTCCAGCCCACTTAATATAACAACGATCAAGCGCAGAAACGCTGTATTTTCATTCAATTCAATTTTATCTGAGAATTTCGCTCCCGCTTGTGCAAATATTTTTGAGGTAGATTTATGTACAATGAAACTGGGGTGTCTATAATTTTGGCCTATTAAGAATGATGGGCCGATTTTTTACAGAAGAAGATGATTCGTGATGCTTTGCAGGTCAGGGTGATGAATTTGTAGAAGAAACTGAAGATGTTAATGGTGGAATTAAGGGTTTAAAGAGTTTGATTTGGGGAAGAAGATAACCAGATCAGAGAATCTAAAGATGCCTCAAGTGAAGATCGTTGCGAGAAATTTTATGGACATGGTGGCTTCATTGCCTGCGGTTAAACTTGAAAAGCTTTATGAGAATTCGTTTATCTGTGAGGCTATTCTCAGGTTAAATTGTGCATCCCTGCTCTTTCTTCTCTTTAAGATTTACTTTTTCCTTGCACCATATTGGCTTTTGAGTTTGAAGCACTGTTTATGCTAGATTTGGATATGCACCTTCTAATTCCCGTTTCTGTGCCTGCTCCGTTTTGTTCAGGTCTATGACTCCATTAGCAAAAAAGTATGTGCTTCAACTATTGTTCATAGAAGGGCCCGTGACAGCCAAATGGTTCGAGGAATGGGTTCTTCCTGATGGTGCCTCAAAGCACAAAATAGCAATTGATAAATTACTTCAGCTAAGAGTTTTAACAGAAACTTTTGAACGGTACTATGCATTTATTTGCTTGCTTTTATGTTTCTCAATTTGATTCACAGTTAGCTTGCAATCCTGAGAATTACTTTTTTTTGTAGGAAGAAAGAAGCTAAGTACATCATGAATTCAACTTTTCAGCAAAATCTCCAGAAACATATTATTCACGGGTGGGGTTTAGTATCCATTTCTTCCCTAGAAGCTTATCATTATTCCTTATGAAATTCAAATGACTGAATCTTTCAAATCTCCAGTGGAATTTTACCGAGGGAGCCAATGCCTGTAAATATAACTGTGCGGCTTCCTAGTTTGGAAGATTTAAATGCTTATGCTGCTCAACAATGGGAGGTTTGTCTTGAGTTTGATCTTCGTTTTCGTCTTCGAATAGTGGTTTTTCTTAAGTTAACTAAAAAAACTGTTTCCAGTCCTTCCTGCTGCACTTGATAAATTCTTCTGAAGCTGAGAAATCAACACACTTGAGCTCTTCTATCATGAAAGTATTCCAGCGTGGCATTTTGTATCAAAAGTACGATCTGTGTCGAACGCTTTTGTTACGTGTATTCAATTCAGTACTCATATAATTTGCCTGAAACTATTAGATGAATTTTCAGAGATGACAAAGAGCCTCCGATATTGACAGATAGTGGCTTTCAGTTTCTGGTAGTCGTTATATACTTACTAACTTTCCGTTCAAAAAAAATACTTACTAATTGACTTTACTAGCTGATGGATACAAATGCACAACTTTGGTACATAATCAGAGAATACATCAACAACTGCGAGGTACTCTAACTCCAGAGCTCTTTCCCAGTGAACTTGTGTTTCAATCTTTTTTTTGAGACATTTAACAGTTTCAGTGAATGTTATGATTTTAGTTACTAAATATCTCGGGACCCATTTTGTAGGATCGAGGGGTTGATACAGCCGATCTTTTATCATTTTTTCTTGAGCTCAGCTTCCATGATACCGGAAAGGTATCATTTAATTGTTTTGTCTGATTTTTGTAGCAAGACTATGTTTTAGACTTATTACGGCACATGATGTTTTTTCAGGCATATAACATAAACACCTTGTCGAATCTACAACGAAATATAATAAACGATCTTTCTGATTTAGGATTGGTTATGCTTCAGCAGGTTTTTTTCTTATTCTGCAATGTTAGACTAAGAATCGGATTCTCATTCTTGATTTTGGTCGTATAGGGACGGAAGGAGGGTTGGTTTATTCCTACTAAATTAGCTACAAATCTTTCCGTTAGCTTATCGGAAACATCTTCGAGAAAACAGGTAAATTTGTAGTTGTGAAAATTCATTTGAATATCTTGGTAAAAGAATGAATAGAATTTGTCGTACTTTTGTTGTCAGGGATTTGTGGTTGTCGAAACGAATTTCCGATTATATGCATATTCTTCATCTAAGCTTCATATTGAGATATTGCTCTTATTTTCAAGGTATGGTCATGTTTTTATCCGTAGCTAAAGAATGTATTCAAGAAAATTAGCTTTCGGTTTTCAGGATTGAGTACCAACTTCCGAATCTCACTGTCGCCGCATTCACGAAGGAAAGCTTGTACAAAGCATTTCAGAATGGCATCAACTCAGAACAGGTTCACATTAATTCAACAGCTATTCGTCAGAATGTTTAGGGTNCCTAGCCTCTTAAACCTGGACTTCTTACATGAATCTACAAGCGATATTCTCAATTGGGAACATACATAAACAATCTGTATTTGGGGCAACAAGAAGCTCCTTGGGGATTGAAGTCATGATTGAGAAGATGAAAAAAGCGAGTGATGTGGGTGGTGAATATCGATAGAAAAGAGAAGACAACAGCACTATGTGTTTCAATTTGACGGACTTTTTAACAGGGATGACTAAAATTGAATGAAAAATAATATATTTATGTACTCTTTCATTCCAAGAAACATATATGATGAAAATTAACTTATTACAAAATAATTAGGATGAACAGTAAATGTCACCCATATTTATTTACATTATTTTAAAATTCGATATGTTTATAAATATAAGTTATAAAAATAAAACAATTTATTTTACAATATCTATTACTTTTTATTTTAAATATTTTTAAGAAAATTTTTAAAATATTGTGGGATAAAATGAAAAAAAATTATTTATATTTTTTATTATTTGAATTTTTACGTGGGTTGGATTATTCGCCGTGAGACGGGTATTCGCAAGGGTATGACATAGATTTGAATATTCAAACCAAACGTGGATTTTGGGTGGACATGAATTTGAAGTGATGAGTGATGGAGATGGCATGAATTTGACCAAACCCGGTCCAAACTCTACCCATTGACATCCATAATTGTATGTGTCAGACATAATTCCAATTAACTAAGCTAAAAAAATTTAATTGACTCGTTAAAAATACTCAAAAATATTTTTGACGAGATAAGATAAAATTTATACTTTTACTTTATCACTTTGACCATAATTAGCCGATTTCGTACATCTTATTATTGTCCCTACATCTTTTAAAACTCATGTGTTTAAGATATCGATATGATTCATTCCAAAAATCGATCACGCAATAAATCTATCCGAGTTGAAAAAATGGTTAAAACTGGTTTTTGTTTATAAATGAAATAGGAAATCATAGATATTTTTGCTCGAGAAATATAGTTTTTAACAAAATTATATTATTTTTCTTTTTATTAAATTGGCTCAAACAAAACCGACCAATATATAATATTTGCTCCCTAGTGTTATGGTTTAAGAATATCATATTTTTTAGTACTTCATTGTTAGCAAAATTAACTTTACCATTCAAGAGTTATGAATAGTTATATTAAATCACTTATCTTATATCAAACATGATAAGAGCATGACGAGATTCAATATGAGATTATTACAAGAAACATGGCATGTGTTTGGGGGATTCTTAAAGAGGAATGTGGGATAAGTGAATGAGAATGTGTGTGAGTGATTTGGCCACAACCTACCTTCCTTAAGGTTAACTACTCACATATGCATTTTTTTCATTTTACAGAAGATTAAATACTNGAGCGAGGGTTCTTCATCTAGAGCGGAACGAAGGACGGAGAAAGATCGAAAGATTGATGAGAGCAACAAATGTTTCGACGAATTCAACAAGCTATATGAGCTAGACATAAGTGTAAGACTAATGAATACCGATCCTGATAAGTTGAATCATGCACAGAGGCTATTATTCGAGGATACTCTTCACAAGTTCATCGCACGTAGTTCGATTAATAGCAGTGGCGGATTTCAAAATTCCGCTAGTAACCCGAGAAGTAGCGGACATGATAACGATTCAGATGATTTCGATGTTAATCCTTAGTTATAAATTTGTATCAGTATGTTTTATTTGCTTCGATGTATTTCGTTTGTTTACTTCGTTTTTCGTTTTTATTATTTTCGATTTTAAAATTATTAAATTTAAAATAAAATTATATATTTAACTTATTAAACTAAATTAATAATTCCTTTGCAAGCAGAAACAGTAGCATTAATGGAAGAACAAGTAAGAATTTTACTACAAAAAAACCGAAATTTGAATCGTGTGATGATAAACAAACACTGTTTTATTCTGACAAATGTTGTTTTTCACGTTCATCATCTCAATGCACAACAACTAGGATAAGTTAAGACAGACATGAAGGAAGAACATAAGAAAAACAGATAATTAGTAGTCACCAGGCTCAAATCAAGGCGATGCTGCTCTCACCACCGGGAGGTTTGCGAACACCACCAAAATAGTCTCTAGATTCGACTTTCCCATCAACGAATATGTCATTGCCACTGATTTCTTTTAGTTTTGCAACACTAATTGGTTTGTCACCAGATCCTGAAGGAACATCACCTTTGAAAATGTTGTTCCCTGCGAACTCTGCAAACTTTTGAACATGAATCTTCTTTGAAATGTTGACTACAGTATTGTCCCCAAAAGTAATGTTGCTTTGACCTCCAGCAGGCTGTACTCATGTTAGATGAATATCACATTCCAAGCCATTTTCAGAGATATGATGATGATGATTTTAAGTTCACTCTACTCACATTGGATACTTTTACAGAGGTGCGGACGCTTCTAGGAGCAGGTTCATCCATGTCTTTGTTTTCTTTTGCTTCAATTGCACGAACAACAGCTGATGACCGGAGAGGAGCTTCAGAAAGAGGTCCAAAAATGTCACTGCCACTGAGTTCTTTAGATTTTGCATCTGAATGAAGCTTCTTGGCTTTGCTATCAGTATCATTTTCCAGAGTTCCACTAAGTTCACGCTGTTTAGCCACCTCAGTAAGTGAGGATGCTTTCTTTGGAGAAATATTTCCCTTGGTACCGAAGGAAATCTGACTTATCCCATTTGCAGCTTGCTAATGGTATATGAAGATTAACAATAGGGTTTGAATCAGATGCTCAATTGATCTATGAACAAGTAAGAACTACAAGGATTAGCGAATACCTGCACAATACAGACTGAAGTTCGGGTTTCAAGATTTCCAGGTCTCGTGGATTCATCTCCACCATCAGATGAAAATATTATGCTTCCTGTCATCTCCTTCATTTTATACCCTGAACAATACTTCCTGAAAAAGGAATTAGAGCATCAAATTGCAGATATGAAATATTGATGTTTTATTTAGTAAAGCGATGCCGGCAATTAACCCTACCGCTCTTCGATTTGGGGAAAAAGTTATCGTAGTTATCAATTTGTGGTTCAACCACCAACAATGTAGCCATCGAAAGCTTTTTTCGCGAATGCAGTTAGGTAATATCGAATTTACTCTTCGTGAAATTACTACCTCTTGTTAAGTATCTCAGCTTCCTCATCCGTGATCTGTCCTCCGAACAGCACCTTATCCATTCCATCAGACGGCTTCTCACAGAGATAAATTCACGTGATCTTTATCACTGGAAGGTAAAGCATAAGAACAACTATCCAGATCCCCCTTCTTATGAATTTTCGATCGCTGGGGCAGTCCATGCCTGAACAATATTCTCAAGCAAAACTGAAGTAGGATAAGAGTTCAGCAATATGATAAATCATCAGACAAACCTGTCAAAACAAAAAATAGATTATAAAATTCGAAGTAAGAGCTAAAGTATTAACTTTTAGTGGGCTTCAAGCTGATTACTAAACTTATCTGCATGATATTTCAAGGAAAACTAGCAAGGAAAGGATAAAATTCTCCAGCAACAAAAACATTGGAAGAAAATGGAACTTTTTTAGCATAATACAAATTCATATCATCAAGATGCACAATAAATATGAATATCTAGCAGTGTCTAACTTTCCTTTAACATAAACATTCCAATCGAAAAATCACAATCCTTTCCGTGTTCCACATTAAAGTTACGGAGTGGGAAATGTGCTCTAATATCAAACCAGCAAACTACAAGAGAATCTAATTCTCAGGTCAACGATAAACAGGTAATCCCGCCCCATATCAAGAAAACCCACATACCAAAGTCTTAACAAAACGCAACAAGATAGCACAATAAACTCACCATCCAGATACACTGCAGATAGCCAGCAGACACATCGCAAAACAAAGAGGCTTAAGATGAGAAAGAATCTTGAAAAAATTCAAGAAATTAAATTGAAACAGAGAAATAAAAAACACAAAATCAGTTAATTAAGTCAGTCCCAAACCAAGTATCTTTCTCTTATCTACAAACCAAGCTAAGAGAAAAAAAAGCAACGAAATGCTCAGAATGTAGGGTCGGCGGAAAGCCTACCTGTGAAGAACGGACGGCGAGACGAGAAACATCGTCCTTTGAGGAATTTACGGCCAAAGGAGCCTCATACCATGTGAGTAGATCTGAAACCCACACAAACCCACAACTAGCTCAAAGACAAGCTCAAAAAAAAAAAGAAACGGTCATTTCCGCGGAGAAGGGGCGCCCAAGCTCCTCTCCGCGTAACGTATTTTTCCGCGGTGACATCGACGCCCATGGTTAATCCACGTAACGTATTTTTCCGCGGTGACACATGGGCGCCGACGTGGAGGAAAAATCGGCGGACAACATCGTATTTCCATACGGTGTTGTCTGCCGATACAGTGAATCAGAGAACGAGAGTGGTGGTTTACGACTAAGACATCAAATCTGCAAACCAGCAGATTATTATTGTCTAGGGTATTTTTTTAATTTATTATCCTGAAGACATCCAACATGCTTTCGAAGGCCCTCTGAGTTGACGCGGCTTGAGGGGTATTTTGTAACTTGCCAAACCATGGACCATTCGCTATACATTTCGTGGAGTTCGTGGCGATCTAGTGGAATTTTGGATGGAATGGAGTATTAAAATTCATTTTCACTATGCATAGAGCCTTTTATGACATAATAATGATTCACTTTTTGGCTCAAATTATGAGATTTAAGACGAATTACACACTGGTTGCGAGATATTTACACTTTTGGAGCAAACCACCTTGAGCCTAACTCGCTAGCAAGGAATTCTTAAATACTCATGCAGAATTTCCCAGTTTTATGTAGACAAGGCCAGTCGAATTAAAACGTACATGTTGTCAAATTCATCTAAGATATGGTCACTGATCCCCAAACTTCGAGATTTCAGATCGGCTCCGAGTTTTATGGCCTTTCTTGTTGCTTGAGCCTTATATAGCACATTATTTTGATGTTCAAAGACTTATATTAGGCATCTTTGGAATATCGTTGGAGAAATAGCGGTGATGTAAGACATTGTACTGTGTTGTAAGCTGATCGTGATATAAGTAATCATGATTTTAAAATGTGTTTGAAACAACGGTGTATTGATTATGATTTCATAAAATAATTCTTTTCCCCTAACTTTTATTAATTTTGAATTAAATAATAATTTAATAAAAGTAAAATGAAATTTTGCAATGTGCATTTTAGTAACAGTTGGAGAAAACCTACTATCATGAGACTGTTGTGTTTGATGTTTAAATAAACGTTTATTTGAAACACGATACGATGCGGTAACCGCACCGCACGACTCACTGGCGTTGCAAACATAGCCAGTGTACTATGTTATTATAGTATACCTCAGTAGAGCTTTGCTTTTATGATTGCGTAAGCCCACAAATTATGAGCACAACTTCGTAATTCTTTTTGCCCCTAAACAACACAAGTCAAACAATGAGTATGAAAGATAATTTATTTAAGTTGATTGATCAAATCCATGACAAATATTTTCAATTGAGATCACATTTAGAGTACATTTTCTCTAAAGGTGCTTTTAGGTTAAGTTTTGTTTCATGGTCGATACAACCACCATGAAATGCAATAAGTTGTGGTTAAGATGTCTATATATATGTGAAAACCTATCATATATTTATAGTTTATGTTTCTTTTTATGTGGATTGTAAAATCATATAAGTAAAAGTAAATACACATATATTAATTTATGAGAAAATTACATAATTAGCCCCCAAACTTATGACTTATGTAAAGGGTATACCATCCAATTTACGAAATTATAAGAATGACACATAAAATTATCAAAATTGTTTGTTTTTTACCCATGGCATTCTAGTACCCGATTTTCCGTAAGTTGAAAATCGTTTGAAAACTCATCACAAAGTACTCAAATAAGACCCACTTGAAAAATTATACAAAATTTACCCTTGATATTTGAGAATTAAGCATTAAATATTAAAATTTTACAAGTTTATTAAATTGCCAATGATAAGCGGTATAAGAAACTTGAGGTATCTTTTTTGCATTTAATTAAAGTTAGAGGGCTACAAATGCATATTTTTGCTCAAAAAATGTACCATATTTGTAATTTCGTAACTTGGAGGGTATGCCCTTTACACAACCCGTAAGTTGAGGGGGCCGCCGTGGCCAAACATCACCCATTTATTTATAATATATATTGCAAAGATGAAATATATTTGACAATAAATATTTCTAATATATATAATATTAACGTTATATTTACTTTATCGAAATTACGGTGATATTACCACAGTTTTACCAATCAATTTTCTTAAAAAATGATGATGGTAACACGATCCTCTCATCATACAACACCATAGTTTTGAAAAACTAAACTAAAGTTCCTAATGTTTTCTCTTCAAGTATTGTTGAATGATATCTTAATATATATACCTTAATATTATGTTGGTTGTTATGTTTGAACTAATTGACCAATGCATTGGGCCTTTGAGATATGTGGTTGATTAGAGTTTGTAAGAGAGGTTTGCCCTAGAGGATGGAAGAACTTTCTAGTATTTCATTGACGGCTATTACAAGAATTGAGAAGTATTAGTATTATTAGTTCAAGGCTATCAAAGTCATCGATTTGAGATATCCTTTGTTTTGTTTGGTTTGGTTTGGTTTATTGGTGTAATATTGATTACTTTTGATTTTGTTTTCCTGGCGTTTCCTGGCTTGGAGCCCCCAGTTTTCTCGTTTTTCAGGTGAACAAATCTTGTGTTTTTTGCTTTGCGTGCTTTAGAATCTAGGAGTAAAATCATAAAATCAAGATAAAATTCAACATTCAATAACATGATCTTTAGGTATAAAAATCATTTATATATTAATTTCAACAAGAGGTGGAGATGAGAGGTAGGACTATTTAGAAGTCGTTATTGCATGTTTATTTTATCTGTACTTGAATTTTGAGTTTTCTGATTTATCTATATATGTTGATTTCTTCCTCATTTTATCTAAGAATTTATTACTTGTCAAATATGTCATCCTCTAGTACTAATTGNATAGCGTTTAATAATAACCTGAAAGATACCGTTCACTACCTCAGAGGCCAAAAGAATCTGTAATATTGATTCTTTTAACTTAAGCTTGCAGTATTGTTGTAAATCAACTAAGTGTTATAGCAGACCGAATAGATCTTAGCCAAAAGTTTCTAGAAAGTCAGATCTGCTTTGAAAACACTTGTATTGTGAAAAGGCTAAGAGAAATCCAAAGATCTTGTCAAAGTTATCGACGATAACATCAAGTAACCACAGCCAGTAAACACTTAGATCCAAGTCTTAGGCCAAAAGTGTGGAATAACAAACAAGAACGTAAAGAGCAGCAGTATAGATCTTAGCCAATGTTTTCTAGAAACTCAGATCTGTAACGATATGTTTGGAATAACTTCATATTCTACCAATATTTTGAGAGATCCAAGGATACTCTCAAACTTATCGATGATAATAAGAAAGATTAGACAATCAGTACGCAAAGTGGACAAGACTAACAACAGGTAATTTCTAACGAGAGAACATCATGCATATTAGACCATAAAACAGCAAAGAATAAGCGCTCAAAGGATTTCTAGAGAGGTTTTCACAAAGAACATCGCTAGAAAGAATTAGGTTTTCAAAACTAGTGCAGAAAGAAAAATGAGACGCGTTGCTCTGAATTGCAAGGGACGCGATTTATTTATAGCATGGTCTAAAAGTTGAAAAAATCCTCGCTTTCACAAAGAATTGTGAATTTGTGAAGAATCTCACATATGTATTTATAGGTGCGAGGAAATGGTCTAGAACTCGGAGAAAATTTCTCCCGGTGTCGGAATTCAAGCTTACAGTTAAAATTATCCCAAGACTAGACGAAGTGTTCTGGGTTGTAGTTCTTTTGAACGGAGCTTCGAGTGGCCCATCGAAGTACCTCAGAGAACGAGAGTGGTGGTTTACGACTAAGACATCAAATCTGCAAACCAGCAGATTATTATTGTCTAGGGTATTTTTTTAATTTATTATCCTGAAGACATCCAACATGCTTTCGAAGGCCCTCTGAGTTAACGCGGCTTGAGGGGTATTTTGTAACTTGCCAAACCATGGACCATTCGCTATACATTTCATGGAGTTCGTGGCGATCTAGTGGAATTTTGGATGGAATGGAGTATTAAAATTCATTTTCGCTATGCATAGAGCCTTTTATGACATAATAATGATTCATTTTTTGGCTCAAATCACGAGATTTAAGACGAATTACACACTGGTTGCGAGATATTTACACTTTTGGAGCAAAGCACCTTGAGCCTAACTCGCTAGCAAGGAATTATTAAATACTCATGCAGAATTTCCCAGTTTTATGTAGACAAGGCCAGTCGTGACCAATTAAAACGTACATGTTGTCAAATTCATCTAAGATATGGTCTCTGATCCCCAAACTTCGAGATTTCAGATCGGCTCCGAGTTTTATGGCCTTTCTTGTTGCTTGAGCCTTATATAGCACATTATTTTGATGTTCAAAGACTTATATTAGGCATCTTTGAAATATCGTTTGAGAAATAGCGGTGATGTAAGACATTGTACTGTGTTGTAAGCTGATCGTGATATAAGTAATCATGATTTTAAAATGTGTTTGAAACAACGGTGTATTGATTATGATTTCATAAAATAATTCTTTTCCCCTAACTTTTATTAATTTTGAATTAAATAATAATTTAATAAAAGTAAAATGAAATTTTGCAATGTGCATTTTAGTAACAGTTGGAGAAAACCTAATATCATGAGACTGTTGTGTTTGATGTTTAAATAAACGTTTATTTGAAACACGATACGATACGGTGACCGCACCGCACGACTCACTGGCGTTGCAAACATAGCCAGTGTACTATGTTATTATAGTATACCTCAGTAGAGCTTTGCTTTTATGATTGCGTAAGCCCACAAATTATGAGCACAACTTCGTAATTTTTTTTGCCCCTAAACAACACAAGTCAAACAATGAGTATGAAAGATAATTTATTTAAGTTGATTGATCAAATCCATGACAAATATTTTCAATTGAGATCACATTTAGAGTACATTTTCTCTAAAGGTGCTTTTAGGTTAAGTTTTGTTTCATGGTCGATACAACCACCATGAAATGCAATAAGTTGTGGTTAAGATGTCTATATATATGTGAAAACCTATCATATATTTATAGTTTATGTTTCTTTTTATGTGGATTGTAAAATCATATAAGTAAAAGTAAATACACATATATTAATTTATGAGAAAATTGCATAATTAGCCCCCAAACTTATGACTTATGTAAATGGTATACCATCCAATTTACGAAATTACAAGAATGATACATAACATTATCAAAATTGTTTGTTTTTTACCCATGGCATTCTAGTACCCGATTTTCCGTAAGTTGAAAATCGTTTGAAAACTCATCACAAAGTACTCAAATAAGACTCACTTGAAAAATTATACAAAATTTACCCTTGATGTTTGAGAATTAAACATTAAATATTAAAATTTTACAATTTTATTAAATTGTCAATGATAAGCGGTATAAGAAACTTGAGGTATCTTTTTTGCATTTAATTAAAGTTAGAGGGCTACAAATGCATATTTTTGCTCAAAAAATGTACCATATTTGCAATTTCGTAACTTGGAGGGTATGTCTTTTACACAACCCGTAAGTTGAGGGGCCGCCGTGGCCAAACATCACCCATTTATTTATAATATATATTGCAAAGATGAAATATATTTGACAATAAATATTTCTCATATATATAATATTAACATTATATTTACTTTATCGAAGTAACGGTGATATTACCACAGTTTTACCAATCAATTTTCTTAAAAAATGATGATGGTAACACGATCCTCTCATCATACAGCACCATAGTTTTGAAAAACTAAACTAAAGTTCCTAATGTTTTCTCTTCAAGTATTGTTGAATGATATCTTAATATATATACCTTAATATTATGTTGGTTGTTATGTTTGAACTAATTGACCAATGCATTGGGCCTTTGAGATATGTGGTTGATTAGGGTTTGTAAGAGAGGTTTGCCCTAGAGGATGGAAGAACTTTCTAGTATTTCATTGACGGCTATTACAAGAATTGAGAAGTATTAGTATTATTAGTTCAAGGCTATCAAAGTCATCGATTCGAGATATCCTTTGTTTTGTTTGGTTTGGTTTGGTTTATTGGTGTAATATTGATTACTTTTGATTTTGTTTTCCTGGCGTTTCCTGGCTTGGAGCCCCTGGTTTTCTCGCTTTTCAGGTGAACAAATTTTGTGTTCTTTGCTTTGCGTACTTTAGAATCTAGGAGTAAAATCATAAAATCAAGATAAAATTCAACATTCAATAACAAGATCTTTAGGTATAAAAATCATTTATATATTAATTTCAACAAGAGGTGGAGATGAGGGGTAGGACTATTTATAAGTCGTTATTGCATGTTTATTTTATCTGTACTTGAATTTTGAGTTTTCTGATTTATCTATATATGTTGATTTCTTCTTCATTTTATCTAAGAATTTATTACTTGTCAAATATGTCATCCTCTAGTACTAATTGGCAACTTGCAAAACCTCGTGTGTTCGATGGTACGAATTTTAATTATTGGAAAACTTTAATGCTTACTTACTTGCAACAAGATTTGAAAGTCTATGATTGTGTGATTAAGGGGACGGGACTATCTAGTAATATGTTTGATGAACCTAGAGATAATGAAAAAATAAAAGCTCTTGAATTAAATGCTAAGTGTTCAAATATTTTGCATGTTGCACTTTTACCCTCAGAATTTAATAAAATTGTTAGATGTCGTACTGTTTATGAAATCTGGAAAAAATTAGAGTTACTATAGGAGGGAAATAAAAATGTTAAAAAATATAAGCTTAATCTCCGTGAATTTGAACTTTTTATTATGTTACCTGGAGACAATATTTCTGAGTTACAACATAAATTTAATTTGCTGGTGAATAGGATAGAACTTTTAGGAAAAAAACTAAGTGTTGAGGATAAAAATTTAAAGGTTCTACGATCTCTAAGTCTAGTTTGACAACCTATCGTGACTATACTAGAAGAGACTAGGGATTTAGAGACTCTATGTGTAGATGAACTTTTTAGTGTGTTAATTTCTAAGGAAATGAGTATGAGTTCATCTAAACCTGAAGTAAAAAACCTTAAGTGTGTATCATTGAATATTGAAAATTCATAAAACAAATATAAAGTTAATAGGAAACAAAATAAAGCATTGCTTCCTATGTGTGAGACAGATGAAACGAGTGAATGTGAAGATGAAGAAATAAAATTTTTAACAAAGAAATTTAGAAAATTCTTAAAATCATAGAGAAATAAAAATAAAACTGAACCATCTAAATCAAAAAAATCTGAGGGTGAAAACAAAAAATTATATAAGGAGGTTACTTGTCACTATTGCAAAAAAATTGGTCATATAAAATCATATTGTTCTATGTTGCATTGTTCTGTAAATTCTAAAGAAAAGAAAACTGTATTGGAAGCTTTCCTGGATGATGATTCATCCCGGATGTGGCTTTCATGGGCATAAATCAAGAAGATAGCAGCTCCAGCTATGAGGTAAGCCCCCTATCTTCATATTCTAGTGATAGTTCTTCTAGTTTTAATATTGTCGGTGTCTTTCAAATATTGAGTTCTAAGTATAAAACCTTAGAAGTAAAATATAATATATTGATAAATATGCATGAATCTGGTTTGAAAATGATGACTGAAAAAATTATGTCTTCCTTAAATGTTGAACACGATTCTGTTGTGTGTGAAAGTACAGAAAAATTAAATAACATACTTAGATATCAAAAACCCATATATGATAAAACCGAACTTAGGTTTNTTTAATGGTACATATTTTCTTCCACGTAGGCTTGGTTGAAACAGACCCTGAAGCTGCACTTGGAGGCTTTGCTGAAGTAGTTAAGATGGAGCCTGAAAAGGCTGAATGGTTGTGTTTAGTGAAATTATGAGTTTCAGAATTTCCTGTTATTTGACTGTGAACGTGTTCTCCTTAAGAGTGTTTCTGCAATATTATCTGCTTTTAATTTTAAGTAAATCTGCAAGCGTGAATTGGCAAACTTTTGATCTCAAAATGTTTGTTGGCTGCTCTTTTTCCTTTTATGAATTGGAATCCTTGAAGCAAACTGTGAAACTTTAGTTTTCTTTATTTTAGGGGTTTTAAAGCTTTGAAGCAAACTGTGAAACTTTACTATAAGCTTGGAAAATATAAAGAAATGATGGATTCTTACAGAGACATGTTGACATATATAAAAACTGCAGTATCTCGGAAATATGGTGAGAAATCCATAAACAGTGTCATGGATTTTATTTCTGGATCTGCTAGTCAGAAATTTGGTCTTTTACAACAATTTTATGAGACTACATTGAAGGCTCTTGAAGAAGCAAAGAATGAGGTATCTAGTATTTTTTTATTGTTAAATGCAAGTTATTTGATATTGAAGACTGGTTCACCCTTTTTTTTGCAGAGGCTTTGGTTCAAAACAAACCTGAACTTGTGCAAGATATGGTTCATTATGGGTGAATATGGCTGGATGAATAAGGTACTTTGAAATGCAGAATAATAGATGATTTTGACGTCAATTTACGGTGTTTGATCAGATTTTGAAGGAGCTTCGTAAATCTTGCCAAAAAGAGGATGGTACTGATGATCAGAACAAGGGCACACAACTGTTGGAATTTTATGCAATTGAGATCCAAATGCACACTGAAACTAAGAATAATAAAAAACTGAAGGTCAATTTAATATTAAACCTATTTTTTAGGAATTTTTTTAGCACTAGATTAGGATTTTGCTTTAGAATGATGGCTGATAAATGTTGATATGGCTCTAGGAACTGTATCATAGAGCTCTATCTGTTAAATCTGGTATTCCTCACCCAGGAATCATGGGAATAATTCGTGAATGCGGTGGAAAAATGCACATGGCTGAGCGTCAATGGCCAGATGCAGCTACTGATTTCTTTGAAGCATTTAAAAATTATGATGATTCTGGAAACCAGAGGCGCATCCAGTGTTTAAAGTCCGTAAATGATTTCTATGCATAATTATTTCTTCGTCCTTAAGCACCTTTAAGGATTTTCCATTAGCATTGTTGTTTAATTTTCTTCATACAGTTAATGCTCTGGGTTGGGATTGCTTTCCTTTTATTGTAGATGTTTTTTAAGATGTTATTTGTCACTTTTTCACATAAAAGCATATTTATATTTGTAAGTTAATCTGTAGTGCAGGTATTTAGTTCTGGCAAATATGCTGATGGAATCACAAGTCAACCCTTTTGATGGTCAAGAGGCAATGCCGTGAGTTGTTTCTGTATTGCTTGTGCGCCTCTATTTCTGAATTCATTTCACTTCGCTTTTTGTTTCGCAGATACAAAAATGATCCCGAGATTATTGCGATGACAACCCTCATTGCAGCATATCAAAGGAATGAAATTTCGGAGTTTGAAATAATTCTGAAGGTGATAATACTTTCTGGCATATCCTACTAGAAAATCTGGCTCTCCTTGATAATTTATAAGGAATTTGAATTATTTGCAGAGCAACCGAAGGACTATAATGGATGACCCGTTTATTAGAAATTACATTGAAGATCTTCTAAAAAACGTGAGAACACAAGTGTTGGTGAAGCTCATCAAGCCATATACAAAGATTTGGATTCCCTTTATATCAAAGGTAAAAGTGGAGCCTTGGCTAAGGAAGAGGTTCTTCATTCAAAATTGAAGATTTCATGTTGAGCATTTTCTTGATACTAATTGTTATTGAGCCACAGGAGCTGAATGTGCCAGAAAAGGATGTTGAGGAGTTGTTGGTGTCTCTTATCTTAGATAACCGTATTCAGGGTCACATCGATCAGGTGAACCGGCTACTACAATGTGCTGACAGGTTAGTTTTTTTATGTTTCACTGTTTGTCATGGCTGCATTTCATTTGTAACAATATAAATGCAGGTCGAAGGGGAATAAGAAGTACACTGCAGTTGAAAAGTGGAACACACAGCTTAAATCCTTGTACCAAACTGTTGGAAACATGGTACGTTGACATTCAATACTCGTACTTGCTGGTTTCACATTTTCATTAAGAGCTTGATGTATGCCAGCTTCTTGTATATGATCATAAACATGTTCTTGTGTTGTATAGACATGCGTTTATGTTCGTTTAAGCATCTCAAACTATTGTTTTCTGAGGCATCTTGTTGCAAAATTTTGAAATTGCTTTTGAGCTTCGATTCATTACAATGTTCAATTTTAGAGATTACTAGAAGAAAACGCTGCTGCATCATTCCCTTTTCATTTTAGCGAAATTGCTGTTTAATATGGCATTTATATGCCTTCTCCCCATTCGAATGCGTACACAAAAGGTAAATGTGTTCTCTTAAGAGGAGGATATGATGGAGTTTGAGGGACTCTTGTAGTTTTTTTAAGGGAATGCAAAGTTTCATTAAATTGGGAATAACAATAATTATTCCCATCAACCAATAACAAGTACCATTCAAAAGAGTCTCAAAAGGCATTTGTTGAATCAATGAGTGATCTTGATTTGGGAAGATTGATGCATGTATGAATAAATACATTAATAGTGTGTCAAAAGGTTGTTTTCGTTGTTGGAAAAAGGCGTTAGTTTCCTCTCTGAAGCAGCAGAATATAATAGAGAAAATTCACTTTTGGTAATGATGTCATTTACAAATTTAATCATTATATTTTTAGTTTTAACCTAGACACAAAATGCCCAAAATCATGCAATTTGTATGTGAACAATGAAGCGCAATAGCAAGAATGGGAGAAGAAGCACACAGTTTAAGCAAGCAGAAGAAGATAGTATTCAAAATCACAATCCTAGCAAGAAGTTGCGGTAAATTATCAAGTTAAAAACTTGAGCTTAATTAACCTCACTTTGCCATCATAACTTTGACAAACTCCTCGTAGTTTATCTGTCCATCACCATCAACATCTGCTTCACGAATCATCTCATCCACCTCCTCATCGGTTAACTTCTCACCGAGATTGGTCATCACATGGCGGAGTTCAGCAGCAGAGATGAAACCATTTTGATCCTTGTCGAAAACACGGAAAGCTTCCTTCAGCTCCTCCTCAGAATCAGTGTCCTTCATCTTCCTAGCCATTAAATTGAGGAATTCTGGGAAGTCAATTGTCCCATTCCCATCAGCATCCACCTCATTTATCATGTCTTGAAGTTCAGCTTCAGTAGGATTTTGTCCCAAAGAACGCATCACTGTACCAAGCTCCTTGGTTGTAATGCAACCTATTCAAAGTTGATGAGAAAATTACTGGGCAAGAGTCAGAAAGAGACGAGCTTTTGTAGACAACAAAACATGAAATGGATTTCATTCCAAATGTGTCAATAATTGTAGAATACTTCACCAATGGCCAAATCAGATACTTTAAAGCAAACAGACAGCAAAATCCACAAAAACCTCACACAGAAAACGAAAAAAAGAATTCCAAAAATATCGGACAAAGAATAAAACGAAGGAATTCATTGCTCATCGCGTTGCGACTACGATAATACCAAAACAAACACACAGCTCGATGCAGAGTCCCTTTGGCACGGAAACAACGACTAGTCCGAAACAAAAAAAGGAAGCCATGGAATTGAAAAGCATCCAGTAAAAAGATCATAGATCTACGCTAAATCTTGTAGTAAAACGAAATCAAACCAAACAAGACATGAAATAAACCGCTAACCATCGCCATCCTTGTCGAACAGAGAGAAGGCTTCCTTGAATTCAGAGATCTTATCATCTGTAAGTTGATCCGCCATTTCTTCTTCTGCCAAGAATAGTTGTGTTCTTCGGCTCCAACACAATAATTCAATCTGAAGCTCCACACGGAAAGGGATGGGCCTTTTGGAATTAGAAATATAATAAAAAAGCCACCTGCCCGTTCATAGAAATAATAAATTAAAAGAAAATTTCTTACATTTTGCTTCTTATTTCAATAAGGGCATTTCCAACCGTGCGTTCAATCTGATTGGATGGGCAAGTGTCCTGATTGTATCGTCCGACTAATATTTTCACAACTATTCGCAATTTCGTATCCTTCCGGATGAGTGGATGAGTATGTGTTAAATAGTGATAATTGTCCCAAATCGGAACTGTCGTATAAAATATATTGATTTATAGAGTAAATATGAATCATACTAAATGATTTGTGTGATCTCCTCCCTCAATAATTTATATCCGAGTACATTTTCCACGTACACCCAACTCTAGAAATTTAACATGGTATCAGAGAGAGTTCGGAAAAATCCCGAGTGAGATTGCTAGGGGTTAGTCAAGTTTAATGAAATTAATTGGTTGGTAATCCACCGATTTGAATTGTGAAGTCTAATTTGTCAGGTGGTTGGACTTGAGGGGTGTATTAAATAGTTGTAATTGTCCCACATCGGAAGTGCGATTTAAAATGGATTTGTTTATAAGAGGGAATGTGGACCATAATAAATGATTTGTTCAGGTCTTTTACGATGTAATTTTCTCCCTATTATACGTTATATCCTAGTATACTTTTCACATAAATTGACCAAACTCTAGAAATTGAGCAGTATGAGAATGTGAAAAGGTGGAGAGATATATTATAGGTTGCACGATTCGCTCGGATTCGTGCAACCTAGCGCACACAGTCCGCACCAGTTGCGGGGTGCACAAGGTGCATAAAATTTTTTAAAAAATATTAAAAAAATCAAAAAAATATATATATTAATTAATTATGAAATTATATACAATTCATCATATTAGTAATTAAAATGATTTGAAATATTATTGGATTATTAAGTAAATTGTAAAAAAAATATATTTATATTATTTTAATTAACGAATCATTAACACACCCTGATCGGATTCGTAAAAAATTAACGAATCTAGCACCCTCGCATCCCGAATCTCACACCTCGCATTATTGTTGATGCAACATATGATATATTTCATCTACCACATAATGTCTATTCTCTCTTTTTCTCTTTTTTGTTAAATAAATTTTTTTATTATTTATATATTATATATTTGTTTAATTAATTAATTATTATATTTATTTTTACTTATATTTTTTATTTAATATATAATATGTATTTTTAAATATTTGTTATTTCATAATAATCAATAAATTATAAAAATAAAATAATCTAAATATAAGTGCACGAACAAATATGTAGTAATAAAATGAAGATGAATTTATTTAAATATTAAATTAATGTTGAGCAAATATAAAGATAATGTGTAGAAAAAAATGATGATATTGAAAATGAGAAAAAATATATTGAAAGAGAAAAACTATTATCCAAACTAATAAGAATGTAGATGCAGTCAATAAGTATTGATCATTGACCATAATTAGACCATCAACAACTGTGCCCAGAGATCATATCGAAAGACAATTTCAAGCTCCATACGGATTGGTCTACTTATTCAAACTTCGGCACAATGGAAATACGATTTCAAGCTCCATCAGAATTTAAACTATATAAATATTATCCATTTTCATCTCCATATTAAAATCATAATTATAATTTTTCGATTCTTCATATCATTTACTAATTCATTGA
>RWGZ01001202.1:39211-114643 GCA_009725065.1 Utricularia reniformis | reverse complement strand
ATTCAAGTGTTCGTCATTCAAGTGTTCAGGTTAGTTTGAGTTCAATTCTTGCGTACATATAGGATTACTATCCAGCTTCTGGTTCTCCCCGTTAGCGAGTTGTGGGTATTGCAGAATATTTTTTTATTGTGCTTAATTGATTCTTCGTGGGTGGAGTTCTTCTGTGGATCAAGAAATGATTGCACGAGTCAATCATTCTCAACTTGTGAATTTTGGGGCTTTGTTAAGCTAGATTTGTGAACGAATTTCTACTCTAATTGCGTTCACAAAATTGGAAGATAAAAGTATAACTTGGTGCATTTGTAGGCTAAACACACGTTAAGAAGGCTATGTTAAATAGGGGTATGGTTTCAATTCAATCTTTAGCTGTTCATCATTTTTCCACACGCCAACATTAGCTTGTTTAATTAACTTCGTTTTATGACAGGATGATCTTATTACCTTCAAATTAGTTCATCAGTGATGTTTCCCTAAGTTTAGTTTCTTAACTAAAAATGATGGGTTCTGCACCATGTGCAGAAAATTTGATGCAAATGGCAACAAAGTTGGAAGATTGACAGACATTCTGTGTTAATATTCATTGAATCCAGATGTTATACATTATTATTTTAGGTGAATAGCTCTCGTAAACTGCATTAGCATGAATCAGAACATAAATGACACTAAACCACCAGTTTGTGTTATTGAACTAGACGATCTTGATCTTCCAGTATCTCTGGATCTTTCTCTACTTGGCAACTTGAGAGTTGATGAACATGTGAGACATAGTTATATCGATCCCGAAAGTAGCAACTTGAACGTTGATCATCATGTCCAAATTGACTCCTCTCGAGATTTTGGGTTTAGTATTGATGCACTCAAGTCTATAAGTACTTTTCTCCTCGAAGATGATGTACATGAGCCAGCCTATAAGTCTCGAACTCAAGCTGATATTCATGCTTTGTCTTGTGAACTTAAATTTGATCCTCATGCTCAATCTTCCGGTGAAGGTTGCCCTGATTATTTAGATTGCAGTGATAATGCGCTCAAGTTTGTGCGAAATATTCGCTTGGAAGATAATGTTGAAGGCAAAACTTGTATTAATCATTATCATGGTGATGAAAATCTAGCTTCTAGCAATTACGTATATCTTGATCGTATCGAGGATAATGTGCATGACGTAAATCTGGGATCTGGCAGTCTGGTCAATGAAGTTCAATGCAGAGTTGATAGTCATGAGGATCTTGATTTTAGTGATGATGTACTCAAATACATAAACCATATTCTCCTGGAGGAGGGGGTAGAAGAGAAAAGGTGCACATTACAAGAATCAGAAGCTCTTCATGCTAAAGAAAAATCTCTCTATGAGGCTCTCTGGGGTGAAACATTATGTCCTGCTTCTGTCTCTTGTGATTCCAGTTTACATGGCTTTGATGACCATCGTGAAGGTACCAGTGTTTCGTCGCAATCGTTTTCTCTGTCACCCGAAAATTCATCAAGTAGTGGCGGTGCGGTTGTTGATGGTATCGCAGGTTCTCCAGTTAGTGGCTTTGAGTTTCTTGATACATTTATGCATTTGAACAAGGATATAAAACAGGAGAAATTCCTTCTTAGAGCCAACAATGAAGTAGTCTGTTTGTCGGACTCGGACATCGAAGAACATTCGAATGAGTCTGCCGTGGTTCATGTGGAAACTGGCGTTAATAATCACGAGTTCAGTAATGCATCAAGAGGGAAAAAGCATCCTTACAAGGAGGTACCCAATTTTATTGACGGAAGGAGTTCCAAGCAATTTGCAGTTCATCGAGAATCATCACTAAGCGATGATCTATTTGACAAAGTTCTCATATTCAGGAAAGAGTCCGAAGAATCAGCCATTCGCCACGAGATAAATGAAGCAACCAAAGCCAATATGCACCATGATCAATCATTAAGGGCTGCTAAGACTGCAAAAAGAGGTAGAAAGAAAAGGGAAGGAAAGAAGAACGAGGTTGACCTGGGAACTCAGTTAACTCTCTGCGCACAAGCAGTCGCATCCGAGGATTTAAGGTTGGTAAATGAGTTTCTAAGGCAAATCAGGCAACATTCTACTCCAGCAGGCGATGGGATGCAAAGGCTTGCGCATTATTTTGCTGATGGACTTGAGGCTCGTATAGCCGGTGCAGGGACACAGATATATACTACCCTGATTAACATGCCCATTAGTGCTGCTGATCTCTTGAAAGCCTACCATATATACTTGGCTACTTATCCACATAGAAGGATTTCCAACTTCTTCTCAAATCAGACCATTTTAAATGTTGCAGAGAATGCTAGAAACCTTCATATTGTCGATTTTGGCACACTATACGGCTTTCAGTGGCCTTCTTTTCTGCACAAGCTGTCCTTAAGACAAGGTGGTCCTCCTACAGTTCGCTTCACTGCAATTGATTTTCCTTGTCCTGGTTTCCGACCCTCACAAAGAATTCTAGAAACTGGGAGGCGTCTGGCTAGTTATGCCCAGAAATTTAACATTCCTTTTGAGTTCAATGGTTTAGCTCAAAAATGGGAGACGATCAAGCTTGAGGACATCAAAATCAACAAGGATGAAGTTGTAGTGGTAAACTGTCTATACAGACTTAGATATGTATTAGATGAAACAGTGATTGCAGATTGTCCAAGGGACACTGTGTTGAAACTGATAAGGAAAATGAACCCAGCTGTATTCGTGCTGGGAATAAGGAACGGAGGTCACAATGCTCCATTCTTCTTAACAAGATTCAGGGAAGCTCTGTTTCACTACTCAAGTATCTTTGATGCATTAGATGCTGTAATTCCTCGTGAGAGGCATGAGAGAATGCTGCTAGAAAGAGTTGTGTTTGGGCGAGAGGCGATGAACACGATTGCGTGTGAAGGGGCTGAAAGGATTGAGAGACCGGAAACATATAAACGATGGCAGGTTCGAATTGAGAGGGCTGGGCTTGAATTGCTTCCTCTAAACAGAAAGATCATGGAAACTGCTAGAGGCAAAGTGAAATTGTACCATAGGGATTTTGTAATTAATGAAGATGGTCACTGGCTTTTGCAAGGATGGAAGGGACGCATTGCTTATGGGCTCTGCTCTTGGAGGCCTTCATCAGGAACACTAAGCTTAGAGTCGTAGATAGTTTATGCTTTTTTAGTTGTATTTGTCTTATAAATAATGCAAATCAATCAAAGCTAATATTAGACAATATTGAACATAACTCTTTCAAACATTCAAATTATTTTTGTGTGCTTCATAATGCTCAAATCAATTTATGCATGGGAAAATCAAAGATGAACCCAAAGTTTGCAAATTTAATTCAATATCTTGATGTTTCAAAACTATTCAAGAGTAATCTTTCGATAAATATTAGCAATTTTCATCTTTATTTGTGATGTTTTTATTTTTTGTATGACTAGGGAAAAGAGATGTGTGAATTGAGCATAATATAAGGGTATGTTATACATATATTATAGAATGCGGAATTTATTATTAGAATGTATAATTAAAATATACATACTTTTCTATATATACATTTCTAAAATGATCACCATAAATTTAGAATGAGAATTCATTTATGATGTAAAAATACACTTATATCCATTAATGGTAAATTTGAATTATATTCTAAATATAGAAAATAATATACTAAAAAGAAAAAAAATGTCAATGATGATGACAATGTCATTGAAGACAAAACATAACTAGTGAAAATGTAAACTCCAAATTATAGACTAAAAGAACTAACTATTGTGAAAACGGTGTAGACTTATTTTTATGAAAGGATATGCATGTATATTTACAATTTAGAATGCATTATGCTTTTTAATAATTAAATATAAACTTGACTTTAATTAAATATAAATTATTAATATTGTTGTGGTTCGAAAACCGAGGGTGTCAACAGTCGACCGGTTCGTTGCAAGACGAACTCGGCTATTATTTGTTTATGTGTGGAGAACGTTAATGATTCAAAGGTAAAGGGAGCGAAAGGATTTTAGAGTGGAAAACCTCGGAAGCGAGGAAAAAACCACTTGACTAAGGGCTGAAAAAATGCCCTTAGCCTGTTCAATAAGCGAATCCATGATCATACAATGCATGTTTGTTCGATCAACAACAAAGACAGGAAAGACAATCGAAATTAATCGAGAGAGATCCTTGATGCCAAAGCTCTAGAGAGAAAACCGGAAAGAAGTCATTTTCTCATTCTCTAAGTGTCCTTTTTATACTCCCACTGTACTGTGTACAGTAGGGTGTCGTTTTGTGCCTGTCCTTTGCCACTAGGTCGGCTAACGTCAGACGGAACAGCCGCTGGAAACGGCTTCACAGGGCTGCACGGCGTTGGACCTTTCGGCGCTGCCAACCGGCTACTCTCTGGCCTCTAGTGGCTTACACCCATTGCCGAACCATGCTTCTGACAAGTTTGTCGCAGGTTGTCGTCGCATGTGATGAACAAGGATGGCCCGAAGTAGCGCCTGCAAGAAGTGGACCGATCGGTTTGGGCACACGTGGGGAGCTGGGCCCCACATCTTGGGACCGATCGTCAGATGCGATCGATCCGGCCAAGTGGTATAAATGGACCCTTTACTAATCGTGGGCTGGATCCGGGCCTCCAAGTTCGGCTAGCATTTTTTGGGCTGTCATGGCCAAGACTGTCCTGACCCTGTTCGGGGCATCGGGTTCCGATGATCTCATCAAATATAATTTATAACTACAATTAACAATATATTTTATTATATTTCAAAACAAATTATATATTCTAAAATGCAGGATATGTTTTCATAATTCCTACAAAACATAGTCTATGTTTTTTATGATTCAAGTTTGACTCGAAATATACAAGATTTGATTCGGATTCAACCTGAGATTGAATTTAAGATTCAAATTAATCAAAAATAATATATATTTTAATCAATATAATATATATATATATTTGGTTAACAATGGACTGATTCAGTTAATTTGATATTTAAGACAATGTTTTAAAAATCAGAATCGGCCGGTATACCGGATAAGTTCGTTAGATTGATATACCGGATATGTTTCGGGTATATCGGATATGTACCAGAATATTAAAATAAATTATAAAATATTCATATTTTATTTTTTTAATATAAAACCCGACCCGCTAAAAATCCACCTGACCCGCAAACCCGACTCAACCTGAAAACCCGTACATGCCGGTATTTTACAAAATATCAGCCGAATCCGATAAGTCCGAAATTTTCGGTATACCGAAAATTTAAAACAGTGATTTAAGGTGTAGTTCATTTGAAATTCGAGGTCGGATAAAAAAAATTGAACCTTAACTCAAATATTGATAGTCTGGACTCAAAAGTTTCCCAAATGACCTTGGTTCGTTTGCACCCTAATAGAGAATGTGTTGAAAGAGATTTTTCATTATTTATTGAGTGGCTTTTGTCATTAACTCCAAAGATTATAATACTATAAAGTTGGTGCCACTAAAATTTGTAAATTGCATACAAAATCATCGAAATTGATATAATGTGTCATGTTAGCTATCCAACTTTTAAATGCTTTAAGCATCATACTTCCAAAGTTTAAGAATTACGTGATTGACTCCTCGAACTTCCAAAATCTTTTATATTTGACCATAATACTCGTTAATATTTTAAACGTCTCCATAATTTGTATTTGAATCATTAACTTTGAATAGATGTAATGATAATGTCTTCAAATTTTGAAAATTTTAAAACTAACGCATAAATTATCAAAATTAGTTATACGAAAAAAAAATAAAAATCACAACTATTCACTCTATGATCATTTTTGAACGGTTTCTCATACAATTTATAAACATTACGGTATCGTCTTTACATTATTTAAAAAATTATATTTTAATAAATAACCCATAATTTTCTCTTATTTATTATATTAATTTTATAAATTTTAAAACGTCACCAGTGGTGAGGTCCACAAGTCAAGTCGAGGCCCAATTTCTAATGGATGTCATTCGTTGGGGATCAGTTATCTCCTGGTACTACTAATTGAGGTGCCGGGAGAATAAGCCGAATTCGATAGGGCCCTTACATGACGATGGCAGGAGTAATTCCGGATTCGGATATGTGAATATTTTTTTCTGATACTGAATTTCTCCTCCTCTTGCCAGACATGGTTGAGCTTTTGTTGACGGCTTCCCAGGGTCATGGATACGGGTGCACTCCCCCTGGTTTTGGTGGATGCTTCAGTAGGCTACTGCCCAAGGTGCGATGATTCTGTTTCTGATTCGAATATCGTAATCCGAACAAGTGGTTTATATTTGATTTTCATCTACTTAAAGCATGTGTTTTTATGATTTTCCTGGAGTGCTTAGTTTGAAGAATTTGATCAGTAACTAAGTATATATTATGTAATAAGAATTGCTTCTTTGATTTGAATATTTCAGGACTTCAACCATTTTCTCCATTACCAATGCTCCAGTATAGATTTGACCAATCCAAATTCTATGGAGCGCTGCCTACAGAGTAAAGTAGATTCCTGCACTAGAAGTAGGTTATTGGAGAGTAATAAACTCATCATGATGGATTCAAACCCCTTGTGTCCAGCTCCTGCCAATATTCAAGGTATATTTTCTTTTATTATCAAGTATTACACGCCATATCTGCATACTGAACAATTGAAAAATATATTTTCTCGTGATGACATTGTGAGTTTGTTTGATTCCACAATTAATGTGACAATGATCCTTGATTACACCACCGTTTATTGTATGCTTTGTAAGTTAAACTGTGATCAATATGCTGCTATTTTATGTACGAGAACGATGGTGATTTTTATAAATATCATTGTCATGTTCATTGTTACTTGATCATTTAATAATCTTTTTTTGGGGGAATCAAACATATGAACTTGTTCAAGGCTTTAGATTCCTGATGCTGAAATCATGAAATTCCCATTTTTCAATCCTACTAGTGAGCTTGTTACTTGGCTTTAAATGATATTTGTTATGATGATCAGTCAAAGTGTTGTGATGGGACTACTCGTAACCTTGTTTTAAATACAGGTACCCAACTGGAAATGCTTCTATTTGGTATTCAAGTTGCCAAGCAGTGTATCAAACAAGATAATATAATGAAGTTGCTCGCAGCATCTGGATCCATGGTGAAAGAACGTAGTTTGCATCATTTGCTCTACGATTTCGAGACTCATCAACCATTAACACATTTGCCATTGCAACCTTCTGCTTGGTCTTTTACAAATGCTGAATCTGAATTGAAGTCTCTTGCATATCCAACCAGGGAGCTTTACTTTAATGAACATTTAATGGAGTTAAAAGAGACTAGTAACCTTATGGGAAGCATATTTCACCCTGATGCCGAACTTATATATAATCATGCTCAGTTTTCTGCAATTTCCGACCTTCAGTTGCCGAAAAATACAATGAACAAGCCTAGCAATCTTGCAATGGTGGTCCCATACTTTGACAAGTAAGTAATCGGGTTTATTTGGTTTAGCTTTTTAAAATTAAGGTGTGGTAAGGTATAATTATCGTGAATTTTTTAATATGTTTGATAAAATTGTGGTATTATGATCGTTATTTATGTAAAAATACTAAACTTAAATCATAATGAGGTCATAGTTGGTTTTAGCAGTTGTGTCCTCATCGTGATTATTTAACAATAAACGCACCGTAAATTTGCTTTTGTTTTGTGTTCGTTAAAAAAATCATGATTTGAACATTTCACCGCACGTACTTTTTATTGTGGAACCAAACAAATCCATCATCTCTAAGTCTGTGGTATTTCAGTAGATCAAGCCAGTCAAAATTTTGTTACTTCTGTTTCAGTCGGAGAAGTGCACGCTCTAAAACGGATACATCAAACATCAAAGCTGCAAAAATAAAGAACGACAATAGGCAAGAAAGAATGTATGTGCTAAAAATGATGTATTTTTCCCTTGTGTTGGTTCGTTCATACCACTTTAATGTATTTTCTGCTTGTCACAGTCAAGAAAAGAAGAGCATTAACGCTAGAATGAGTAAAGACAGCCAAATCTACTCCAACAGCAATCTTCATGCGTGTGAAAGCCTTCTTTCTATAATCTTTGATCGAAAGCATAAACCAGACAAAAGTGCAATACTCTCATTGAAGAAATCTGGTCCTCAATTTCTAACACAAGTTTCAGGGAGCATTGCTGGTACTGGTGTTGCTGTTGTACTTTCAGTTGTCTATGGAGCAATCTGCAAAGGGATGCTGCCAGTCTCTTCAACTAAACTTTGGAGCGTTGGATTTGGCATTGGACTTGTTTGGTTCTCATGGGGAGTTAACAAACTGCGAGATACATTGATATCAATATGCAAATCGGGTGTCGATAAAGAGAAGACGATGATGGACAAAAATTTGAAGGATATATGCTTCAGAGCCACAGTGGTTATGATAATAGCGTTCCTTTCAACTGGCTTGATATGATTTGTTTTCTTCAAAGATTTTGCACTTTATTGTAAGTACAATAAATCTATTAAGTCTTCTCTAAGCCTTTTATAGTGCCACAACATATTACTTATCTGCAAATCAGTTCCCACAAAGTTCAAAGCTCGTCTTTCGTATGAGATGATTGATAATTTTGTTCATCCCAGTGATACGGAAACTTCAACGTAGCTGCGGTGTGTCGCATATTCCAATCTTGGTAAATGAACCTGAGATGCAAGTTCACATTCATAGCAAATAGTTAAAGGAAAGAACACTAAAAGGATATTGGGTATTAAAAGTGCGGGAAGAAACTTCAAATCGTGGTTTTTTTAATGTACACAAAACAAAAACAAATTTGCAATGTATTTGAGGATGTAGAGCAAATTAACAAAAGCAAATTCACAACAAATTTGCGGTGTAAAAAAAAATCATGATTTAATCACAATTGTTAAAACCAACTGAACTGTGATTTTATCTTGATTAAAAAAGACTAACTTACCCATATAATTAATAATTATAATATGATTATATTTATTATCTTTTATGTATAAGAATATATTAGTACTTTTACATAAATCACAATCATAATATTACAATTTTATCATATATTTAAAAATTTACGATCATCATATCTCATCATTCCCCACCACATCTCAATGTTAAAAAGATGAACCAAACAAACCCATTGTCTGATCCACAAACAAAAGAGATTAAGATTTTGGATACAATAACCCGAAACCCGAACTCAAAAGCTTTTGAATGATTCTAATCCAACAAAGGAGAAAGTCAATGAAAAGAGCGTTATGGATGAAAGATAAAGGAAAGGAGAAAAATAACTCACACTTTCACAGGAGGACGAGAAATAACAACCAGAACTTGCAGATCTTCTTCTTCACCTGTGTTCCAGACCTGGATCATACCAAAGAATGCAGTGAATACGAAAATAAGGCTGCCAGATTAACTATGCATGGTAAGCTGGATAAAAGTCCAGATACATCAGCAGAATGAACGTGCCATAGTGCAAAGAGAACACAGAACCAGACAAGTTCAGCAAATGATAAAATCATAGACCAGTACCAAAATTTTTGAAGGAGCATATGGTCTATAAAATATTGTCCAAATGCTTAATGTTTGTGTGTTCTTTTAATGAAAGAAAATCCTGCATTGCAATAAATTGCTGATATACTAAAAATATGAATAAACGAAAGAGAAGCTGAGAATAAACCTGATGCACATCGTTCACTGGGACAAGAAATGTGCTATTTGGAAAAATAGGAAACTCCTCAGGGCTCCCAGGATAATTTGTATGAGAATTAGAGGCAATGTATAGCGTCCCTCTGCCTTTCACAACCACAAAGACTTCCTCACATGAGTGCCTGTGAATTGGCGTATGAGAACCAGGAGCAAATGTCTGAAGCCAAACCTCAACCTATAATTTTCAAATCATAAAAAAATTAAACAAGGATACCAACTACAAGCCAATTGGAGAGCAAGATAGTTCAATTTCAAGTCAAAGATTCCCCTCAAAATGAAACATACTTCTTTTAAACCGTGCATGAGCGAACCAGCAACTGTTGCATGAGAAAAACCGGGCCTCCCATAATTGTCCTGATCAATCTCACTGATGTTCCTCACTATGGGCACCCCTGTAATTCAATTGAATTCTAAAAATCTCAATTGAAATTGATTAACTTAAAATACATCGTCTTCATTGCTAAAAACAGATAAAATTAGCAACTCACTGTTAGTGTCCAAAAGGGAAGAAGCTTCAGTAGACCAACATAGTACAAAAATCACAATAGAGATCGACAAAAACACCATTTTCAAACAGAACACAGAAATGAAGAGATTCCCCAAAACTATGACCTGCCTTCGTTAAATTTTTCATTTTTACCAACAAAAAAAAGTTTCATTAGAACTCTGAAGGGACGGTTGGGCCTTATTATGGCCCAAATGAACACCAACTTTCTTATATTACGGTTTAGGAGTGAGAATTTAGGGTTTGAACTTTACGACCCATCATGTAAAAAATAGCCTGGTTAGTGGTTACATGCGCTCTATTTTCTTTTTTTAAATTAGTTTATCATGGACTTTCTAATTTTTCTCATACACTCATCTCGAAGTGTGTCAAATTCTTAGATTCGTTCTAACATTTGACAGTTAATATTTGACATAAAACGATATTGTTTTGATTTATTTTTTTATTATATTTTGTCTCACCGCATAAGTCGATTATGCGTATTTACGACCTTGTTATGTAGTCAATCTACTTGTGGATTATTTGTGCAAGCTGTGATGAATCAAAATGTGGCTGGTTTTGATGAGGCGGTGAAATCGACCAACTATAACATTTTTTATAAAGCTAAATTATGTTATAAAATAAATTATTTTTTTATAGTTTTAGACTTCTAGTTTATGCAACTCTCAATAAATTTTAACATTTATTTATATATTTTATTTTTATTTAGTATTATTTTATTTAAAAATTATAGTAAAGTCGATTCGAATCATGTCGTAAATAGTCGATAACGAAACTATGTGGCATAGGCCTATACCTAAGTTGGGGTGGAGAGTATCTATTCAATTGTTTAATTGATTCAACCGTTTAATTTTTAGTTATTTCAATTGTGGTTAATCGGTTTTGAATGATTATTACTATGTATGAATCGATTAAAAGCAAGGTTTAAGTAATAAAAATATTATCCATGTTTTTTTTAAAAAATATATTAGATTTTTAAATACAAATGTAATAAAATATAAACCATAACACAAAAGATTAGTGATTTCAAAATTCGATCAAAAACAATGAAAAATAAATCTTTGGGAGAATAATGATAAGAATTGTCTTTCCCAAGAATAGATATTATTACATTTATGAAATTATTCATTGTTTTTCAGAAGATATTAATTATTTGTAATAATATTTTTTTTGTAAATATCACACGTTCATATTGTAATAAAACTTATGATATTTTAGAGAGTGATCATTCTTTAATTTTGATTAATTAGTTAATGATATTTGTTATTGAACTTTCTAAACTAAAATGTACAATCAAGTTATAAAAATCAATAATCAGTAGACTAAAACCACTTAAACGGGTAATTGAAACATAATATAACCAATGACTAGTTGGTCCGGTTTTTGCTAAATAAAATCACATTAAAAACCTATGTGAATTGCATGTAACTTGATATTTTATTAGCTAGTAGAAAACCTATGCTATTTTGTTCAAACCATGTAATGAGAAAGTTTGTTTATTGGATTAGTGCGGTTCGTTTACGTAGTACACGATCGTATTTGACGTATGTGGATTTTCTGAGAAATTTGTTCAAAGTAAATTTTTAAATTATATTTTTCTGAATAGCCTACTTTGGAAAAAAATTTAAAAATTGATTGATGAATAACCTAACTTGTTGGAGAAAAAAATATTATACCTAATATTTTATTGATGTTTTCAGATAAAGAATGTGTTGGATGTTCTATAATTCTTATATATTGACTTGCAAAATAAAATAATGTTATTTATAAAGTTAGATAATGTCTTTTAAGTAACAAAAATATGTTTTTCTTAGTTATAAGTACGCTGAAAATATCTGTTAATTGAAATTGAAATAGTGATAATACAACAATAGTGTTTGCATTCGTGACCTTAAACAATTTATCACTATCATTGTCTAGATTGCCCCTACACCATTGATGTGGTTTCTTTGTAGGTGTATCTATAGTCACCGAGTTTTTATCCTAAAACCGGTTTTAGATTTGCTATTTGTAGAGAGATCTTCGGATTAAGTGAAGAACAAAGTACTAGGTGATTTTAACATATAAAACCCCTAAATATATGAGAAAAAACCATAGTTACCAAGATGAATTCCCTTGGCGAATTCATTAAAATGAGAAGTAAACAACACAACAATGATCGAATGATAAGGAAAGAACGGTAATAGAATGAACATGAAAAAATGAATAATAACTGTAGGAGTGACTTAGAGCTTTGAACGTCCAAAAAGAGAGTGTCAAACCTTTATTTTCTCCTTAAATAGATAAGTAACAACAGTTATCTTCGCAACCTCCAGTAATTCATAACCTCTAACCGTTATTTTTCATCTGTCACTTATATAATAGTCAGTCATCTATTGAAAGCGGGCAAGACGGTGATGAATCTTCCATTCTCAAGTGACTTTATTTTCTCCATAAATAAATGAGGAACAACAGTTATTTTCGCAATCTCCAGTAGTTCATAAACTCTAACTGTTATTTTTCACATGTCATATAATAGTCAGTGATCCATTGGAAGCGGGCAAGACGGTGATGAATTTTCCATTCTCAACTGACTTTCACGTGGCGGGACCGATCCATAGCAGAATGATAGATCGGTCCTGAGGATCGATCTAACACTTAGTCAATTTAGCCACTCGATCTATATGTAGGCCAAATTGGGTGGGCCCGATTTAATTAGGCTTCGGTCTCAAAATCATTCGTTTGAGCATGTTCTTTGCTAAGACATTTCATATCAATGTTTTAAAAACTTGTATCGACCAATGAATTAAGCAAACTCATTGTATCGATATACTATATCTATATCAAGTATATCAGATCTATATATGATATGTATCGAAAGAGTAAAATACTTTAATTAGTAGAGAAAATATATATTTTTTTAAATGATAAAAATATCATAAAACTAAGCGTAATTAAAAAGAACATTCTTTTGTACATACTCAAAAGTCAATACCTACAAAATAAATATAATATTTAGACATTGATAAGTACTTTATTATAAAAATATATTCAATAACCTTGATATAAAGTGTGAGGTGCACTATTTCCATTAAATAATAAACGTTGTATTTATTCATTGTCCACACATGAATCTATTGTATTCATTACCCATTCTAGAACCATTGTATCATTATCTCTATCAATGGGATCAAACACAGTGTTCTTAGATGATCATCTAAGAACATTATACATTCAATATCACAATATATAAAAATCAGATAACTGAAATCATTTGATATAACTCTAGTAGATATGCATACCTTTGGTTCAATTTCAAATTATAATGAATATATATATAAGCATTTAACTGATGTACTTACAATCAGTTAGTCTTGGATAGTGTATTCTTTTGAATACACTCCATTGAATACAATCAATTGGATCAAATACAACTGTTGAATATGAGGCGTCGAGTACCTATACACTCGCCACCAATGAGTTGGAAAATAATAAATCATAAGTTGAGAAAACAATATCTATTTTACAGTATCTATTAACAAATATAAATTTTAAATAGAACAAAACATGTGCATACATATATGATTGACATTCACCATCTTGATAGTCGTGTCTTTTCCAAAGTTTCCTATGTTGAACCTAAAGGTCATCATCTCCTCCGACATCATATATCGATCAGCCGCTCATTTAACTTCAATGACATGTATAATCCCCCTTGTACATTAGGTTTATCTCAAATTATAGCCAAGTTTTGGTCCTAGACACTATATTGAGAGTTAACTCAATATGCTACAGCACGAAGATATCTCTATAATTTGTTATCTCAATATCTTTTCACAATGTGCAAATATAAACATTACTCATCTTCACATTATTAAATATACATTTTATTTTTTTTGTGCTTTCTTCATACCTATTGACACAAATCCTAATGAAGAAACCTTATCAAAATCAACAACTAGAAGTAACCGAAGGAGTAGCTTCATTACCTTGACAATTAACTCAATGTCCATCAAAATTTTACGATCCCAAAAAATCTCTATAAACTCTTTCGTCTTTGCTTCCTTTGCCAAGCAAGACTTAACAAACTCTCTATCCACAATTAAAGTGTTATGAAAGTTGAGGCAAATCTAGTCGGTACGGCTTGAATTATCCATATCCAACCTTCTCTCTTCCTCAACCATGCAAGCGAACACAAATGATTGTAAACCCACTTTGTAATATTCATAGCACACAATTCTAGCAACATTATGAAGGTCTCAATCTCCTTTGTAAAGTTTATACAATGGGCATCACATGGTGACCTGTTAATGTGAGAATATACAGTTTCAATAGACTCTCCAATTGCTCTAAAATTTGATGCATTGTCGGTAACAATCTAAATCACATTCCTAATGCCAACCCACTCAATGCATTCGAAGAATAATATGCTTAATGTTTCATCATTTCTCACCATATCACACACATCTACATATCTCCAAAAGATAATTCTTTTGGGAAAGTATAATAAGAAGTTTATTAAAACTCGATGAGAAACGTTAGTCAATCCATCAGCCATCATGTGCAACCTTGATCCTTCCAATATTTTCGTGCAAATTCAACCCATCTCAATCTCTACTTTTATGTCTCGAAGCAAATGAACTCAAAGAGCATGATACTTGAGCACATGAAAGGTAAGACCACATAAAACAACCTTATCAAACATGGTATGAAAATAAGATGAATTAAAAGCATTAAAAGGAATGCATGCATCATAAAAGAATTTTGCAATTTCTATATATACATTTGCAACATCATTTCCAACAAAAGTTTTTGGCATTATTTGTTGAATCATGATATCTTTTTTTTTCATCTTTGTGGTCCAAATTTCCACAAGATCTGAATGTAACTCATGTATCTCTTATTCTTCCTCTGTATCATTTGAGTCGATTAACGACATTTTGATCAGTTTGTTTTTCCTCATCATCTCATTTTTTACATCTAAAGAAAATATGATTTCATTCACAACTTCAACTGGAACATTAAGACATGATTTGGTGTTTCCTAGCCTAACAAATGCTCATTAAGCCTACTGATACCTCCTCCATGGATTTCATTCTTGGAATAATTGCATTGAATATGAAAATTACATAGTTTTTTTGTTAATGTATTTCATCTTTGAGTTTGATTCTATGGGAGATTTTATCGAAGCATCAAAATGTGTCCTACAACTTGAATCATTCATTTCTACAATATTTTTAGCAAATCGATAGGTTAACATGGTTTTCCATCATTCACTTGAAGTACAAAAATCTGTGCAATGAATAATGAAATTGACTGTCGAAAAAGACATCAAAATTAAATGACGAATGAGAAGATGTATAATTGGGAGCATGAGTGGTTACCTAGGAGAAGGAATAACATAGAACCTACCTCGTGAAAAAACTAAAAAATATAGGGATTCTTGGTTCCATGAATTCTTTGATTTAAAGAGAATAACCTCATACCGTCCGATTTCATTTTAAATTTATATTGATTGATATTTATTAAAATATCGATCAAAATCGGTATCACTGAAATCTCTGATATATCGGATCGGTATAACTAAAATTTAAAATATTGTTTCTTATCTTTGTTCATAATTAACATCATCGTTCTAGTGATATTAAAAAAATATTTTTCTACCATATTAAAAAACTAAAATACCCAATAAAACAAAACCTGAAAGGCTGCCGTTACGGCTAAATAGTGCATATAAAACACAAGCCGGCTACCCCGCTCGCCAAACCCTACCGCCTGCGGTCACCTATCTCTGGATATTAATGGCAGAGACGTTTCCGGTGAGGCCAAAGTTCCGGCCGACGTCCGGTGTAGCAGCGGTCACTCCTGAAGCCAAATATTGGAGATCCTTCAAGGTACCCAGAGACATCGAAACAGTGTCTTCAAAGTCATTTCTCTATCCGATATCATCGCTCTGCTTTTCCCCAGTTGCCCCTTNAACAAATCCCAACGTCAGCTACAGATAGGAACTATCTTATGTTAAGTATAATAATCCATCTTCCGTTACACGAGATCTTTTCCCTAGCAAAATGATAAGAATCACGTTGAAATTGAAAAGTTAAGCATATTCACTATGAGGTTATTCATGTTGGAATAAAATAAAATTGGAATGATTAAATGAGTGTCATTATGGTCAATCTAATCCAAAACGAATCGTTACGAGAATGCTACATAATAAGAAGTCTTTTAAATGTTTGATTTCTTCTCTTTAATCCAATTCGTTCACATTTTCAATCTAATTTTGGTTAAACTCTATAATTTCAATATCAACATGTGCACCTAAATAAAATAAGAGGAATGTATTTGGGGTTGGATAATAGAAAGCATACAAAGTGATTTTGAATATTGAAATTAGAAATCGGGAACAGATTCACGGAGAAAGCTTGGCACCCACAAATTTGTTCATTAAGGAATCTGGTAATGGAGGCAAACGTAGGAGATCTCCTTGGGCTTCGATGGGGTTAGACCTCAATATCTGCACAAGAATATAAGCAAATAAACAATGTAGAGAAATGATAAAGAAGGCGATTAATGCCCACGGGATCTTGGAGTAGTGGCTTAGAGTCATCCTTAGCCGGCCTGAATGCTGGTTTTCGCTTTCCGCCGTCGCTCTGCTTCATTTTCAAGAATTGTCTGTCACTCGACTCTGGGAAACACAAAACAATGATTGTCCGGTGGATTGATTGGAAATTTGTGGTTTTTGTCAATATGGCCAATGCAATTTATGCTTATTATACTCACATGTAAAATGTACCATTTTGTAAACATAAATATCTTAAAATTAGAAATTTACATTAAGAGAATATTTAAATATAATAATATATTTAATATTTTTATAATTTTAGTGGGTAGAATTATAATATTCTTCAAATTTTCAATTTCCATGTTTCATCTTATAAATTAGTTTTTATATTTTTCTAAAAGAGTTCTTTTGTATTTTTAAATTAAACATATTAATTTATTTTTATTTTTCATTGCATCATAAAATTTTTAAATTTGATGCATTTTAACATTTGGATTTTAGTTAAATATATATTTACTATTATACAATTATTATTGAATAATTTGTAAATCTGCAATAAAAATAAAAAACAATATACAAAAATATGGCATTTTATCAATATTTGACTTTATTCATTTTTTATTTAACCATAGCTATATCTTATATATATATAATAATAGTTCTTGTACAACATTGTGCTTACCCATTAAGTTTTATTAAAATATTAAATAGTTATGTTCACTTGTGAGAATCTTTAACAAGATATGTGAACTGAAAGGATGAATAAACAATATAAATAGTAAATACTTGTTATTGACTAATTCTATAAACTACATGAAATTACATTATTGCTTCAAGAAAAATGAAGATATGTTCGATCAAAATGTTTATTTTATTTATTTATTCGTAGCATTTTACTTTAAATATGTTCTCTAAGATAAATTATTTTAAAAGGTTACGAAATTGATTTTTGGGGTAATAACGACGCTATATTATCAACAGTTGAAGATAAAAATAAATAATTTTATTTTTTCACTTTATACAATGAGTTGATGAAACTGAATGAAATACGTTGTAATTAGTATGTGAACAATGAAAGTTTCATTGCACATATTGTTGAGGATGATAATCTAATAACTTAATTATTTACACCAGTAAAATAAAGAATGTTTATGCTAATTATCATTCATATTTGTAATATAGTCAACTTCAAGAGCATCAACATGATCCCATAAAGGAAAATATAAAAGTTGGTGTTGTTTTTGGAAATAAAAATAAATATTCAATCAAACTTCATGATAAATGACTAAAAATGAATTTTTCCATTAGATTATAAATCAATTGAACAATTATATTTTATATTACATTAAAGAAGTAGTTTTCACAATTTTTGATTTTTTACAAATTTATAAATTATTCAATAATAATTTTCATATTAGTAATATATATTTGTCTAAAATCCTAAAAAATACAATCCAACTAATGTAAAAATACATCAAATTTGTGATATGCAGATGAAAAATCAAAATCAACTAAGATTTTAATTTAAAACTTTAAAAAGACAAAAGAATTTTTTTTAAAAATTATTAAACACTAAATTTGATAGGATGAGGTGACTTTTTTAAAATTAAAAAATGGTCCATTCCTATTGTTTTAGAAACTAACCTAGTACTTTTTAAAAAAATTGATTAACTCGTGTAATTGTTGTTAAATTGATGAAGTTGAAGGCAAGAAACTATTCTGCAATTCCTTCTCCAAAAGATGATGTGCATACACGCAAGTTATTGAGTTTGTTTAGTTCAACTTTTTAAAATTGCGGTGTGGTGAGATGTGGTGAGGTGTGGTGAGATATGATGATCGTGATTTATGTAAAAATACTAATATACCGTTATATATATAAAATAATAAATATAATTATATTATAATTAATAGAAGTAAGAGTAAATGAGTCTTTTCCAAAATCACGATGAGGTCACAGTTGGTTTTAACAGCTGTGATGATATCGTGATTTTTTAACGATTATCACATCGCAATTAACCTTATGTTTGTGTGCATTAAAAAAATCACGATTTCAACATCTCACCGCTGTTTTAATCGGGGTACCAAACAAACTCATTGTGTACAAATAGATGATTGGTTATGTTTATTCTATGAATGTAGATATCAATTATTTTGGAAACATTCAATCTTGGTAATGATTGAATTATCCATCCATAATTCTTGCATGCAATCTTGGAGGCATAATTCTGGGCTAACACTCCCCCTCAATTCCGAGAATGAAGGTGACGAATGCCCGAATTGCATAGTAAATGTTTGAATTGTGCACCTCTGAGGTTATTAGTCATCATATCAGCCAATTGAAAGTTGGTATTCATATGCTTCAAAATAATTTCTTTGTCAATGACGAGATTTCGAATATAATGACAATCAACTTCAATATGTTTGGTTTTTTCATGAAAACGGGATTTGTTGCTATGTGAATAGCTGATTGACTGTCACAAAACGGGATTAAATGATCAAATAAAAACGATATTCGCTATTAAAATATTAACGGATATTAAAATCAAACAATAATTACTTTTAATTTTTTGAATTTAATATACAATATAAATATTAGAGAATATATTTATAAAATTTTAGAGTTTAGAATTTGTATATGTTTTGTAATATTGTAACAAAACTAATTATAATAAGCTTTGTACTATTTTTATCATTTTTAAATTTTTAAATTTGATATATTTTTTACACTATTTTAAAGTTTTCATATATTTATAAATATCAGTCATAAATAAAAACAATTTATATTAATATATTTATTGCCTTTATTATAAATATTTTCAAAATTATCAAAAAAATATTATCGGAAAAAATGAAAAAATTCATTTATATTTTTTATTATTTGACATTTTACATGGATTGAATTATTAGTCGTAGGGTGGGTATTCGATAGGGTATGACATGAATTTAAATAATCAAACTCAATGCGGATTTGGAGTTGGCATAGATTTGAAGTTATAAGTGGTAGAGCGGGCATTAATTTGATCAAACTCGGCCAAACACTACCCATTGACATCCCTTGGAAATAGTTAGCTTTCGCATTCGTCTCGAGATGATTGTTATTGCCGTTGTCGAATCCCCGAATAAGAAAAGGCAAGGAACTTGCTTCTGGCTATGGACTAAGAGATGTTTTTGCATACAAATGAAAATAAGCATGATTTGAAGAAACGTAAAATCCCAGTTTCCATGACTTTGTATTGATAAAAAACATCAGATTTTGTGTGTATTTATATACAAAATTGAAGATTCTTTTGCATGTGATATGAGTTTATAGATGTAATAATCTAATGAAAGTCAAAAGGGCCAAATATTTCTTTTAATTTGAATAGTAGACTTTAAGAAACATAACAAATTTAATAGAATATTTTGCTAGAAAAACTCTTTCTTGATAACTTCTCGTTTTCATGGAATTTGAATCATTTTTGCGATGAAAAAGATATCGCATTAATTTCCCACAAATCATCTATTTTAGGGATCTAATTGTAATATCATTGAAAAATAGTGGCTAGGAGGGGTCAATATTTATTATAACTCAAAAGTCTTAGGATGTGTTTTGTACCACTTTTGTTTATGTTTTTATATTCTCGGAAATAGAAATTATGCAAGTTGCAGAAGATATCATATTTTGCATTTTACTTTTGAATAAGTAAAATTTCTATTTCTCAATTTTATAACTACAAATAAAAAACAAATAAATCTTATTTTTAATTTCAACTTCTACTTCTGGTTTTTGAAATGACTAAAATGTCCTTATTTATTTTTTTATACAATTTTTGACATTTGAAGTTTGAATGCAAATTCTACGCAAGATATGACACATTCATCATAAATCCCAAAGATTTCATACCGGATTGTATAACGTCAAATCCTGGGCTTCACCGGTATTTTTTTTGGTATCGTCGGGTACTGGGTATTAGGTTCGATTTCCGGTTTTTTTCGGGTTCGATCCTAAAAAACTAAATGAAAATTATTTTTTAAAAAAATAAAATATGATATCGGCCGGTATACAGTAGATATATCGATCGTATCGCTCCAGACCGATATGGAATTCCGGATCAATATGAAAACATTGATAAATTCAACATTTGCATCATATATCCAACACTGCATTTTTGTATAAGTGGAAACAATCATAACACAATTGTTTACATGTAAGTTTATAGAAACATAATGGTTTAGAAAAAAATAGAAAAAATTGTATTTCAATGTATGTTTATTGAGAAATTAGGATTTAGACGATGCAGAGCTGTTTCATTATCTTGATGATAATATTGTTAAATATCATATTTTGTGGCAATCAGGTAAAGTTTCGATTAATAATTTATTATTCATTAAATCTAAGTGATGAGACTTTCGGAACCCGGTACCGCGAACCTGATTAGGCCCAAGCTTAGCCAGCCCAAGTGACATAAGCCGAACTTGGAGGCCCAAATCCAACTCGAGTGAATGGACGGCCCGGCGAGAACATGCGGGCTTGAAGGCCCGTTCTTATTGATCGGGACCGATCGATAGAGTCATGCGTTCTCCTCCTCATCAGGACCGATCGGTCCAGATCGCACAGACTATGCTTCGGGCCATCCACATTTCTCAACATATGACAACAACCTTTGACAATCCTGTCGGAGACGTGTCTGACAGAGTCGTATGAGTCTTCTTTGATCTGAAGACAGCCGGCTAGTAGCGCCGAAAGGCCTGGAGCCGTGCAGCCGTATAGAGCCACGCCCGGCGGCTGTCCCGCCTGACACGAGCCGACCTAGCCGCATGGGACAAGCACAAAACGCACCTTACTGTTCACACAGCAGGAGAGATGTATAAAATTGACACTTCGGAAATGGAAATAACTCTCTCTTGTCCGGTTTTCTCTTGGTTTTCCATAAGCTCTCCCTTCTCTTGTTATCTCAAAAACAAACATGGCATTTGTAATGAACAACTTGATTATTGGATCGACTAAGAACATTTATAGCTCTTAGTCAAATGGTTTTTTCCCCATCTTTTAGAGGTTTTCCACTCTAAAACTGCATATCATTTTCTATTTGATTCATAATCGTTTTCCCCCTACAAAACAAATTAAAATCGAGTTCGTCTTGCAACGAACCGGACGACTGTTGACACCCCCAGTTTTCAGACCACAATAGTTTGGCGCCGTCCGTGGGGACGATTTTCTAATCCTCATTTGAGGTCTTTACATGGGATAGAATAATCAAAGGCATGGCAACCGGAACTTCGATGAACGATAGTGATGCGCTTCCCAGCAGCCTTCCAGCGACAACATTCTCTCTGCAGGACCTGGAGGCTGTTGTCAGGAAAGTAATAATCGAAGTTATATAGGAGAGGAGTGAAACAGAACCACCGGCTATCACAAGCCCTATTTCAACAAGCATAGGGTACAAAAGCGACCCTGACGAGCGAAGCTCCGATGAAGAGGAGATTATCAAGCACGGAGTGACGATGAGGAGGCAGAGATATCAATCTACTCCACCTCCTCCTATCAGAACCCTAACTCCCGTTCATGTGACTGATCAGGAACAGATGCAGAGACGCATCGACGAACTCATCAGGGAGTTGGAGATAATGCGAACGCAGAGGGATTGCAGGCCCGATCTTAGGCGCAACCCTGGATTATATGATCGGGCCATGGATGCCCCGATCAGGCGGAGCAAGGATGATGATTGGTGTCATAATCTGCATGTAGCCCAGACATCATCCCAGCAATCTGGAGGTGTCTCCGCCGCACTGGGAGATTTGATGCTCCATTTTCTGAAGAGATCTGGTCAGCAGTCCCCGATCGATATTAACGCAACCCGGAGGAGTTGCCAACATTTCGCGGCGATGGAGATCCGATCGATCACGTTGCTGATTTGAGTTGAGAATGGGGACCGTTCGGGCCTCTGACTCATTGAAGAGCCGCATCTTCGCGGCCGGATTACAGGGAGATGCCCGGACCTAGTTCAAGAACTTGCCGGCCCGATCCATATAGTTGTATGGCGGATTCATCTTGGCTTTATCGGAGCAATTTGCTCCAAATGTAGGATCGTCTCGAAGTAGGCATGAACTATACAACTTGAAATACATCCCACCAAAAATGAGTCTTCGGTATTTCATGGAGAAGTTCAACAAAACCGCTCGGGGTATCAAGCTGGAACTCCGAGATAAAATTGACATCTTACAACAGGTCCTGGGACCGTGAAACCTTTCGGCCAGCCTTGTGAAGAGCCCATCGTCCACCTTGGGAAAGTTCCTTCAGAAAATCAACAAGTATATCAAGATGGATGAAGCGCTGAGAGCTGGTTATCGGAAGCCTAGCGGGAATTCTGATCCCGTAGGCGATTATAGGGTTTCTTATCCTAAGAAGCAGCCACGAGAAGTAGCGGCTGTGGCTGAGAAGAATGTCCCCCTGAAGAAGGAGGACAATCGGGTCTATTGCGAGTTGCATCACAATCGCGATCACCCGACGCTGAAATGCCCGCTGCTGCGAGAAACAGTAGCGGCAATGCATAAGGAGAAGTCCGACTTTGATGGTCATAAGGGCAAGAGAGCGGAGTCTCCCCAAAGGGTCTATCAAGGTGACGATCGTCACAGGCCGAGGGGGAGAGACAATCGGGGTCAACCCCGACACTACAACGATCCGGCAGGGGACCTAAGATCCCCCCATCTCGAACAAGACAGAGGCCAGCACGGCCAAGAAAACCGTGGCCAAGGCCGAAGGAGGAGATGGCGGGGCCGTGGCGGCAGAGCCCCGCAGAACGAAGGTGGAAGTCTCCCACCTACGAAGTAGGCACCCAACCTCCCCAAAATGAGGTGGTGCCTAGGGAAAGAGAGGTTGCCAGAAATATATATGTTATCTCCGGCGGAATAAGAATAAATGAGTCGGTCAGGGACCGAAAGAGAGCAGTGCGTGAGGAGTTTCCCGACAGCTCTGAATCTGTGGCGCTGGTCAAGTATGAATCGGTCGAGCGGTCCTCTACCTTTGAGGACGATATCACCTTCACCGCGGCCGATCTAGAAGGGGTTACCGACCCCTGTGATGATCCTCTTATCATCACTGGAATCATAGCCGACCGTCCGGTCCACAGCATTTTGGTAGACACCGGGCTTCATGCAATATGATGAAACGTGAAGTGGTTCAGATACTGAGAGCCGCGGCTCATAATTTCCCTATTGCCAATATAACCCTTTGGGAATTCGACCAAAGGAGTGTCATCCCGTGCGGGAAAATTCTTTTCCCGGTCACTTTGGGGGGTCCAAGTAGGGATCGATCGGAGACCCTGGATTTCATTGTCGTTGAAGTCTATCTGGCTTACAACGCAATTATCGGACGGACCGGCCTTAGTAAGTTTGAGGCGGTCTCTTCTACGTACTACATGATGCTCAAGTTCCCCTCCACTCATGGAGTGATTTATGTCAATGGGAACCAGAAAGTAGCAAGACAGTGCTACATGAGCTCGTGCCGAACTCTGGCACCAATGAAGAGAGCCCGGGTGGAGTTGCTCAAAGATCCCCCCGCACCCGAGGCAGGCTATGGAACCCGTTGGGTTCAAGCTAATCAACCTGGTGGAGCATGACTCAACCAAGACTACTCGCATAGGGGCACACTTGGCCCCGACTTTTGAAGAGGAGCTGGTCCACTTGCTGAGAAGCAATGTGGACATATTCTCTTGGACCCCGGATGATGTGACGGGGATTGACCGATCCGAGAGTGAGCATCGGATCAACACTCAGCTCGGAACAAAGCCTATTAGGCAAAAGGGAAGACGTTACTCTCCTGAGAAAATTGAAGTTATCCGGTCCGAGGTGAACAAGTTATTGCGGTCGGGTTTCATTAGGGAGATTCACTATACTGAATGGGTTGCGAACCAGTGGTGGTCTCCAAGGCAGATGGGAAGTAGATGATGTGTATTGACTTACCGACGTCAACAAGAGATGTGAGTCAGATCCTTTCCCACTGACGCACATTGACCGATTGGTGGATGCTGTTGTTGGCAGCACGATGATGAGAACCATGGACACTTACTCCGGGTATCATCAGATCTTCCTTGCTAAGGAAGATCATAAAAAAAATCATCATTCATGATGGAAGACGGCGTTTATTGCTATGAGGTTATGTCATTCGGCTTGAAGAACGCTGGAGCAACATACCAGAGGCTGGTCAACAAGATCTTTAGGAATTCGATAGGCCATGTTATGGAAGTGTATGTTGATGATATGATTTTCAAATCCATGAATGATGAATACCATATTCATTATTTGTCTCGTTGTTTCGAAGTATGACGTAAATACAAACTCAAACTAAATCGGAACAGTGTTGCTTCGGGATCCGAAGTGGCAAGTTCATAGGATATTACGTTTCTCAAAAAGACATAGAGGTAAATCCTGAGAAAGTTCAGGCGATTATTGACATGCAACCTCGAGAAACAAGAGAGAATTCTATAGGCTTACTGGCCAATTGACAGCACTGAGCATGTTTATCTCTAGGTCCACGGACCGGGCTTTGCCTTTTTTAAGAGTGTTAAAGAAAGCCAGCCATCTTGGTTGGACCAAAGAGTGCGATTGGGCCTTCTCAGACCTGAAAACTTATCTAAGCACTCCTCCTGTGATGGTGAGCCCGATTTGCCATNGAAAATACAGGTTGTCCAATTCTTTTATATAACTTATTTCACTACTAACTAAGATAGAGAAAAACATGTGATATTAACTAATATATTTTATTCTTCACTTCACTTCATCATCAGTTCCATTCCCATTCCAACACTCCCCCTCAAGATATGTATGAATGTTTTTCATGTCTATCTTGGAGGTAAGATACAGAAATCGAGTTTTCGCCAATCCTTTTGTAAAGCAATCAGCCAATTGTTCCTTTGTAGAGATATAAAATATATGGATGGTTCCATCTTTTTCCTTTTCTATGACAAAATGGCAATCCCTTGCAAAATGTTTCGCCCTATCATGTAGAATTGGATTGCGAGCTAATTGTATCGTCGATTGATTATCACAACATATATCAACCGTCTTCACTGTAAGCCTAAAATCCATCAAGAAATCTTTGATCCACATTACCTCACAAGTCAAAGAAGAAAGTGATCGAAATTCTACTTCTTGCGAGCTCCTTGCTACCACAGTCAGCCTTTTAGATCTCCAACTAATGGGACTCTTACCCAACAATACACAATATCCATAAATCGATTTGCTTGTGTTAGGACATGTTCCCCAATCACTATCTGAATATCCAATTAGATTAGTTTCCGATGAGGCTGTCATAAAAATTCCTTGCCCTGGTGCTTGCTTAAGGTATCTTAGAACTCTGAATGCTGCATGCAAATGCACATATGTTGGTTTGTCCACAAATTGAGACAAAATATGGATTGAGTATGCCACATCTGGTCTCATGAATGCAAGGTAGATTAGTTTGCCCACCAATTTTATGTATTATGTTGCATTTTTAAGTTCAGCTCCAGTGCTTTGTCTCAGCTTGTGATATTGTTGGATAGGTGTTGCAGTTGGTTTTTATCCAAGTAAACCATATTCATCTAGCAGGTCCATGGTGTATAATTCGCTGACATAAAACAATACCATCTTGAGATCTTGCTATTTCTACTCCTAGAAATTACCTAGAAACACCAAGATTTCTTAAACAAAAATTGCTGCTCAAAAAACATATCGATGTATCGATCACTTCTAGAGATGCACTACCAATCATGATATCATCAACGTAAATGAGCAATGCCACAATTTTCATAGATCAGAGTCATGCTTGATAAATAGAGAAAATCACTTAACGAGTGAATAAAACCAAAAAAGGTCACTGCCTTGGTGAATTTTTCATTCCATTGTTTGGAGGCATGCTTCAATCCGTATAATGCTTTTAGTAATTTACAAACAAACTTATAATTCTTTGGAGTAATGTGACATTCTGCGGCAAGATTAAGTCCCTGGGGCAGATTCATATATATATTTTCAATCAAATCAATATTTAAGAAAGCATTATTGATATCAAGTTGGCGTAGGAACCATTTATATTTTGCAATCAATGCAAAGAAAAACCGCACAGTTGTTTGTTTTACTACCGGACTGAATGTTTCATGAAAATCAAAACCTTCAACCTGTTTAAAACCATGAGCCACGAGTCGTGTTTTGCATCTATCCAGTGTTCCATCTGCTTTAACCTTGACTTTATAAATCCATTTACACCCAATTGTGTGTTGAGTAGTAGGAACAGAAATAATACTCCATGTCTGATTCTTCTTCAGGGCTAATAATTCTGATGCCATTGCTTCTTGCCATTCAGGTTGAGAGATGACTTCAGAGTATGTGCTAGGCTCAGTTAAACTATCTAATGCAGCTATAAACGTTATATATAAAAGATTTAAAGAATCAGATGAAGCAAAATTGCCTTATTGGATATCTGGTACTACATGGGACGGCATTACAATCATAAGGCCATCCTCAACCATGTTCGTCCGGAAACTTCATTCTCTCATCCACATCAACTTTTTCTCTATACACATTATTATTATTTAATTTTATAAATAACTTTCATCTCATTCCTAACAATGTCCGAACATTTGTAATTTTTAAATTTTATTTTTTTACACATCGGATACCTTAGAATAATAATATTATCGATAAAATCATTATATAAATATTTATATTTTATAATTATTTTAAAATTAATTTTTAATAATTTTTTTAATAAAAATAGAGGAAATAGAGTGTCCTGGTCGTGACACTCTATTTCCTCGCCTGGACAAAAGAAATGCCACCTTGGCTACCCACTGGGCGGCCAAGGATAATGATGGCCTAAGATTTCATATATACAGGTTGCCTTCTTAATCTGTTGCCTCTGCACGGATGTTCGATTTCTTGAGTGATTGACACAGGAGAATCTGAACATATTGGTGAAGAATGATCTGAATGTGGTGAGTCAATATGAATAGTCTCTGGGATAGAGATTAGATTATCTTCAATCGCAACGGAAGGTGCATTATCATCATAATGCAGTGCAAGCAAATTGATTTTTGACAATACAGGTGGATTTATATTATCTGATGGGGCTACTGCAAATTCTTCGTTGCATGTCATATTAGAGAAATGAAAATTATCTTCATAAAAACTTACATCTCTGGAACAAAAGACCTGATGATTATCCAAATCATATAGTCGATATCCTTTCACATGCATAGGATATCCTATAAATATACATATGCGTGAACGTGAATCAAACTTTTTTCTGTTTGCTTGCAAAGTAGATGCATAACAGAAACATCCAAATATCTTTAAGTCTTTGTAAGAGACTTGCTGACCATGTAACATTTTATAAGGAGATATGAATCCCAGACACGTGATGGCAACCGATTGATCAAGAAGGTGGCTGTTAAAATTAAATATCCCCAAAACTTTACCAAAAATGTACCTTGAAATAATAGTGTCTGAGCCATCGCGACGAGGTGTTGTAATTTCCTTTCAGCCAATGCATTTTGCTGTGGTGTTTCTACACACGTCGTTCGATGAATGATTCCCTCATCTTTATAAAATTCCAACAATTTGAATTCCGAAGCATTATCACTCCGAATGATTTGAACTTTCCCATCGTATTGCCTCTCTACCATCCTACAAAACTATGGTACAATCAGTTTAGCTTCACTTTTGTATTTCATCATATGTCCATGAAGTTCTAGTGAAATCATCAACAAAACATAAAAAATACTTATAACCTTCTATTACTTCTACTTCATAGGGCCCCCAAGTATCAATATGGATTAATGCAAAGGGCTTCACTGAATTTTAATATGATCAAGAAATGGTTTCCTTTTGTGTTTAGCTTTATGACAAGGTTCACAAGTAAATTTAGCAAAATGCACTATTAAGTCCATTCAAAAATTTGAATATTTTATCCTTTTGATGTATTGCTGCAAAATACTCAAAACAGCTTGGTGAGCATTTGCCACATATGCAGTGGGGTTCTGGACGATAGTTTCCCAATTCCTCCCAAAGTCCAGACAACTCTGTATAATAGTCAAATACAGATCGATTACCTTGTTTGATTGCACCAATTTCTGAATACATATGACAAACTCTGTTATCATCCGGCATGAAAAACCTTTTTCTCAACGGTTTCCCAAATATGTTTTGCTGATGGTATGTAGAAAACTGTTTGGTCAAGGGTGTGTTCCATCGATTTAAGAAGTCATGATACTATCAGGTCATTGCATTGCTTCCATTTGGAGTGTTCTGGATCTGTTAAAATCGGCTATGGAATAAACCCATTTTATTTTGTATCGACAGTCCCATCATGAAGGATCTTCGCCATAAGAAATAATTTCCTCTTGTGTGGATATGGATGTGGTGAAAATACCATCGGGGCCATGTGGATGTGGAATGGTGAGTTTACACCCTTTGTGTCAACAATGCTTTCATTGCTTGTGTTAACGACACCTTCATTCCTCGTTACAATATTTTTTTTCAGATCTTCTGGTTGCTCCGATACCATGTTAGATCGAATGATCTTCAGCTTGTTGTTAAAGATGTATGCTTTAGCAAAGCTATTCTAAGAAGAAGCAGCAGAAACTTAAAATATGTAAAAATGAAGGAGAACGTGGGAAAAGAGGTTATTCCTCTAAATTCCTTAAAAAAAAGAAAATGTAAGTTGTCCAAATCTTTTATAAAACTTATTTCACTACTAATTAAGACATAAAAAAGAGTGTGACAATAACTAATATGTTTTATTCTTCACTTCACTTCATCATCAGTTCCATTTCCATTCCAACAATGTAAAGAAGTCCAAATATCGGAATCCGCAGTGGTGGATGCTAGGATATTGGCAACGACGGTGGGTATGGAATTCAAACATTTTATTCTGTAACAGAAATTACGAATCAGAAACGATAATATAGTGGAAACGAAGACGATTGTGGCCCAACTCCGGGGATCATCGTCTAACTTGTGGAGAATTATGAGTATTAGATCATCGGAAAGCTTCGTGAAAACGCTATCCAGATATATCAGACGCTAGATAGAAAAAACGAAAGAGACGCACAATTAAAACATTCAATATTAAAGATAAATAAACATATTTGTGAGGCCCTAATAATTGGCCCGTTTACAGCCCAAATCCTACTCACCATGAATACAGAGTCACTGCCCCGTAGCTGTTTAATCTGCCATTCCGTTGAATGAGGTGTACTGGACTCTGGTGGCAAAGGCCGACAACAAATCTCCAGGATCCGGAATTTGCCATACTATCAACGAACCCGGTAAATTTCTGGTGCATTCGATATGGGTTTTTTTCTCTTTCCCCAAATTTTGTGCCAGAGGATTGTGTGATTTTTAGTTGATTTTCCCATGTTTTCCTGCATGTTAAGCGTGGTTCTTGATGGAATTTTGATTGCTGTATTATGAAGATGCTTGATTGCATCTATGCTACTCATTCTGTACTTTCTTAATAAGTCAAGAGGATTATAAGCGTGCATGCGTGAGTATTTGCTGCTCATCTTTGTTTTTATGTTTTTATGTTTAAAAAGAGCAACATGTAGATGATATATAACTTGGTAATTTAGTGGCGAATGCAGATGGTCCTCACCCATTTTCCTCACTGAATCGAAGTAGGATGGTAGCTGTTGCATGGCTTTTTGTTCTTACATTTTTTCTCCTACAACGTTATCCGATTAGTCTCGCCAATTCTATACAAGGATGTGGTGGTTTCTTGGAGGTATTGTACATCAACTCTGTTCATTGATTTCTTTCTTCATTGAGTTACTGTCTTGAACGTGAAGTGCAAAATAGATATTTTCTTATGATCTGGTAGGCCAGTTCAACGCTTATAAGATCAAGGAAACCAACCGATGGGAGATTAGATTTTTCTCACGTTAAGGTGTGAATTTTGATTATATTTTTATGGCAAGACATATAATGTGAATCTCGGAACTGTTCAAGAATATTGATGTTGATTCCCAAGTAGGTTGAACTTCGGACTGTGGACGGCTTGGTGAAGGACTGGACACAGTGTGCTCCCAACGGCTACTACTTCATCCCTGTGTATGACAAGGTAAACCTTTTCATTTTTCATTATATATCACATGGCAGACTTCCAATGAGGGCTTTGTAGGATTGAGGATAGAAAATGTAATGTCTAAGGGTAAGGCGTCTTTCCCTTTCTGTAGATATTTGTTTACTAGAAAGCTGAGAGACCATATGAGTCTAATTTGGAGCAGGAGAATCATAGTGGGAAAAACAGGACAAATAACTCAGAATTAGCTTTGTCGTTGTGGCTTATGTTATAAACATGTGAAAAAGGATATATTGAGGAGAGAGAGTGGTGGCGTTTTCATGTGACTCTTGGTTATATTCCCTTTTATTATTCAACTTAGGATGCAGAATCTTATTTTTCTGCACATAGATGGTCATTATGGGGTTTTTCGTTTTGGATTTAATCAAAATTTCTTAGTTAAATTTTTCTTTTCCTTTTATTCTTTCCTAGTTAGTTGAAATCATTTTATTTAATAATATGCATTTTTATAATTTCAGGGTTCATATATCATAAAAGTTAGAGGACCTGAGGGATGGGCATATTGCCCTCAAGAGGCGAGTTTCTTCAGTACTCTTACTTAACAAGAGTGTAAATTGTATTGAGTTAGTTTTTGTAAAAAAAGGTATTGATGTGATTATGCTAGCAGGTTCCTATTTTCGTGGATGACACTGGTTGTAATGCCAATGAAGATATTAATTTTAAATTCACCGGGCAAGTACTAATGCTTTAACTCCCCGTACTAACTTTTCCTACACCATCGTACCCAAAAAAACAAGTTCTTTCATCTTCTAGCCATTGATTTTTTTGCTTATTTGTTTTTCTAAAGTTTTTCAACAATATTCAGGTTCTCGCTATATGGGAGAGTTGTGGGTGCTATTTCTGGAGATGGCTGCCAAGATAAAGACTCTGGTCCATCTGGGGTGAATGTTGAACTTGTTTCTCTCAGTGGAAATGTTATCTCATCTGTTTCAACCACATCAACGGGAAGTTACACGTTTGAAAATATCATTCCAGGTTTTTGCCTCTTTGCTCCTCCTATCCACCCTCGCATTGCATTGGATTTCATTGCATAATTTAGATGTGGCTCGTTGCTATTCTATCAGTTGAGCTCTAAATGCCACTTTTTAAAAATACTTACTCTACCATTACATCAGCCATTTGCACTAGTTTATAGCATGCTGCAAACACACGGAACAAGTTTGAGTCTTGTTCTTTTGCATGAATAAGTATATTTTTTATTCGAATTTTAATGATTCCAGTCTTTGATGCATTGAATGATATTTTTACTGAAATTTCTGTTTTCTAAAATCACCCGCAGGGCTGTATAAGTTGCGTGCTTCTCATCCGGATTATGATATTAAGATCAATGGATCTGATGAGGTATTAATGTGTAACTGGTTTACCATGCTTTCTTTTTAGACGTATTTTTTTCTTCATGGATCTTTTTCTCATTCTACCTATCTTTCTCTCATTTAGTCGCGCTATGGTTATCTTTCACTTGTTCATTTATGATATTATATCTCCAATCCATTTTTTAACATGCAGATAGAATTAGGTTTTAACAACGTCATGGTGAATGATATATTCTTCGTATCTGGGTACAATATTAATGGATATGTGATATCACAGGTGACCTTTTTATCGAAAGTAAACTTATTTTATGTGCAATGTTTTGAAATTTTATTTTGAATTGAATTTTTTTTTAGTTTTAGACGATTTGATTGTTATATATTCTATCTGAATTTATTATGTTATCTCTTCTATCCTTCAGTTTTTATGTTTGAAGATGTGATTGAAGACTTATGATACTACTGATGAAACCTACTGTTGATACCTTTATGATACCACTATATGAATCGTTTAACAGGATGAACTTTTTATTATGTTGAAGGCCCTGCCCTCTTTTGCTTGTTGAGATTTTTAAAAAAATGGAATTATTTTTAAAAAAATCTATTTTTTTATTTTTTCTTTATTTTTAAAAAAAAATCTATATTGTTTTATTTTTTGGGAAAATTATGACCCTTTGTCTTATTTATGCATTACGTCCCAAAATGTTTGTGGCTTTGCTGAAGTATTTGTAACTAGATATTTGACTTTCTCTAATATTATATTGATAGGGAAATCCTATTTTGGGAGTTCATTTCTTTCTTGACGCGGATGATGCATTGGAATTGAATTGTGAAAAGGATTTTAGTAGTTCACCAATGCTACAGAAAGCCCTATGTCATGCTGTATCTAATGCAGATGGAATATTCACATTTACAGGAATACCATGTGGTATGTGACCATTGATAAGTGATACATACACAAAATTGCATGGTTCTTATCCTTTCCAATGCATGTTACTTTCCTTATTAAGAATATAAATGCAATATCTAGTAAGTATTTTGTTAAATTTGATCAGGAACCTATGAGATAATACCTTTCTACAAGGGTGAAAATACAGTTTTTGATGTGTCACCTTCTTCATTGTTGGTACATGTTCGTCATGAGCATGTTCTAGTTCCTCAAAGATTTCAGGTGATGCATTCTGTGATGTGATTTAAGGTTTCATTTTGTGTCCATATATCAAAGAATTGACTAGCTTCGCCACATGTTTCTAGTCTTTTCTTGATGCATTTGTTTGGTCTTTAATTCCATTGTTTAAAGTTCAATTCATTTTTCTTCTTTATTGATATCCCTGACACTATCATTTTCTTTGTAAGTCTTATACATTGTTCGTTTGAATCATGCTATTTGTGCCTTGTATATAATTATTTGAATTGATGTTTATGCAGGTTACTGGTTTTTCCATCGGGGGGCGTGTTGTCGATCATAATGGTGTTGGAGTTAGTGCTGCAAAAATTATGGTGGATGGTTATGAAAGATCAATTACCGATGAAGGAGGATATTACAAACTTGATCAGGTTGGTTGTACAAATTTCAGAGTTTATTTCTCAATAAAAAAATGGCAATGATGCTCATGTAAGGCAAAGTGTTCTCTTAATTTTGTTTTACTTCTTCCTTATACCACATGGGACATAATGAAGTTTGAGGGTGTTTGGTAGAATGCCATAATTTTCCCCATTCCTATAAAGACCTACATCATGTGAAGAATTTACAGGGATTATTACCTTCAGGATCTCCCTGAATTTCTTGTGGTGGTACTGAGTTGTCTCCTGCAATGTTTTCCCCTGAGGCTGACTTACCCTATTAAACTCTCATTTTATCTACAAGTCTTAGTTGCATCTTGAAAGCTAATGAATCAAGAATTGACCTGTGGTATGAGAGGCAACTTGTTCCTATGCTTTCTCTGTTCTCACTTGACCTTATTCAAGTACTTATTCACATGTATGGGGTGTTTTGCTATATGTCTTCTACAATAAAATTATTTTTTGTTGTTGAACAAAGCATATTTGTCATTATCCTTGATATTCTCAATGTACTGCTCTTAGGTTACATCCAAAAGATACAATATTGAGGCCAAGAAGGAGCATTATCAGTTTGAGAGATTGATTGACTTTTTGGTGCGGCATTCTACAAGTTATTTTTTATCCAATTCCTACCTTTCGTGTTAGCTGAATAATCAAACATGTCATTTAGTATTCAATGATGGATCATTTTCGTCCTGCTAAGCTTCTTGGTGATGTATGTTTTTACTTAATCTGATTTCCTCCATTATTTAATTAGGTTTTACCAAACATGGCTTCAGTTGATGATCTCAAAGCAATATCATATGATTTGTGCGGTGTGGTTCATGCAGTTAGTTCTATGTGCAAAGCTAAGGTAACCTTTATATCTAGTTTTTATAGTGCAAGATTATTTTTGTATATGTTATTTACGTTATTTATCAGGGAGAATTGTAGGTTAGGAACTAGCAAGTTTTATCCTTTCATTCCTGTTCTTGAAAGATTTGTGGATTAGCTAGATGTTGTTCTAGTCAGTTTCCAAATTATTTACATGGTTCCGAAATTTTGCATTGCTCATATATTTTTTATTCCTAGCACTTGAGAATTCAATTTTTAAACTATGAGTAATTTGACCCCCAGAAATTTTGATCTTTTATGTATTTGTATCTACATTTGGTTTATTGAAAATTATTCACTTGGTTTTGAGGTTGCTTTAACACATGGAGTTGAAAATGTCAAACATCAAGTGAAACAGACGGATGAAAGAGGAAACTTTTGTTTTGAGGTAATTAAATTAACACTATGTAATTTCGCGTAACTTTACTTAGATGTTGGGGGTAACTTTCCGTTACCTCCCAAGAAATGAAATGAATGAAAATCTTTCCGTTCAAAAAAAAAAAATTAACACCTATAAGAGCTAGTCATCTCTAACCTTTATCTATGAATCCACTAGAGTCCATATAATTTTTTGTTCTGCAATCATCTCAGGTTTTGCCTGGTGAATACCGCTTATCTGCTTTTGCAGAGGCTGCTGAGGTTGTCCCAGAACTTCAGTTTTCTCCATCATACATCGATGCTACTGTTGATGGACCTTTACTCTCAGTCATATTTTCTCAGGTTAAGGGATGGGCTTGATTGATGGAAAATGATTTTCTATTTCTAAATTCATGTTACCTGGCCTCTCTGATCGTGTGCCTGGGTTAACAAGTCTTTCCCTTAACATTCATTTAAGTTAAAATGCTCATTAACCATGAACCCTTGTTTCTTTTGGTTTTGTTTGTGAACGTAGGCTCAAGTGAATGTTAGTGGTTCAGTAGTCTGCATAAACGGATGCCAGCCTTCAATTTCTCTTACACTTGTGAGACTAGACGGTAAAGGTATAGAAGATGGAAGGACTATCAGTTTACCTGATCACAGTAGTGATTTTTCGTTTACCAATGTTCTCCCTGGGAAATACAGACTTAAGGTAGTACTCAATTTTGTCATGCACAATTTTTATGTTATCTCGATTCTTTATTTACCATGTCTTACTAATATAAATTTTGGGATGGCTACATTTAGTCTACACTTTTTGTTAATGATTATGTAATATGGAAGTATGAAATTTTGGTGGTTCACTTTATTCACAGCATTTGATTACATTCTCTATCCTCTTTATTTTTGCTCTCGGGGCTAGCTTGGGACAATTTATCTGAAGTTTTTGTCATTTTAACTATATATCTTTATCTACTTTTTATTTCATTTGCTATCTTACTCGAAATTTAGCCAGAGTAAAATGGTTGTCAAAAAATCTGGAATTCACTGCTGGCCTGCAGTTACCTGGATTCTTAATTAACCCTAGTCTCTGACTGTAGGTCAGAAATTATTTACCTGGATTCACATCCGGAGAGGACACATGGTGCTGGAAACAGAACATTTTAAATTTCAGTGTTGGTGTTGATGATATAGAAGGGGTTACTTTTATCCAAAAGGGATATTGGGTTAACATAGTTTCCAGTGATGAAGTGGCTGCCTACCTCACGCAATGGGGGAGTTCACACATGAACTTTACTATTAAGGCCAGTGATATCTTTTGGATGTTGGAATATTTGCAAAACTTATTGGTCATCATTATTTTTTCTTAAATGCAGAAAGGTTATCAACGGATATGTGTTGAGTCTCCAGGTGTGCATGAACTCCATTTTGTCAATCCTTGTATCTGGTTTGGAATTCCCACTCCGAGAGTCGATACTTCAAGCCCCAATGTATGGTAAAACGGGGTTTTCAGCCCCATCCCCTCCCAACTTTTCCTCCATTTTCCCTGTAGTTGTGGCCGAAGGCTTAGTGGAGGCTTTTAGCATTGTCATGATGTATTTTTTCCCTATAATTGATGCAGTCTCATATGTGCAGCCTATAAATTTAAAAGGAGAGAAGTATCTTCTCAAAGGGCATATTCATGTTGAGTCAAATGACAATTTACCTAAGGATATAACACTTGATATCCTAGATGACGAAAGCCAAGTAGTTGATGTTATATTAGCTGAACATGTCTCTTCTGATATTGACGAACCCAGGACCGCTGTATATGAGTATTCTTTCTGGGCTAGCATTGGACAAAAACTCAACTTTTTCCCTCATGATTCACGGTACATATGATTTATCCATGCTCTTTTTATGGGAACACCTTTCCAATTTTTCAGCCCTTTTAGTCACTTACTATGCAATACGACTTCATTTATCAACATGATTTTTTTCATACTGTGTTAAATGTATGTAAAGAGTTCTGGACCATCTGACGTTATAAGTTTATAGAATAACATAAAGTTTAATACCTACATTGTGCACTATCATATAAAAAGACCTCATAACAGATTCTTATGTGCTGCAGGAATACAGTGGAGAGGAAGATCTTGTTTTACCCTAGAAAGCACCGGGTAATGGGAAATGTTTCCGTTTATAATTGGAGTGTGCATGATCCTCCTTCTGAGATTTTATATTTCCTCTTTTTTAGGTTACAGTAGTGGTCAAGGGATGCCAAGATCCAATTGCTCCATTTTCTGGTCGACAGGGTGTATACATTGAAGGATCAGTTTCACCCCCTATCTCTGATGTTCATATACAAGTTCTTGCTGAGAAAACTAGTGAAATTTCTCTACTGAAGCAAGGAGACACAGCTCATGAAACTGTTACTGGGGAAGATGGCTTATTTCGCGCTGGACCTCTTTATGCTGATATGAGTTACAAGATTTTGGCAACAAAGGTACTTTAAATATATATACGTAATTTTTTGTTCTGATCCAGTAATTAATTTTGCATACATGCTGGGATTCGTAATCATCGTAATTCCTACACTATCAGACGAACTCAATCTATCAAGCTTTGATATTCAGTAATCATTTATTGCAAGTGAACTAGAATTAGCATTTTTTAAGTTGGATTTGAGAATAGTGCTCTGTCTGGTGCTTAAATTTGTTATACTAGTTATTTTCCTTCCGTCAACGAGAAAACTGAATGAACTTTTCTCTTTTGTAAAGCCTGGTTATTCCATAAAGCAAGTTGGGCAGCACTCATTCTCTTGCCAGAAGCTTGGTCAGATTTCTGTGAAACTTGCTTTCAGTGAAGACAAAAACGAGATTTTTCCTTCTATTCTACTCTCATTGAGTGGCGAAGATGGATATAGGAACAATTCAGTGACAGATATGGGAGGTTTTTTCCTTTTTGATAACTTAAGACCGGGAAACTTTTATCTACGGCCTTTGCTGAAGGTATATGTTGCAAGATTTTGTTCCTGTCATTTCAGCTTTTGAGTCTCAGTGTTCTTATGTCTTCTTTGCTTCCATTCCTTTATTCGATTCACCGTGGACACTGTATCTTTTTATGCATCATTCCCTGTGTACCAATGTAATCTAGGCCTACGTATTTGTTTTTTGATAGGTTTTAGTTATTTACTTTTTTCCTGCCAACCCACACTATACTCATGGTAGAAACCAATCCTTTCCTTTTAAGACTATCGCTTAGTCTTTTACTACTGGGTCATCCCTTTAGTCTTGATTTTTGGCACATTAGAATTTTTAGCATGTATTGTTTCTACTGAATGAATTTTATATTAAGGTAAATAAATAAATGTTATTCCCAACTAAACATGTGTTGTAGTTTATGGAGTACAAGAGACATTCATGATCACCTCTCATGGGGCATGTACTTATGCTGTTTCAACATTTTGTGTCTTCTATTCATTATGATTAGACTAGTCCTCAATGCAACCAGTTAGATATGATGTGATTTATATACACTCAAGAGTTAATTTTCTGATCGTACCATCATTCTTTTCACTATTCTGGTTCTTCTTTAATAATTATCATGAATTATGTCAACCTTCAGGAATATGCATTCTCTCCTCCTGCAGAAGCAATCAACCTTGGTTCTGGTGAATCCAAGGATGTCGTATTTTATGCTACTCGCATTGCTTTTAGGTACCGACATTGACTACCTTTTTTCCGTTCTAGGGTAAATGTTATCAATTTATCCTTTAACAGCCGCCTGATTTTTTTATGGATTATACAATTCTTAAAGAAGTTATTGAATTGCGTTTTTTACTTCTATAAACTTCAGAATTTGCCTTAATCATGTTAGCATTGTGAAAATATATTCCAAGACAGATTTATTCGGTTTCTTTTCATATATGAGATAGTGCATATCTTCTGCAATCTTTAATCTAGTTGGAGATTAATCTTGAAAAAATAATAGGTAACTAACTTTTGGCCTAAATCGAAATCCACTGTATTTAGAATGGGGTTCAATTTGTACTGCTTCGTTTTAGTTAACTGTCCCAACAAAGCCTGTGAGTTGATATCCTTAATTGCTATCCTATTTTTGCATAACATCATTATACTGAAAATTTTTAGGTACATCTTGTAACATAATGTACATCTTATATGATGGTTTGTTTATTCGGGTTATCAACAAGAGATCCTTTTAGAATCACAAGTTTATTTATGTTCTTTACAGTGTCATGGGAAAATTGACGTCATTGTCTGGTCAGCCAAAAGAAGGTGTGTCAGTTGAAGCAAGGGCTGAATCCAAAGGCTTCTATGAAGAAACAATGACTGATAACTTAGGAAATTATAGACTGAGAGGGCTCTATCCTGAGACAAACTACGTAATAAAGGTAGCAAGGAAGGGTGATCTTGATGGAAAACTGATAGAGCGTGCGTCTCCGGAGTTTTTTAGTGTCAAGGTTAGTTTCACAGAGTTCGTTTGGTTTCAATTTCACGTGACATTTAAATTTCTCTCTGTTTTCATATTCTTATCTTTGAGAATCAATGTTCTGATAAAACGAGTGCATTGTCGAAAATTTCTTGGTGACTAAAGGTAGCTTTCGGATCATATTAAACATTTATTTAATTTGTTCTTAAGTTAGAATTGAGAGCCCATATTATGTTGGCCCCAGCTATAAGCATGAATTTCATGGGTAGTAAAGCAGGAATTTCATGGGTCGTAAATTGGTGATAGTAGAACGCCAAAGTTTCATAAGTTATTTTGTTTATTGAAGATTTTAACATATTTGGGAACCTTCTGTTTTGTATTAGATCGGCTATGAGGACATCAAGCAGCTAGATTTCGTAGTCTTCGACCAGCCAGAAATAACCGTTTTAACTGGACATGTAGAAAGAAAGGCGACCATGAAGCTCTATTCACAAATAAATGTGGAGATCAGATCATCAAGTGAACCAACAAAGATCCAGTCCATTTTTCCCTTGCCAATCTCAAACTTCTTTCAGGTTAACAACTTACCGAAGGGTAAATACGTCATACAGCTTCGATCAGCCACACCATCCAGCAATGCTCATGCATTCAAGTCTGATATTATTGAAGTGGATCTAGAGACACGATCTCAAGTTCACATTGGTCCAATAAGCTTTAGTGTCCAAGACAGTCACAAACAGGTACTTTTTAAATATTTGCAGTATGGCCAGTTTCAGTTATATAGAATGAACCACTATTAAGTTTCTAGAGTCGAGTCAATTTACGTGGGGAGTTAAAGAGGGAGGAGATCATATCGTAAAATACTTGTACTCTACATTCCCTTTTATAAACCAATCCAATCCACATCTAGGACAATTCCTTCATATTCAACAACCACTGTCAATTTCTGCAGTCACCGAATCTTTGCAGTCTCGGTGAAGATGCATAATTTTCTCTATGTTCGTAGTTTGGTTAAGTTGTAGAATTTTTTGCAGGAATTGACACCAGCTTCAGTGTATCCTTTGGTTGTTGGGCTCTCAGTAATCGCTCTATTCATTTGTATGCCAAGGTAGCTGAGATGGTTTCAGTATTTTCTCTTCTCATTTGTGCCATAGTGAAGGAACACCATTGTTGTTCTCTATATCACTACTGACTGAGTGATTCTACAGATTTCAAGACATCTTTAAAGCTGTAACTGAAATGACAACATCAAATGCAAAGAAAGATGTGAAGAAGCCGATGATAAAAAAGAAAGTGCACTGAAAACCTCTTTTGGTTCTATTTGTTATCCTTTTTGGAGAAATTTCACTTATTTTGTGCACTGCGAGTGTCCTCTGCGGATTTTGATAGAGAACAAAATCAACTGAATTGTTTCAAGTTTATGTCATCAGTTTTTCTACTACTGAACTAAGCCTTCTGATCCCAGTCGACACCGCAATTCTCTGCGGATTTCTAATCTCTGGTGCCCAAGTTTCACAGTGTATGTTTTTGAAGCTATAAGAACCATCCCCACGTTTGAAAAACAATGTCAAATTTCTCTAATTGCAAATAGGATAAAAACTACCCTCTACAAAAAATCATGTGTTATTTCCAAGGACTTCACAATAATACACAATATAATAATCTTTTGCGCACATGTAAAAAATAAAGAGTCCAAGTCAAACCAAAACACTGATTCTTTGGATAATGTATTAATAATATCGATAATACTATATTAACAATTATATAAAAATATAATTTTGTCGTGGATGACTAATTTGATCCATAGAATTAACAATAATGGTCTTGATATTCGGACTCTAGCGAATATAAAATTAGCAGGCAAACGCCTTAACCTCTCGGCAAAAGCGACGGTCGTTCAGAAAGAATCTATATCTGGCTTTTACAAGAATCTCTAACTCTGTACAAACTACAAATGTGAAAGAGAAGAACTTCAATTTGATTTTACTTGCCTAACGCGGCAGGTGCACACGTCAATATGTGCGTGGTCAATAAACTTCTCCGCCGCCGACCCCACCCGACCGCCCTCCTCTCCGTCATCTCTCTATATAACCTCACATCTGATATTCCTTTTCTATCTGATAAAAATTCCTTCTGATTACAATTCGCTAGAAAGCGAGAAACGACAGGATGCTTGAGGAATGGAGCGTAATTGACATCCTTATGAAGTTGGGGGCGTTCATTGCAGTGCAGGGACTCATCTTCCTCATCTTCTCCCGTTCTTCCAGCAGCATCAAAATCCCACGCTCTCTCAGCATCAACCGATGGGCCGCATCACTCGCAGATATACCCGCCGCCTCTGACTCTTCTCCTACTGGTGGCTTCTTCCGCTCCGTCAGCCACCTCTACCGTTCTTCAACTTCCCTCAAATCTGATTAGTTTAGCAGTTTGTAATAATATATTGTTTTGTATTAAAAACAGTTCAAATTCAGATTTTTTATCTGTTATATATTAGTTTACATGAGTGCTTGATTGATCTATCAGTATTCGGTTTTGGGGTGTGAGTTTGTGTTTAAAGAAATCCACATACAGTACGAGGTCAATAAATATGATTTCTATGTTTTATTGCAAATGCAGGAGCATATGGTTTTTTAGTAAGGAGTTTTGTATCTTCTATCTATAACCATGGATTTAAAAAACCGGTAGGATCCGCCGGTTCGACCGTGAATCGTTCATTATCCCGATCCGATTCAAACCGATTGATCTATTTTTTAAAAAACCGTTTTGGAGCCAAAAAATCCTGTTGAATCAGTTTATTTCACTCAAAACATGTTAAAAAACCGGTTTTTAAGAATTTATATTAAAAACTTTTTAAATTTGTTTAATTATATATCAAAAAAAATTTATATTATCTAATTACATTTCTTAAGAATTTATTTAGAGCTCTTTGTAAAAAAATATATTTTTAAATATATTTATCTTGTTCATTAACATTATTATTTATTTTTCTATTAAACTAATTCAAATCGATCCGATCAGTAGAAAACATTTCTGATCCACTGGTTTAATCCATTTTTAAAACCATGTCTATAACCCTTATTGGTTGGAGTGTTAACAACCAATAATTGATTTATTGATTCAATAACGTGACCGTGGATTGAAGTTTAAAATATGAAAACTTAATACAATCATATTACATCAAACATATACTTAAATACATATACTTTGGCATGGTCCATTACATAACCCTAGGCCCATCAAATTTAAGAAGCTACTATACCAATTAATGTGATGGTAATCTGTTAAGTGTTAAGAGCATACTTTCAAATTTAATCAGTATTTCGGTAACATTTCATTTGACTGCAAAATAAATTTCATTTTAATTAAAATTGCGATTGTGATGAGTTTTTGTGAATTAACTTTATTTCTTATGTTCCAAAATCCAAGTTAGATGTATTAATTTTCAAATCTAAAGGTTTTAAATGATGCTATTTTAAACATAGAACTTGATTTTATAAGATTGTTGATTTTAAATAATCAATTCTAATTTGAAATTTTTATTTTACATGGTTTATATTTCAATTAGCAAGAATATAATGACAAATATATCTACTGCGTGTTCTGATTGCATTGTCAGAATGTGTTATCATTTTTAAAATACATTTTGGATTCGTTTACAAAACATCTCAACGTTTTCATTTTCATTCTGACAATATATTCTCAAAACGCGTTATGAGCTTTCTTCTTCAACGCAAAATGATCTGAATAATGTATTTGAATTCTTGGAATGCATTTTAAAAAATCTCTAAACAAAACTATCCTTCTCGATTTTACTCTTTAAACGCGTCAAGATGAATGCACCGCCGATGGCCACTAAAAGGATCGCATCTCTTGTTTCCCGCTTCTTCCAGGTAATATATACATAGAGCCCCTTCTTGCTTCTCTCTTTTGACCTTGGTCTATCTGGTTCGATTATCACTTTTTGTAAACTAGGGTTGATTCAAATTTCTTCCTTCATTTGTTCTGGACGTGGTTTCATATCCTGAGTTGATAAGAGTGTTTCGTCTGGATTCAGGGATTTCGAGATTATCTCTTGGCTCTTATTTCAATTTTCGACTATTGTTTGGCCCGAACCCAATGTTGGAATCAATTGACGAATCAGTGTTGCTCCACCTAGTAAAACCAGCCGTTTGGGAAGAAACCCTACTGGAAGTTCCCCGAAGAAGACACGTGAACCAGAGACTAAAGGGCCAAATTATCACTTAAGTAATTAAAGACCCAATTGGACAATAATATTATCAAATCATGACCCAAAGAAAGCAAGCCCAGAATCAAGAGCCCAATCGAGCAGCACAAGTTTTCACACAGCAACGGTCAAAAATTATGTAACGGCTAGAAAAAAATATTTTATAAATACTGTCCAAAATTGTACAAACACGATACGTTTTTTCAGAGAAAATCAAGCAAGTTTATGCCATTATATTCATACCTATACCACAGCTTATATCCAATTTCAAGTTCGGAAGTTGTCAAGCAAGAACAGGCCTCTAGTGTGCTGGCTACATATCATCTCTTCATGGTGATAGCTGTGGGATCAGAAAAAGACTGAATTTCAAGCTGCAAAACAACACTGTAAGAAATTCTCCATTACATTGATAAATCACTTGCCTTAACCATACAGGAAAGATGTCAGTCAACTCATTACCACCTCCCACGTTCGATGGCAAAGATTACCGTGTGTGGGCAAGTAAAATGCAAATTTATCTGCAAAATCACAAGCTATGAGACGTTCTTCAAACAACCACTAATACAGGAATAGTTGAAGTTGGAAAAGTTGAAACGGATACTGATAAAACATGCAAGGAGCTCAGTGTATTAAATGTCATAGCAAATGCTGTTGTGGGTGATCCATATGACCTTATAATTGGGAAGACAGCAGTAGAAGCTTGGGATGCCCTAGCTAAAGCATACACTATTACAGGATACAAATTGGAGCAAGAAATAACTTACCAATGGCGCCTCCTTGATAACTTGAAGTTAAAGTATGGTGAATCAATCTCCAATCTGTCTGATGGCCTTCACAACATACTAAAACAACTTACTAAACTAGGAGAAACTGTGGATGACAGAAGAATAAAAGAAAGAATCATATCGGCCTTACCAAACTCATTTTATCCGGCAATCACCTCATTGGAAACAACTGGCTGCATGAAAAGTTATACACCAGATCAGATCCTGGATGCCCTCTACAATTTTGAACTTAGAGATAAAACGCGAGCTGACAATGAAAGTAATGATGGAGCATTCAAGGCAAATTTTAATGACAGGAAATTTTCAGACAAGAGTGACAAATTTACAGGTCCTTACCCGGCATGCCCCTACTGCAAGCAAAAGAACCACATTGGCATCAATTGTTTCTGGCACCCTGATAAAGTATGCTCCTACTGTCAAGAGAAGGGTCATATTGAGAGAGTTTGTAACAAAAAGAGAGACAAACAAGCTGCTGAAGGAACATTTAATCCCGTAGGAAACTCTGGAAAAGCAATGAGCACTGTATGTCTTGAAATCAATGAAAAAGAAGAGTTTGATATTTATTCCCTGTGTCTAGACACTATAGTAGCATCAACAACTGATCTAAAGAAAAATGGAATTTGGCTAATAGATAGTGGTTGCAGCAACCATCTAACCAATGACTTCTCCTTATTTACATCATATACACCAAGCTATGGAAAAAAGATCGAAATTGCAGATGGAAATCACATAAAGATTCAAGGAATTGGAACAATTCAAATTGAAACTGGAAATAAGGTACTCAATATTGCAAGAGTTTACTATGTGCCCGAAGCCTCTCACAACTTACTAAGTGTTGGTCAACTAATGGAAAAAGGATTGAAGATTACATTCTCGGACTGGCAGTGTGAAATAGCCACTGCAGAAGGCAGAAACATATTGAAAATTCAAATGGAAAATAAAGTATTCTCATTCAGAAATGAATTATCAGTAGAAGCAGATCAGTCAATATGCATGAGCTCACACGATAATTCTACACTATGGCACAAAAGATTTGGTCACCACAACTATGTATCCTTACAGAAACTACAAAATCAGCACTTAGTTGGAGGACTTACAGAAAAAATCACTGCTGATAATTACCTATGCAAAATCTGTCATACGGGAAAGCAATGCAGATTACCTTTCGGAACAAATACCTGGAAATCGAAGACAAAACTAGAATTAATACACAGTGATGTATGCGGACCAATGAAAACGTCAACACCGGGAGGAAACAGGTATTTCCTAACATTCATTGATGATTTTACTAAATATTGTTGGGTGTTTTTCTTAGCAAACAGGTCTGAAGTCACTAACTGCTTCAGGAAATTCAAAGCTCTCACAGAAAATCAAAGTAAAGAAAGAATTAAAATCATTAGATCGGATAATGGAGGAGAATACACTCCGCTAGAGCTAACAGATTTTTGTGACCAAGAAGGAATCGTTCATCAGTTCACTGCCCCCTATACACCCCAACAAAATGGTGTAAGCGAGAGAAGGAATAGGACAATTATGAATATGGCAAGATGTTTGATGCTTGAAAAAAACATACCTATCAGATTTTGGGGAGAAGCCGTTAATACAGCTGTATATCTAATCAACAGACTTCCTACAAGGGGAACAGATGAACCAAAGACCCCCTTCGAACTATGGCACAACCGAATTCCAGATGTACAACACCTTAGAATTTTTGGCAGCCCTTGCTATATGTACATACCCAAAGAAAAAAGAACAAAATTGGACAAGAGAAGCCAACAAGGAGTGTTTATGGGATACAGTGATACCACTAAAGCTTATAGAATTCTAGATATTGAAAAAGGAAAAATCACAATCAGTAGAGATGTTGCTGTGGATGAAGCAAAAGAGTGGAACTGGGACGAAAAGAAAGAAACACCCAACTCAAAATATGAGTCAACTATATCAGACATGTTCTCAAGTATGGAAAGTCACATGGAAGAAAATGCAGAAACACTTAAGTTACCCTACAATGTCTTCAACTCCTCGGAAAATGTTCCAATCTCACCACCTGAAAGCTCGGAACCTGAAAATTCTGAAAATCAAATGGATGATCAATATTCAGCAAATGATTTCATGACAGAGGCATACAATCTGAACAACTTACATGAAAACTCATCGGAACAGAACCAGTTACAACCTCCATTCAATAATTATGCAGAACCAGAACCGCACATACGATATTCTGAAAATAAATCAATTCAGGAGGAGAGTATTGAATCAGAATCAGGGGTTCCAAGGAATGAAAGCCCAGAGTACAACAGAACAGAAAGAACAGAGACATTTTCTGAAGTATTTATGACTGAAGGCAATAACAGTGAAGAAGAAAACTCAGCTCAAAAATACAAATCACTAAAAGATGTGTATGAAAGATCTATGACTATTAGAGAACCTGATTCTCTTATGAAAGCACTACAACATCCAGGATGGTTCCAAGCAATGACTGATGAACTGAAAATGATCGAAAAAAATCAGACTTGGAGCCTTATTGATTTACCAAAAGGAAAAAAAGCAATTGGTACAAAATGGGTGTTCAGAACAAAACTCAACTCCGACGGCTCCGTAAATAAATTGAAAGCTAGATTAGTAGCCAAAGGATACTCACAAAGGGAAGGAATAGACTTCACAGAAACTTTCGCACCTGTAGCAAGGTTGGATACTATCAAATTACTTCTTGCACTAGCAGCATGCAATAATTGGAAGGTTCTACACCTTGATGTAAAATCAGCCTTTTTGAATGGCAGCCTGCACGAAGAAATCTACATTAAACAACCTCCAGGATTTATAGAAAATGATGATGAAGGAAAGGTCCTAATGTTGCACAAAGCTCTCTATGGTTTGAAACAAGCACCTAGAGAGTGGTATAGTAAAATAAATACATTCTTTCAAGAACAGGGTTTTGAAAGAAGTAAAAATGATCCTACTCTCTACACTCTAGATAAAGAGAGCAATGGTAAAGTCATCATATCACTCTATGTGGACGACATCTTAATCACAGGAAGTGCTCAAGATTTGATAAAGGAGATCAAAGAAAAACTAATGAATACTTTTGAAATGTCAGATTTGGGACAAATGAGATATTTTCTAGGAATGGAAATAATGCAAGAGGAAGATCATATTTTTCTAGCACAGACCAAATATTCTAAGGATCTCATCAAAAGATACAAGCTGGACAAAGGAAAATATACATCTATTCCTATATCCCCAGATGCCAAACCAATTTCAATAAATGCAAACTCAAGGAACAAAATAGCAGATCCAAACAATTTGTCCGAAGAAAAAGCATATCGAAGTATAATTGGCTCACTCATGTATTTGTCAGCAACAAGACCAGACATATCCTTCTCAGTTGGACTTCTCTCCAGGTTCATGACTAAATCTCATCAAAATCATTTTGAATCTGCTTTAAAAATCTTAAAATATATCAGAAGCACCTTAAACTTTGGACTATTGTTTAAAAAACGTACTAACCTTTCTCTTGAGTGCTATGTGGATAGTGACTTTGCAGGAGATACTGAAGACTATAAATCTACATCTGGCTACGTATTTCTGCTTGGTGGCACAGCCTTCGCCTGGAACAGCAAAAAACAAGGGGTAATAGCCCAATCCTCAGCCGAAGCTGAGTACATGGCCGGGGCAGCGGCTGCAAATCATGCAATATGGCTAAAAAAGATATTTACTGACCTCAATATACCTATCTCCAAGCCCATGAAACTGAAAATCGACAACAAATCAGCCATCTGCATGGCCAAAAATCCCACCATGTTTGGAAGATGCAAACATATAAATATTAAGTATCATGTGTTAAGAGATTATGTTCAAGATGGAGAAATTGAACTGGAGTACGTACCATCTGAGAACCAAGCTGCTGACATGCTTACAAAGTTATTGCACCCAGGGCCTTTCTGTTACCTTCGGACAAAAATTGGACTAGCTGAAAACCCAAGCAACCCGAAAGAAGAAGAAGGAACTACGAAATCGATTCGTCAAGGAGGAGTGTTGGAATCAATTGACGAATCAGTGTTGCTCCACCTAGTAAAACCAGCCGTTTGGGAAGAAACCCTACTGGAAGTTCCCCAGATTGAAGAAGACACGTGAACCAGAGACTAAAGGGCCAAATTATCACTTAAGTAATTAAAGACCCAATTGGACAATAATATTATCAAATCATGACCCAAAGAAAGCAAGCCCAGAATCAAGAGCCCAATCGAGCAGCACAAGTTTTCACACAGCAACGGTCAAAAATTATGTAACGGCTAGAAAAAAATNAATATTGTATACTAAAAGTGTAATGAATAATAACATAACATTTTATTAAAAAAAACCTGGATTCCCTTGACTCAACAATAACTCCATGAAAGAAGATGATTCTGCCATTTGAGATGGATCGTAATTCTGATACATGTTATAATTCAAAAATGGATCCATAACCTTCAAGTAGAAAAAATACATCAATACTATAACTAATTAGTCTCAAATAATATAATAATTAATCTATTTGTCACAAATAAAATCGTCAAAAATCAAATAGCTACAACTAATCAATCGTAAAAAACCAATTTAAAATAAGTACCAATACAAATCGAAGAGGTAAAAAAAGCGGGTTCGGAATTGTCGGTTTTCAACAACAACAACAACAAACAATACGACAACTACGGAAGGAAGAATGTCGGGATCGGAAAAATTCGAAGAAATCGCCACAGGTTTTTCGTCGGAAGAAATCGTCGGAAGGTCGAAAACCTAGTTTTTTCGCGCAGGAGAAAAGAAAGAAGAAAGAAAGGGGCAGCTTTAAAAAGTTCAATTCGCGTTAGCCTAACGCGAGCTTCTTTCTGCTCGCGTTAGGCTAACGCGAATCGCGTCAGCGTGACGCGAGCAGAAACATCGCTAAAACAGAATGTAAACCTCTTAATCGCGATTGGCTAAATCGACCTCCTTTTGGCGGTCGATTTAGCCAATCGCGATTACAAAAAAAACGTTTTTTTTAAAAAAATTATTTTGGCAAACGCGAATGGTGGTAAAATCGCTGGCCTGTCGCGGATCGGTGGTATTTTCCGCGAAACTCCGGATAATGGATGCAGTTAATGGTATTTGTTCAGAATGGGATGAAGCCATCTTTGTTCCAGCTTCTCTCTTTGCAATCGTTTTTGTTTTATTAAAAACACCAATGGAAAACCCCTGAAGACTATAAATCTACATCTGGTACTAACCTTTCTCTTGAGTGCTATGTGGATAGTGACTTTGCAGGAGATACTGAAGACTATAAATCTACATCTGGCTACGTATTTCTGCTTGGTGGCACAACCTTCGCCTGGAACAGCAAAAAACAAGGGGTAATAGCCCAATCCTCAGCCGAAGCTGAGTACATGGCCGGGGCAGCGGCTGCAAATCATGCAATATGGCTAAAAAAGATATTTACTGACCTCAATATACCTATCAACAAGCCCATGAAACTGAAAATCGACAATAAATCAGCCATCTGCATGGCCAAAAATCCCACCATGTTTGGAAGATGCAAACACATAAATATTAAGTATCATGTGTTAAGAGATTATGTTCAAGACGGAGAAATTGAACTGGAGTACGTACCATCTGAGAACCAAGCTGCTGACATGCTTACAAAGTTATTGCACCCAGGGCCTTTCTGTTACCTTCGGACAAAAATCGGACTAGCTGAAAACCCAAGCAACCCGAAAGAAGAAGAAAGAACTACGAAATCGATTCGTCAAGGAGGAGTGTTGGAATCAATTGACGAATCAGTATTGCTCCATCTTGTAAAACCAGCCGTTTGGGAAGAAACCCTACTGGAAGTTCCCCAAATTGAAGAAGACGCGTGAACCAGAGACTAAATGGCTAAATTGTCACTTAAGAAATTGAAGACCCAATTGGACAAGAATATTATCAAATCAAGACCCAAAAGGAAGCAAGCCCAAAATGAAGAGCCCAATCGAACAACACAAGTTTCCACACAGCAACGGTCAAAAATTATGTAACGGCTAGAAAAAATCCTTTATAAATACTGTCCAAAACTGTACAAAACCTTAACGTTTTTACAAAAGAAAATCAAGCAAGTTTATGCCATTATATTCATACCTATATCGAAACCTATATCCAATTTCAAAGTCAGGAAGTTGTCAAGCAAGATCAGGCCTCTAGTGTGCTGGCTATATATCATCTCTTCAATTATAGCTTCTCTTCATATGATCCCTTAGCTTTACAATAATTACTACATCACCACATAATCGCCTATATGTTTTTCTCTTAAAATTATTCACGCGTACAGACGAATATTTTTTTTTACTTTAGTCCGAGAAGCTGCTACTCCTCGGACTAAAATCAAAAGTCAAACTTGCCCGTGGAAGAAAACTTGTCGTTTTAACGTAACTGAGTTTTTAAATAAAACAAATAATTTTTTTCATAAAATGGACCCCACTTCATTTAAGTATGGTTCAACGTTTTAAAAAACAAGTTGGTAAGATGATCCAATCGTTCAAAAACGCAAAATGTTCCTATAACTGTATCGTTTTAAAAATATTGTATATAAAAATCAACTACTTTTTAATAATCACTTTTTCAGATTAGAGTTGGGTGCCGTTGTTCTAGGTTCAACCATTCTTCTTACTACCTTCAACTATGTTATTTAAATGCACAAATCAGATGCACTCTTGATGGGTTAAAACATCCAGAAGGGCTACTCAATCCTCCGCATATCTATTATGAACCTTACTTAGCATTCTTTCGTTTTGAGGTACGTCGCTTGTTTTATTCTTTGTTTTGTACCTCAAAATTTTACCAAAATGACATAAGAAAGCTCTAATTTTGTCTATTAGCATTCTTAAAAATTGCTCCTTTTGGAAAAGCTTATGAAATATTATATCTTTGCTTTTCAAAAACAAAACGTTGCAATAATGGGTCCTCATGTTTTTTTCATCTGTAAGCTTTTTTGCCATTTTCTCATTATGAACACAAATGAGTGATACTATTTTACATCAGAAGAGAACTTTTGATATTCTATGTTCTATCTTTGGCATAAACTGATCAGCAGGAGTCTTGAATCTTCATTTATACTCTCATTTCGTTGTTTTTGTTCATTCTCAAGAATAATGTAAAGCTATTTGTGATTTTTTGCCATTTTGTCATTGAAATGTGGATATTTTATTTATATTCTAATCATTTCTCATGTTTGGAGATTATTTACCAACATATGTTTTCTTCTTGAGGCTTATTATTCTGTGGTATTATTTGTACAAAACAATAGATATGAATGTGGGTAGTTATTCAACTATTGAGTTGAGAAACCTGAAACGAACAAAGACTGATATTGCTTGGAAATATGTTTCGCTTTCTACGGAAGATAATGGAAAAAAATTTTGCACTTGTATGTTTTGTAAGAAAACTGTGTCTGGAGGGGGCATAAATGGAATGAAGAAGCATCTCGCAGGTGAAATTGGTGACATAGCACCTTGTAAAAAGTGCATGAAATTATTCGGATTGAAATGAAACAATTATTAGCTGATGTTATTGGTAAAAAGAGAGCACGCATGGAAGGAAATTATTCGACTTTGATTGCTCAATTGATGAGGAGGGGCTGATGATCTTGGTGAACATTTAGATNAGATGAATAACAGGGTAAAACTTTGCTTCTGTTTTTGACGTGCTGTTCATCTTACAGTGGTGGCAATACACGAAATCAAAGGGCATTTCAAAACCCCCCCTGAAGATTGGTCTGGTGATCCTTGTCTGCCAAAGGATAATTCATGGACTGGCGTTTCTTGCTCAACAAAAGCACCATTCAGAATTCTTTCACTGTAAGCTTACATTGCCTTTTCCATTATAAATAAAGCATGGCTTTGATACCTAGTTTTGTATAAACGCATCAAGGAACTTGCAAGGCTTGGGATTAACAGGAACATTGCCTCATCATATATCGAAACTAACTGCACTCAAGCATCTGTAAGTGGCTTCGTCGTTGCTGTTCGATTATGTTTGTGCTGGCTCATGAGTATGATAAGTGAATGTATGTTTCAGTTGGCTTGGAGACAATAAACTTACAGGAATGATACCTGATTTCACTGAGTTGAAGTCATTGGAAACCTTGTAACTCCACAATACATTCCTTTCATTTTTTTGTCATATTCTTTCACTTGACTTATTTTTTTATGGTGGAAAAGGCATTTGGAGAATAACCAACTTGATGGACCGGTTCCCGTTTCGCTCGGGGACTTGCCGCATATACGAGAAGTGTTCGTTTTTCTTGTTTTATCGTATAGACGTTTTTTCAGTGGATTAATAGGTTTTGTCTACAGATTTCTTCAGGGTAATAGATTGGATAGTAGCATACCTGAATCTTTTCAAAGCAAACATGACATCAATATCAGGTAAGCCTTTTCTTACTTTGGTTGGATCAGTGAACTTCATTATTCGTATTGTCATTTGTTTAGGGTTTCATAAGTAATTGAAGAAAAGGAAGTGAAGCAAAAAAGTACCCTTGAAGGGGTTAAAGGAGACATAATGATTTTTATGAAGAATATTATTATTGGAATGTATTTTGCAACTAAAATAGTACTTCAAAAGAATGTTTTCATACCCAATATAGTTAGTTTGGCTTGGGTTGGACAATTGTTTCCCTAGTTGGCTTATTCAACAAATGATTTATAAAAAAAAAGTTGTATCATATTAAATGATTTTTTCATGTATTTGAAGGTATGCTCTTTTTTCCTTATACTTTATTTTCATTCACAATTATATCTTAATTCGATCTCAAATAATGTCCGAAAAGGATTTTGAAGAAATAGTTGAGAGCGTATTATTTCAAATTTTGAAGAATAAGTAAATCATATTTGCTTTAAACATAGATTTGTGGTTGCATCATAATGTCACTTAAGAGAAAGTCAATGTCTCATATTAATAAGTCTCCGTATAGTTTTGACATATAATATAAATATGATAACCAAATACATACAAATACAACAACAAACACACACGACAATCAAATGGTACAAGGTGTATAGAAAAACAAACTTAGCGTAGAAAACGCCATGGCATATGTGATATGGATGGGGTTTTCTATGTAATGAAAATGAATCTCACAAGCCACACAATAACAATTAACAACTACTACCTGCAATATTACTCACGAAATGTAGCCAAGTCCTCCACGGCAACGTTGACTAACTTTTCAATTCTTTCACGCTCAGATTTGTATCGAATTTCCCCACAGTTAGCCACTGCAATGCAAATGATAGCTGGAGGAGCTAACCAAAAGCCAGAAGCAACGACAAAAGGAAACATGGTGAAAGCCGCTGATGAACCAATGGCGGCTGCAAATCCAGCTGACTCAACCGCAAGTGCAGTGGCACCAATTGCCATTCCGGTTGAAACAGTAGTTATTGCCCCTCCAGCTACACCTGCACCAACTGCGGCGACGTTCGCACTAAACTGCCCACTACGCCCTCCGATCCCAATAGTAGGATCCATACGTCCAGTTTTGCAGTACAGTGCAAAATCCTCACAATTGTTGCTGAATAGATCATAGCGACCAAACCCATGGTCAAGGAGATATTCAGCCCGATTATTTACCATTTCAGGAGAATCTGAAACGTCGATCGTGCATGTACCTCCTCGTTTCATCTTAAAAAATCCACTAGAAACATTATATGCATACAAATAGAGGTTTTTGCGGTTGAGGAATTCGTCGAGAGAAGATTTGATGACCTTTCCATTCACGGAATCGATGTTGGATGAATGAGCACTTGAGATAAAGATCTTCCCCGCACGATTATAATGAATCACTTTTCCATTTCCAATATATATACCTGCAATTGCAATTCGTTACACAAACAAAACCCATTTGGTGAGGTAGAATAGAATTTGAAAGAAGATTAGTTATGAGTAAAGAAGAAAACCATGGTGAGAAAAGAGAGGCGTAGCCCAGTAATATATATGATCTCCAGGTTTGAGCTGATCTCTTCCAATCTTGTTTGAGAAAACATTTACCCTATTTGTATCCATTGATGAATAGAAAAACTTTAAACTAATTTATACACATTCATTGACGCGTTAACAATATTAAAATGTTTGTGGGGTCACGCGTAGTTGACAATTGTGATTGATGGGTTCATAAGAATACAAATTAGCATTCAGAATATCGATCCAAATTGTGATGATGCATAAACTAAATAGTTGGCATTTGTTGTTTTATCCAATTTCCAAACACCGATTCAAGTTTAAAATTAGATATGAATGAAAAATATAAATCATATTCTACCCAGATTATCAATATTTATTTTTTTATTATAACCCATATAATTTCATTTTAAGACTTGTTGAAGATTTGGACAACTTTCTGTTTTTTTTGTCTTTTGTTACTTCACCACACTTATACAACTAAGAACTAATTATAAAAAAAGTAGTAAAATACAGAAGTGAAACTTATTTCCTGTTGACCCAATATTCTATTTTATTATCAATTAAGTATTTTCTTGGGGTTTTCTATTTGATTGTATCGAAAGTTCATTAATGATCCTTCTCTACTACCCATTTTTCATACAAAACACTTATAACACAAGTAACATTAGTCAGATAATAAAATAGTTTACGTGATAACATAAAAACAACAATAAATACATAAGATTTCCAAATTTTCACACTATAAGTTTAGATAACAACACAAACTATATTGTTCATTATATTTATCAAACATAGTTTATTAATTACCATATAATAATGTGACAAAAATTGATTATTGTGCTGATTTTTGAAATATATGGTGTATCAATTATCACTCCATAGTTTTAAAAGATGAAATCATTTTACCTTATATAATCTGAAGTCATTTGGTCATTTATATAAATATTGTATCATAATTTTTTTATGTATTTCACAATAAATATATTGAGTTGTTTATTAACTTTACATTTTATGTGTATTAAAATTTTATTTTTTTAATAATATAAAATAAAAAAATATTATTTTTCAGGAAACCCTATAAATATTATTGTTTTTAGTTGGTGTTTAGCAATAGAAGAGACACTAACAATTTTGTAGAATAGGTGACGATCGGCTCTGTCGTTGCATGCCGAGAAATTTTTGATCAAGGATATGTTTGATCAATGGGTATTAAGTGATAATTTAAGGCAATTGAGTAAGTTGGGATTTTTATGGAAATGTAAATCAATTAGAGAATATGGTGGAGATTTTGTTGGAAATATTTCATATATATAGTAAAAGAATAAGTGAATATTAGAAAATATTTTATTAAATTTATAATCATGACACAAATTCCTCCAAAAAATATAGGTCCTGTAATTCTTTTATTCCGAATTTCTTTCTTTAAGAACTCTGTTGTAATTATTTCAATAGTGGATTTGACCTTGTTGTCGGTCAAGTGATTTTTTACTCGTATTGGGGTTTCCACGTTAAAATTTTTGTACCTTTTTTTCCTTTTCAAAATTCTTTGGTTCCATATAATCGATTTGCACGCATTCCTAAAGTTTGATGTGAGACTCAAATGGCTTGGCCTCTTTCACAGGAGGAAACATCAATGTAAGTTATAGTTTGTAAGACCCTCTGCGGATGCACTAGACCGGATGTACGAACACTTGTGGACAAGTGTGGTTGATATTGGGTTCATGGGATGCAAGACTAAGAATGCAGAGGGAGAACTTCTCTCGTGAATATCTTATCCTACCATATATTCATGAGGTTTGGATTTTTTATAGGTATGGAGATTACAACAGTTTAAAAATGATAGTAACCAAATATAATGTAAAAACGATGTCATAAGTTTATAATTTGTGTATTTTACATATGTTTATGAATCAACATAAATTATAAAATGAGAATTTTTAGAACATTTTTTGATAATTGATTTCGAAAAATTAAAGTGTTATTTATTTAATTTTTAATATATAAATATGCTATTTACACTATTTTAAAATTTAGATATATTTTAAAATTTTTTAAGGTTAAACGATTAAATAAAAACGATATTCATGTTTAAAACATTAATCGATATTAAAATCAAACAACAATTACTTATAATTTTTGCATTAAATATGCAATTATAAATATAAGATAATATATTTACAAAATTTTTGAGTTTAGAGTTATTTGATTATAAAAACTTTTGTACAATTTTTATCATTTTCAAATTTTGATATTTCTTAACATTATTTTAATGTTTAATATGTTAAGTAATAAATAAAAACAATATATTTTACAATATTTATTACATTTTATTTTAAATTTTTTTTAAAAAATTTAAAAATATTGTCGGAATGTAAAAAAAATTATTTATATTTTTATTATTTTAAATTTTAAGTGCGTTGGATTATTCGCTGTGAGACGGGTATTCACAAAGGTAGAGCAAAGATTTGAATATTGACAATATTCAAACCCAATGTGGATTTGAAGCGAACATTGATTTGAAGTTATAAGTGATGGAGTAGACATAGATTTGANATGTGGTGAGGTAGAATAGAATTTGAAAGAAGATTAGTTATAAGTAAGAAAGCAAACCATGGTGAGAAAAGAGAGGAGTAGCCCAGTAATAGATATGATCTCCAGGCTTAAGCTTATTTCTTGCGATCTTGTTGGAGAAAACATTCACCCTATCCATTGATGAATAAAAAACCTCAAAACCATCTATATTTATAGATGTGAGAATTATATTAGAAAATCATTTATTAAATTTCTAATCATGACACAAATTCCACCAAAAAATGTAGATCCTATAATTCTTTTATTCCAAATTCTTTCTTTAAGAACTCTCTTGTAATTATTTCAATAGTGGATTTGACCATGTTGTCTGTCAAATGGTTTTTTACCCATCTTAGGATTTCTACGTTAAAATTTTTGTACTTTTTTTTCTTTTCAAAATTCTCGGTTACAGATAATTATTTCCAGATAATCGATTTGCACGCATTCCTAAAGTTTAATGTGAGACTCAAATGGCTTGGCCTCTTTCACAGGAGGAAACATCAATGTAAGTTATAGTTTGTACGACCCTCTGCGGATGCACTAGACCGGATGTACGAACACTTGTGGACAAGTCTGGTTGATATTGGGTTCATGGGTTGCAAGACTAAGAACGCAGAGGGAGAACTTCTCTTGGTGAATATCTTATTCTATCATATTCCTGATGTTTGGATTTTTTATAGGTATGGAGATTACAAGAGTTTAAAAATGATAATAACCAAATATAATGTAAAAACGATATTATAAGTTTATAATTTGTGTATTTTACATATGTTTATGAATCAGCATTAATTATAAAATGACAATTTTTAGAACATTTTTTGGTAATTTATTTCGAAAAATCAAAGTATTATTTATTTAATTTTTAATGTATAAATATGTTATTTACACTATTTTAAAATGTATATATATTTTTAAATTTTTTAAGGTTAAACGATTAAATAAAAACGATATTCATGTTTAAAACATTAATCGATATTAAAATCAAATAACAATTACTTATAATTTTTGCATTAAATATGTAATTATAAATATAAGAGAATATATTTACAAAATTTTTGAGTTTAGAGTTATTTGATTATAAAAATTTTTGTACAATTTGTATCATTTTCAAATTTTGATATTTTTTAATATTATTTTAATGTTTTGATATGTTAAGTAATAAATAAAAACAATATATTTTACAATATTTATTATTTATTATTTTAATTTTTTTTAAAAAAAAATTTAAAAATATTGTCGGAAATGTGAAAAAAATTATTTATATTTGTATTATTTTAAATTTTACGTGCATTAGATTATTCGCTGTGAGACAGGTATTCACAAAGGTAGAGCAAAGATTTGAATATTGACAATATTCAAATCCAATGTGGATTTGAAGCGAACATTGATTTGAAGTTATAAGTGATGGAACATACATAGATTTGATCGAACCCGACCCAAATCTTAATCATTGATATCCCTAGAGAAGTGTAAAAACTTAATCAAACCTTTAAGGTCAAGGACCTTAGAACATGATCTCTACAACCGTACTTACCTTGAGACATTACTTAGAGTTTTTAGATGAATTTTCTTCTCTCAACCATTTTTAGAAATCAATATTGGGAGAACTTAGCAAGATAAAAATATGTTTATTCCAACACAAATGTCCTCTATTTATAAAGGCTTAAAATAAATTAAGAGTAACACAATTCATAAGTCATTATTTCATTTAATTACTGGAAAACCAAATGTCATATAAGTTAATACAATTTATGTATCAACATATATATGTATCAATAGTTGATGTGTGCACTACTAGTTAATATTCATGATAGTGAGACAAATTCTTATGGATAGAACTTGTAGTTATGAAATGTAGAATAAAAGACCACACTATGGTCTTTATAATATAAATTTCATGGTATAATAAACATGTTGATAAACATGATTTATCAACATGAAATAATAAATCATAATATGTAATAATATAAGATCACATAATGATATAAACTAACATTCTCCCACTTGATCCATATACTTATGATTTAACAATATTAGTGGGCAATCGTAATGTTAAACCATAATACAAATTTGGTTTATTCATCATGCTTAATATAAAATCAATATAAATCATAGCGGCTATATATCATTTATCGATATACTTTCTTGTATGTACCATATAGTAATACGTAATTTAAAAAATTCTACATAACAACATGTATACGAAGACATAATCAAGAATTTATTAATTTTTTATAATAAAAGATATTTTATAGATCTCAATTTATTTGAATGCAATAATCATAACTTTATTTCACAATAAACTTTAATCGGCAACACCCATGTTGTCGACATGCTACTTAAACCTTTTAGGAGCCAATCCTTTTGTAAGCGAATCCACAATCATGAGATCAATTCTAATATGCTCAAGTAATATTCGTTTTTCTCGTACTTCATTATTCACAACACGATACTTTAGATCCATATGTTTAGTGTCATTAGAATACTTATCATGTTTGGAGAAGAAGACTGATGCGGAATTAGCACAATAAATTTTCAATGGTTTGTCAATACTTTCAAAACGTCCAAGCCCTGAAATTAAATTTCACAACCATAAACCATTAATAGTGGCCTCATAACATGCTACAAATTCAGCCTCTATAGTACTTACTGCTATTATGGATTCTTTTGCACTTTTCAATGAGATAACACCATTACCCAAAAAAATATATAACCAAAAGTATATTTCATTGAATATACATAATTCGCAAAATTTGAATTTGAGTAACCAATAACTTCAAGAGAATCAGATTTCTTGTATGTAAGTATGTAATCTTTTGTTACTTGTAAGTATTTCAAAACTTTCTTTGCAGCCTTCTAGTGAGTCATTCTCGGGTTGCTTAAATATATGTCCAACATACTTACATCTAAGCTTAAATCAGGTCATGTTTATATATACATTAAACTGCCAACAACAGAATCATAAGGGATGTATTTCATATCATCGTGTTCTAATTTATTTTTTGGACATTGATCATTACTTATTTTATAAATTGGACATATATAAAAACAATATCCCAAATCTCATTGTTTGCCATTGATTTCGTCTCTTCATTCATAGCATCAAAACAATCTTTCGGAATATTTACTATTCATGCACCGATATAAGAAACTAGATCTTCAAAACATTCATAGTCAAAATCATCTCAATTTTTTATATATGTCCAATCGCATTACACCTGAAGTGATCACCACTTAAAAACATAGAAACGAAAAATACAATGTGAGCATGAGATAAGTAGTAGAAACGTTGCAAATGCTTTGGTTAAAATAACTTTTATTGTCTACCTTAAATTATTTGGCTGCTCAATAACTCGACAGTTTTTTAGATATGTAACCAATATCTTTCATAATAATTGATTGATCAAATTTGATTCGTGTTTTCTAGTGACACTCGAATTCCATATAAAATTATGTTATTTTTATGAGAAAATGACGCATTTGGTCCCCCAAATTTACATAAAATGGTAAATTTGATCCTCAAAGTTTTAATCGGTAAATTTAGTTCTCGAAGTTTCACGTTTTGACAAATTTGGTCCTGAAGTTTTGTTAACTTGGCAAATTGAGTCCTTAAATTTTAATATTTTGGCAAAATCAATCTCAAACTTTGATATTGACAATAACATTCCTCGAAGTTTACACATATTAACAAATTTAGTCTCCAAAATTTCAAAAATTCGGCAAAATTGGTTCCCAATTAATTTAACGGCATTAGTTATACCGTTAGGGTCGAAAACCAGGTTTTCGGTTGAACTCAAAATATCTAATTATTTTTTTTTAAAAAAATTAAAAATTATTATTATTTAAAATAAAAATTCAAAAAATATTGAAAAAATATTTATTTTTTTAAAAAAACTTATTTTTAAAAAACAAACATAAATTAGTATTGCTGATACCCGTATTTTCCACAAACGATCCGAAAATTTTAAAAATATTTTTTTCATTTTTTCCCTAATGAGTATTTTTGTATGGGTATATTATCGTTAATAATTATACTGGAACAAAATTTCGAACATATATACCGTCCGTTACGGAAAAAATTGGGTTGAACCGATATTTTTAACGGTATAGAAAAGTCTTAGTCAAACTATAAATTGTCGGAAATTGTCAAAATAATTTCAGCAAACAATTATGTCGAACTTCGAAAAATACATCGCATCGAATATTAGTAAAATTTAAGTCTTGGTATTCGGAATACAAATGGGTATTGTTGTATTATATTAGGTCAAAAATTACAAATCGGATATAATTTGTAGTCTTCTCGATAAAGTCAATTTCTGGAACATAAATTTTGTATCGTTCGTGTTCAAACATCAATTTTCATACGTATCCATATATACTTTTATCAATTTTTTATCGTTAAAATTATATACAAATATATCGATCTTCAAAAATATCATTTTATTTTGTTGGAGACCAAATCTGCCAAATTATGTAAACAAAAGTTTGAGGACTAAATATGTCACGTTTTGCAAACTTTGGGGATCATTAACACCGTTAGGAACTAAATTTACCAAAATCACGAACTTTAAAGACCAAATTTGCGTAATATTGCTTTGAGGACCAATTATGCCATACATACAAAACTTTGGTGACTCGTTTTGCTAAAAAAAATGGTTTGATAATTAATTTTGCCATTTTAAAAATTGGAAACTAATTTTACCAAAATGTATACAATTTGGGGATCAAATTTATAAATAGCAGTATTTTTATTTCATTTGGCCGTGTTTGTCGGTGATCCCGATGTGAACTGAAGTCTGAACGCAAGGCTCATACGATACCATCGAGTACACTTTCAAGACATGTTCCATTCTAATAGTTGTTGACGATGTGGACAACTTTCTGTTTTTTGTCTTTTATAAGTTGTATATTAACCAGCATGACTCGGTCAATGCTCAAAATTATATATTTTTGAATAAATATCATATTCCAAAAAATCAACTTTAACTTTGATAACTTTTTCAAAATTTATTGACTATTTAACCACATACTTAATTTATATTTATTGAATAGTTGATATGTTGTTCGCATGACACAATCTAATGCTAACTGTAACATTATTTGCACATAAAATCATTTTCAACCTCACGGCAACTTTCTACACATCATGGGTAACTAAGGTTATTGGCAACTGGATAGCCATTGTGTAGGTTGTCTAAATCGTCTTTTGATAAAAATCATTGTGATTGAACATTAATATTTGATCTACGAGGCATCTTAGACATATTAAATATTGAAATGAATCTAAAAGAGTTATTTATATAGTTGAAATAGAGAAAATGGCGTCTTTGGTCCCCAAAGTTTCGATAATTTGACATTATTGGTCCCCAACGTTTTAAAAGGCAAAATCAGTCCCCAGAGTTTGATTAATTTGACAAATTGAATCCCCAAACTTTAACAATTTGGCAAATTTTGTCATCAAAGTTTTAACATTAACGCAATACCACCCCCAAACTTTTAAGCTGGCAATACCGATCCCCAAAGTTTACACACAGTTACAAGTTTGGTCCCCAAACTTTTGAAATTGAGGCAATATCAGTCCTCACGTAACCCTAACGACGTTAACTTTGGTGTTAGGGTCAAACCCGGAAACTCGACCCGACCCGAATAAAAATTAAATTTTTTTATAAAACAATATTTTTTTAAAGAAATAAAAAATTATTATTTTTAAAAAAATATTTAATTTAAAAAAAAAACATAAAATAGTTTTTTCGATATTTTTATTGGTTTCGCGGTCACCGGTTGATCCCGGAAACCCGACTTGATCCGAAAAAAATAAATTTTAAAATATTAATTTTTTTAAAAAAACAATATTTTTTTTAAAAAATAAAAATTTATTATTTTTTAAAAATATTTAATTTTAAAACAACATAAAATAGTTTTTTCGATATTTTGACCGGTATCGCGGTCACCGGTTTGATCCCTGAAACCCGACCCGAACAGACTCGATCCGAAAAAAATAAATTTTAAAAATATCGATAATAATAGTAATAATTTTTAAATAAAAAATATAATTTTTTTAAAAAAACTATTTAATTTTAAAAAACAAAAAATCGTTTTTCGGTATTTTGACCGATATCGCGGATACCGGGCTTGATCCGAAAATTAAATATTTACAAGTATACTCATACAAATACTGAAATAGTCAATATATAAATTGTTCAAAATCGATTAATATATTTGTATGAGTATATACTCATACAAATTACTGTGTACGAATATATTGACAATCGATATACTCATACAAATATATTTGCCAATTTATAAATTTCCAAGAATCGATCACGGAACTTGTTGGATATATCGTTAACCATATTTCTATACTCATACAAATCGTCAATATATAAATTTCGAAAATCGATTAAATAACGAATTAGTCAATATATTTGTATGAGTATACAAATACGATTAATAGTATTTCTATGATATTTCGGTGTTTCCGACAAGTTCTGGCCTTAATAACTACATCGAAACGGTATTCCGAAACGGAAAAAAATTGGGTGCAACCGATATTTTGAACGTTATCGAAACTTCTTCGTCAATATATAAATTGTCGGAAATTGTCAAAATAAATTTCGAGAAACAATTAAATGGAAACTTTAACAAATAAACTCATTAAACATTAATACACTTCAAATATTGATACTCGCAATTCAAATTGATATCATTGTCATATGTTCGGTTGAAAATTACACTAATAATTGTCATATGTTCGATCAGATATAAGACTAATAATTGTCAAAATATGTTCAATTGGGTGCAAATATAACATTAAAATGTATCGTAAAAATCATAAAAAACATCATATTCTTTCATTGGGGACTAGTTTTGTCAAATTATATAGATTTTGGGGACCAAATTAGCAATTCAAAAGTTTGGGGACTAAAATTGTCATTTTTTGCAAACTTTGAGGATCATTAACGGCGTTAGGGACCAATTTTGCCAAAAATCAGAAACTTTGAGGACTAAATTTGCGTACTTTTTGTCCGAAAACCTTATTTGCCACAAATTACAACTTTGGGGACCAATTATGCCACACACATAAGTTTGGGGACTGGTTTTGCCAAAATAATGATAGTTTGGGGATCGGTTTTGCATACATCAAAACTTTGGGGGATGGTTTTGCGAAAATTAGAAAATTTGGGGATCAAAATTGCCAAAAAATCAAAACTATGGGACCAAAGATACCTTCCACCTGTTGAAATATTTTCTCATGTGTGAAATTTTCGAAATCCACAAATCTTGAAAAAATGGTGCAAAGACTTGAAGCTTCAAGTTCCGCATTATGTTAAATCATATCAATATGAGAATATTGATGTTATCCGACAACCGAGATATGACTAAACATAAACGCGAATCTCTGTAGCCTTCGAGATCAAAACATTGTGTCGTCACAACAATGCACGAAAATTTATGGTTTTAGAGATGCATAATGAAGGAGACTACCTGACCGTATACCATGAAATGAGGCTGAACCCAAAGTTGGGTACAACCCAAAGTACAATGGGACGAGCCAGAGGGCAATTTTCATACCCATGTTTCACCACAAGTGACGAATCGGTCAACACATGGATCGGTCGCATAACACGTTTTGTATAAGGTCGGTCCCATGGCTTTGGAGCGGTCCCAACATGTAGTAACTGATCACAAATGACATTATGGAAACCATTGGCATAATGGGAAACAGACATCTAGTCATCGATCAAGAGACTCACGGTTGATAAGTTAGATTTTCCCAGGATATAAAAAATCAATTAAAAATTCAGCTAGAGATTATCTTGAAAACTTGTTGTAAATTTTCCCGGATATTTGATAACATAATCATACAAAGATTATGAAACATTTATAAGTTTCGTAATCATGAGCCAAACCCCCCCTATAGTAGCGGTGTGCGTGGATCGGGTAACCAATCGATCATCAATTTTTCGATCTGATCCAATGAATACGGATCGATTTGCGGGTATCATAATCTTTATTTTTGAATTATAGTTGATAAAAAAATTATCAATAATCACCAAAAAAAATATTATTTATTTGCAAAACGTATTTTTGAAATTTTCAAACTTCCATAAATTGAAACTTGAATTCATTAATAATGTTGAATTAAACCAAAGCGTATATGTAATGATGATTTTTTTTCAAAGTACATTAAATATATAAAATAATAAACGCAATTCAATTAAATGTTCTTAATCAGAAACTTAAAAAATAAAATCAATTGTAAAATTAATTAAATTTTAAATTACAATATAAAATATCTAACGAAATATCAAAAATCAATCGATTATTTCTGTAAAATAAGAATAAAATATAAAAAATTAATATTAACGAAAAAACAAGGATTACACAAAGTNCCCTTACTATATAGTGTTCACTCCGCTTACATGTTGTTTTCGCTTGTTATGATCTCTGATGCTTCCCTACAATTCGTAACATATTTTAGTACTACATCATTCATCATCATCATTTTTTTTGACATTATCATCATATTGTTGACTGTTTGGTTACTGTAGACCCTTCGTATCTCTCTCCTTCACGATCCGACGTCGAAATGCGACGAAAACACCCTAATTGTGTATTTCCGCGATAAAATCCTTATGTTGTTCAAATCCGCGATAAAAATACTCTAACCCTGAAATCCGCGACAAAACAACACGTAATTCAGTTTCCGCGACAATTTACCAAGCTTTGAAAATCCGCGACAATTTTCCTCTTTGAAATTTTCCGCGATAATATTCAACATGGGAATTTCCACGACAAAGTTCTTACCCAAAAATTCCGCGATAAAAATTGCTGTGAAAATTTCCGCGACAAAAAGACACTGATCATGAAATTTCCGCGATAATTTTGATGTTTTGGCGTTTTCCGTACGTTTTTGCGGTTTAGTGATAAATGACTTGGTTTTTGGGCTTTCTAACCTCTATTTATAGATGTTTTAACTTCCTTAATTCACATTTTGACCCCTCATTCTTTTTCATTTTTCCCCCTCCTTTATCTCATGCTTTTCATTTAAATCTTTTCGTTTCCTTTTACGTTCTTTCGTTCCCATATCCCTTATTATTTCCCTTCTAGACTTTATCACTATATTTCCTATTATCATCCCGACATACCTTTTTCTCGGCTATTACACTTTCCTTATTTACAATCGTCTCCTCAATTCAAATAAATCAAAATCGAGTTCGTTTTATTACGAAACGAACGACTGTTGGTACCCCCGGTCTTTCAACCACAACAACCCGCATGGTTTCTCTCATACAAAATAAATTATACGTTTATATTTAATTTTATACATACATATAAAACTACCATAGATAAAAAAGTCTTAGTTCTAGTTTTCATTTTCATGTGAAAAACCATTTAATATTAAATAATTTCATTACGGATATACATGTTGTTTGGTAAACTTGTTATTAAGGGTAAAAATCGATACTTCTTAATATTATGAAATGTAGTGTATGAGAACTGCTAGTAATCGGTTGCCACAATGGAAAACACAAAGAATTATATATGGAAAACCTGATAACCGAGAGGAAATCTACGGAACACCAAATTCAAAAAGGATTTCACTAGATATAATAAAGAGCTAGAGCTTGTAGATCTCAGAACTCATAAAGTTTGTCTTCATCATCTCTACCACTCCCCTTTTATAGGGGATTAAAGATGAATATTTAAATACAAAATCTATATCAAAATATGTCATTGTCTCATCAACACTCATCGAGCTGATTTATGTGACTTTTAGTGCCTAAAAGTCGTGCGGCGCCTCCTGAGATTGGTAGCGTAGCAGTTGTTGACATTTTTGCATTCCCACCGACCGTGTCGAACGCCAGACGCACCGTCCATTGTCTATCGGGTGTTGATGATGTCGATCGGTACTAACAAATGTCGGTCGGATTTACTTAATGACGTACCGAACGGGTTCTTAGTAGCATATGTTGATGTTCTATTCAAGAAAACATAGAGATCGATATCTTGATTTCATTCTGTACACCCGACCCGTCTAGTACGACCCGCTATCATAAATCCATGCATTAACACTCGTATTTATCAAGTTTGGGATGGTTACTTCCTTATTTTTCTAATATATTAATATTTCAAAAAATCTATAGTTTTGTCCATATTATTATTTTGATCCCTAAAATTTCTTTGATTTGATATTAATATTTTAAAATTGTCTCGTGAAAGATATTAAAATATGATTCTGAAATAATTAATTTGTGTTTTGTATTTAGTATATTTAACCATAATGTTACTTTTTTAAATTAATAAATTATAAAAAAATTATAAACTAATTCTTAAGCATTCGCTTTGACGGAATGGGTAGTGGGTGAAGTATGAAGATGATATGATGTACGGGGTGGGAAATGGGTAAACGATATGTTGTGAACTTCGGAACCCGATATCCCGAACTGGAGGGGGCTCAAGTCATTGTAGGGCGGTCCAAGTGATGGAATCCAAACCTAAAGGTCCGAGATCCAACTTCTGATAAAGATTCAACCCAATAATGATGGTTGGACCCGAAGGCCCACTTGGGCTAAGCCCAATAACAAGTAATCAGCACTGAAGTCTGGCGTCACATGTTATCCATAACTTCAGATATCGATTCATTGGATCGCTCGAGACGGTTACAACCCACTTGCTCTGTGCTTCGGGCATCGGTATGCTTTCCACGCTTCGGGCACAATCACGCAGTATGCACTTTGGGCTCACCCACGTTTTCAGCCATGGGAAAATGACATTGTCATAGACGGTTACGGATCGTGATTCACACACATTTTCTTCTCTATAAATACATGGCTCGATGGCAAACTAAAGGAGGACATTTTGGACGCGCGAATCACCCTACACTCTGCTTGTTTTATCCCTCGCGCTTTCTATTTTGCCTTAGTCATTTTCATAAGCCCTCATCATTTGTAGAATGAACTATTTTATTAATATATCGGCTAAAAGCACTTTTAGCTCTTAGTCAAGTTGTTTTTTCCACGTTTCTAGGGGTTTTCCACATTAAAATCAATGTGTCATTTGTCTTTTTCCTTTTATAATCATTTCCTCAATCTAAATAAATCAAAAAAGAGTTCGCTTTAGTACGAATCGGATGACTGTAGATACCCCTGGTCTTTTGACCACAACACGATATGTTAAACTAGATGGATAGTGGTTAGTGTTATAACCTCCACCCCGTTGTCATCTATCAAAATAGTGATGCCACCCAATTTTTGTTATAAAATCGGTGGATATGAAAAGATTACATTCTACATATGAAATAAAGAGTGGTGAGTGGTGACTCAATTAACAATGGAGAATTTAATCGGTGTGATTTGTGGATACAGGAAACCCATGTGCCGTACAAGGCTGGTATTTATTATTTAATAAAGTCTACGAATTTGATATGATGACATATTATATGGTTATAAAATATGTTTGAAATTGATTTTCAATATTTTGCTAAATTTAATAATATTCTACCCTTTTAAATTTAATGAATTTTTATCTTAAAAATTGATTAAATTTAATTTCTAGTTTAACCCAATGTTTTTATATCGATCGGTACGATCGAAACCGAGCAGTATCGGTATTTCAACCGGTACCGGGTATCTAGATCGGAACCCGGTTATTTCCGTGTCGACCGTGAAAAAAAAGTTATTTTTAAAAAATATACCGCTCATACTGGTCCGAACCAAAATGGTACACCAAACCGGTATAAAAACATTGGTTTAACCACAATATCAAAGTTAGACAAGCGAACTGATGCATGCGTACATTTTATTTTCTCTTAAAAAAGGTGATGGCGAACCAAAAATATCTATACAATCAGACAATAAATAAAGTAGTGTTTTCAAACCACACTTTCAATTACAATCATGAAATCCATTAATTTATATTTTATTTATATATTTATTTGATTTTTATTTCTAATTATATATATTAATATAAAAATATGTAAATTTATTTAGCATTAGGGTTTTATATGATCTCTAGGTTTTGAAAATACTGAAACCATATATTATGCACCACGATTTTTTATTTAAATTTTATGTTTTCATAATTATTTAACTTTAGGTAAAAAATAAACAACTTAAGACTTGATTTTCATTTCTTTTAAACTGGTTCAGACTTATTTTCATTTCATTAGGTCAATTGTTAAAATTGTCATGTTAATTTTTTACTAATAATTTTTTTAACTATTTTTACTAATAAATGTTAACTCAAAATGAGCTTTTACTATTATTTTATCGATTAAACTTCTTAAAACTAGATGTAGAAATGAGAATAAAACACACGAAGAATTTCACGTGGTTCGAGTACCATAAGAAATCCACAGATCTCAATCGAACAATATACTATCAACAAAATAACCATAGTTTATAGCCACAAGAAATATCGAGTTCTCGAGCAACTTAAACAAAACCTTTGTAAACTCGACTCTCTCGTGCCCTCACTGCTATTTCTGATAAGGATATGATGATACCGCATTAAGAGGCTGATACCATATATGTACCGTCACATTGGACTTTAGAGGTAAAACACACTTATTTCTTTATTGACTCCCTCTTGTGTATCACCTTCGGTTGAACGACCATCAACGAGGCTCTCCCACTCTCAAGGCTGGATTCAGGTATCGAACGTCTTCTTGTCGATCACACTGTTGTGCCGACCGACACTCAACAATTTTGATTGTCCCTCTTTTATCGATCGTCAATTCCAAGTTCCGACCATCCCTCATGAGGTCGATCGTCGTTCGGTCCTAACATAAAAATTATTTTGATTTCAAGATATAAGTTATATTATTTATATAAATAATTACAAATCAAATACAATAAACTTATTATTAGTTTCAAATTTGATCGTTATAGTCAAAATTACTCTAAAATCTACACCGTTGATATAGTGTATTTGTTATTACAAATCATAGTTAATCCTCTTAAAACGAAGTCCTTTAATATAATCAAAATCTTCAATTAATGTACTTCATCACAAAAGATTTCAAATTTTGTATCTAACAAAATGAGTGATTTTCCATAATATCCCAAATAAAATATGGAAATACTTTTTAAGCATGCAAATATACATGCGATCATAATTTTTCAAATCGGTTAGACCAGTAAACCGGAAATATTTTCGATTAGTAGAACTAGATGGTCGAATTGGTTCAAATCGGTTTTCAGAATAAAATTATTATTAAATATTAAATTTATTTAAAATATTAAGATAAATGTATATAATTCAAAATAGAAAATCCAAAAAGTATTCCTTAAATATGAATTCAGATATAAACAAATGAAATATATATAAGTTTCTAAATCATTATCCGAATGGAGTTTAAATTTTAAATTCAAAAGACAAATCAAACATATTTCATATAATAAATGAAACTTTAAATTCAAAAGACAACTAAAAAAGCAATAAACAAACAACCCCTAAGAAATAAATTGAAGCATATCTTATATACCGTAAGAAATACACTTACAAATGATATTAATTATAAAGGAAAAGCTTCCAAATTCTCATTGTTTTGTATACCAAAGATTATCGAATCAATACTAAAAAAAAATAAAATAAGAATTACGCATCAAGCTTTGAATATAGGAATTAATAGGAAAAGTAGATAAGAAGATCTAACTTTTTTATTAAATTGATCAAAAAAATTTCGGCCCATCATATTTTAACTGGTTCATATATGATTAGTCACGATTTTGAAATTAAACATTAAACCGGATTAGATCGGATCAGATGTATTACCGGTTCACGGTCGGACCGGTCCAATCAGGTGGTCCAGACCGGTTTCAAAATCTATGCATGCGATAATTAGTAAAAATCAACCACAATATCATAAAATATGTATTTCACACTAACTTGAACTACTTGATATATAATTTTACTATACAAATAATATAAATTACGAATCTAGAAGTTGAATAACTAAAATAAAATTTATCATTTTTAATAAGTATTTGTTTCAAATAAATTAATTATGGTATCATTTTACAAATATCATGATGAGAAATACCATTTTACTTAATTTGACATTACCATTAAAATATAAATTAAATACCTAATTTATAATGTTTTTTACTAATATTTAAATTATAATTTTAAAATATCATAATGAGAAATACCATTTTTTACTTAAGTTTATGAATATGTGTGAAAATGATATTAAAATTTTAAAACCACATAATAAATATATACTCATAAATATTCGCCATCATCGTAACCTACAGGCTTTAAATCGTTCACACATCTTCTTCCATGTCGGCACATTACCGTGAAATTGGACCGCCCCGATTCGGGTCCGAATCGACTCGAACTCCGAGATCCGACATGGTATAGTTATCCCACCCGAATAATTGAACCCGAATTCCTTTTCGGATTCTCTTAGCAAATCCCCAAACAACGGGTGGTTAAAGTACATAACCGGAACAATAATCTTCTCAAAATCGCCGTCTTTCTGCCCAACGTAAACCGCTATGTGCCCTTTAGGAACCGGGTTCGGTAACTCTATACGACCTGGTTCTCGCCCGACCGGGGTGTATCCAAGACCCGGTAGAAGCTTCCGGGTCAGGACGGCTTTTGCCTTGGTTCTCAGGCGGCTGATGAAGTCTGAAAAGGATTTGTTATCGGAATCTTCAAGTGGCTCTAGGCGGCGATAAGATTTTGAAAAGATCCGACTATGGAAAACTCGCTGGAAACGAGTGGAGACGCGGTGTTTGATCAAGAAACCCCGTGTTTTGCCCATAATGAATTCCTGCCGGCGGTTTAATATCGTCGGAAACTTATCACAGTCGGGGTTTCTTTCGTTTCAACGGCGCCAGCGGCGAGGAAAGATAGAAGGAACTTGAATGGAAGTACGGGGAAATTATAGAGATCCTATGGATTTTATTTGACGGATTCTGTTAGGAAATTCTAAGTCACTGAAATAATGTAGAAAAATCATATTTTTTTGTGGAAAATTCGTTGCCACGTGTGAGTATCTAATTGGATAAAGTTAACATAGGCTTATTCAATTATTTTGTTGTCGTGTGTGTAACTTCTATACATTTTTTTATCATTCAAATGTCTAACTACTCAAATAACATAAGAATAGGTTATAAATGAATATAATTGATCAAACTTTAGTATTTTTCAATATTCAAATTCATCTCGAAATATAATATATTTACTATAATGTTTTTATATCGATATTGAATTTTGTTTTTAATTTATATGAACGATACATCGTGGTATATTGGGTGGTATAACTTAATGTACCAATTTTTTTATATAAATATTTTTTTAAAAAATATTTTATTATTATTTTCAATTATAACAAAAAAACCCAGAATATAACATTAAATATGATAATAGGTTATATTGGATAAAAATATTTCTTCACTTGTAGTTCAAAAATGAACGAATTGATTCGCAAATTAGTTTTGATTTGGCTCGAGTTTAAGTTAATAAAAAATAAAATAAAATAATATTATTAACTTGTAAATGTCGAATAATTTTAAAAAAGTTCAAGGTTTAATTCATTAGGAATTCAAAGTAACTTGGTTAGAAACATTTCGAACTATATCTCGAGTTTTGACCAACCAATCGAGTGGCTTGCAAATTGATTCAATTTGTTTGAAATCTACCTTAGATACGCACAAAGAAGCAATGTAAAAATGTTGGAATTTTTATGTCATTGAAAAATCAAATAAATAATTAAATGTTATATTAAAAAACAAATAAATAAATTTGAAATCGTACACCAAAGCGGGCCCTACTAACGTACGATATAAATTCCTTAAGTACACGGCGTTGACTAGTACCTTCATTTGATTCAGATCTGACGGCTAGATTTCGTCTTAATTATATCTTGCCATTTCTTTACGAGTCATTAGTCAAAAAGTCTGACTATTTGGGTGCATTAGGCTATCTTTATCCGCCGACTAACCCGTATGTTTAATTATATTAAATACAGGCTTGTCCGTCTCATTGACCATCCTATCACTGCTCATGAATACATGGACGGTGATATCAGCAAAGAAAAATATTGTCCGTAGACAGGAGTTTGGGTGTTTCTTGTATGTGGATATTTATTTATTTTTTTTTAAAATAATTTTATTATTATAATATTTAATATATATATCAAATTTAAATATTATTTTTATAGATTATTATTTTATTTAATAATTAAAATATATGATTTGATTTAAAATTCAAAAATTTTGAAATATCGATAATAAAAACACAATACGAATCAAAAAAAGAAATGCAATCGAAAGAATAATTTGATAAATTTGCAATGTCTTCATATCTTTCGATATATTGATTGTACGATAAAAACCGGGCTATATCGGTATTTCGACCTGAACCCAACCCGGAAAAAAATAAATATTCGTATAAGTTCCGACAGAAACAATGAAACATAATACATACAATGATGCAAATTAATAAATAATGTTTAAACGTCGAGATTATTGAAATTAAAACTATTATAATTAAAATATAATATTTATTGATAAATTGAATAGTAAATAGATAAAATTGATGAGATAGAAAGATAAAATTAAATTTGAATAGATAAGATGATTTGGATGAAAGAGATATAAAAAATAATATGGATGAGTGAGAATTTTTATAAATAGAAAGAGAATATGATGTGAATGTGAGAGAATGATGATGTGTAGAGCGATTTATACGGCGGAAATAGTTTTGGGCGCGGACAAGATTACAGGTCGCCTTAGGAATTTGTCATCAAATGAGTAAAAAATCGATGAAACATTGGTTTTTATTTTTATCTGAAATAATCAAATAATAAACATATTTATATTAATTTTAATTAAATAATAAATTTCAGCTCCACTGCAAAAAAATTTAAGGCCAAATTAAACCATACAAAACTAGAGTTTATATTTATCACGTTAGGTGTCCCCTTGTCCTATTAATTTGATAATAATAATAATAATAATTCTAGCATTTCTCTTAATGAGAGTTATTAGAAGAATTCACGTCAAATGCAATAAAATATTATTTAAATAATTCTATTAACTTATTACAAATGAAATTTATAAAAATTTAACAACTTTTTAATAAAAAGTTTTTATTACACCAATTATAAAAAAAATATAAATTATCATAATGTGAATTTACTCTTTATTGATGAAATTATCCACAATGCCTACACAATTTATAATTTTTAGTTAAGTAATAAAATTAATATTTAATCTTGCGAAATTCCACTAGTGGGTTTTGGTGGCTTGTGGGCTTCAATTCCAACTGTTCTGGGCTTTATTGGGCTTGAGGGAATGCAAAATTACCGTCACCACTAGGGATGAACATTCCGTATCAAATAACAAAACAAACCAAATATTGAAATATCGAATACCAAACCAAACTAAATATTGAATACTGATCCCTACCCAATAATTTTTTGGTACCGATACCGAAATACCAAAATAATTTCGGTATTTCGGTATTGGTACCAAAATACCAAAATTAAAAGCAAATAAAAAAAATTATCTCAATCAATTACATATAAAAATATTTTAAAAAGACAAATATTGAGTAAGTAATCAAATTGCTACCATTTTACCATCTTTTGTTATTCTCTCAAAATCAATCCAAAGCGGTGATCGCAAAGTCATTTTTTTTCTCTTTCACACTTCAGAAACGGTTTGTGGTTGCATGGAGGTTGATAAAAAAGTTGCGATGCTTCACCATCCATTTTTTCCTAACACAGTGATAACGGCAATCTCTTCTCCATTGTTCACCCTAACTTGATAGAAATTAGAATAATGCCTAAAACTCTATATTCAATCCAATATTAATAATTGAATGATGTATGAACAATTTAAAAAATTAAAATATATATATTTTTTAAAAATTAATTTGGTATTCGGTATATACCGAGTTTTTATTCTTATTACCGAATATCAAACTAAATATCATAATTTCATAAAATCAACTACTAAACTGAATATCAAATACCGAAATTACAAAATTTTAGTATGATATTTGGTTTTCCAAAATTTTTGCTCACCCCTAGTTACCATCACAATTCAAGTATTTGTATTTTAATTCTATATCGGTAATATTTCATTGAATTTATTTGAAACACTTATGTTTACTATTAATTTTTATAAAGATATTATTTCCATATTTTATTGTTATTAATCGTGAATAATGCTATTTAGTTGTTTGATAATTTGAATAAAAAGTATAATTCGAAATTTAAAAAAATGATTGTTGACTAATTAAATATGAAAAAATAATATAATATACAACTGAAATATGTCAAATGCACAATAATTCAATTTTTTTAATTTTAAAATTATTTATTAAAAGAAATTACATGTTTTGGCTTTTAATATCGATGTTAAGCTTGCAATTCTTGTCCTAAGCCGTTAATAATAATCTGCTTAAATTATTAATATTATATTATATGAACATGTTTTTCGATTAAATTATCATATTTTAATTATAAATACATTTATGTTTTTTATTTGTTAAAATTAAATAATGATGAGATACTCGTAAAATGTGTTTAGGGTTTAACGTCATT